>CAJINU010000015.1:0-18594 GCA_905178165.1 Amoebophrya sp. A25
CCACCCAGTTCATGACGCCAAGACCACGAAGGCCCACCCAGTTCATGACCCGCGGAGCGCGTGGTACATTAGGGGCGCGCGAGCTTTTGGTGCTTCTTGTGCGGTTTGCTTCGTCTATGTCTTTCCTAATGAGGAAAGGCGTACTTAACAACCGGAGGCAGAAGCGCCAAGAGTTATGCGATTCTTCTAACTACAAACAAAAGTGCAGCAATCTCTTCCAGGAAGGCGATCAGCAAAACAAGCCGCGATTTGTGGTGCTGATGCCATTCGTGCGCACAAAACAACCAGCAGAAGGCCTGGACGATGACAACCAGGAGTCTGGTGATGAGGATGAGCATGAGGCTGGTGGTGAGAAGAGGAAGATGGTTGTCTTTGGTGCTGCGGCTGCTGGAACTAAAATTAAAGTTAAGGCGTAACCTAATTCATCCTTGGGTGATTCACCCGGAAGCATCCCCGGGAGGCTTCTCAAGTAGAGGGGGACGCGCCTAGGATGCGCTTCGGGATGAATTAAGGCAAGCTCCAAGAGCAGCAAAAAGGCGAAAAAGAAGTAGACGAAAGGAGAACCAGCAGAAAGAGACGAACGCACCTGGTGGAAGTGGGACTTGTGGTAGGGGGGTGGTGGGCGGGTGTTGTGGAACAAAATGATTAGGAAAGTACTTTTCTGGTAGTGTCTCTATTAGTTTGTCGGTGTTGACCGTGCATCTACATGATAGGGACGAACTTTGGTGCATTTGTAGAATCAGATCGGTGGCTCATAGGCTTCGCCTGAGTTTCCTTACCGAAAAGTTCGCTGCGTTTGTAATTGCAGCCATTAGCATAATGAGAACGACGAATTCATATTCAAATATCATTCTTTCAGTACGATGATGATCAATCCAACCACATAGCAGGTGCCCACTTCTATAAACTTGAAAGGAGTAGGGGGCCACATTATGAGCCACGGCATATTATGGGCCGCTTTATGTTTATCGTTATTAGGAACGTTGTTGATATCAGTCCTAGTCATTTTAATTTTATTTGAGGTATTTACTTATCGATTCATATCCACACATCGCAGAACGCTGAGCCTCTTGCTAATAATTATAATTTCAGTTGAAGGCTTTCCATAATGAAGAAGAACCACGCTCAGACTAATTTGCTGGGCATATTATTTCTAGCATAACGAACTACAACTAGCACTAGAATCGTGGGGGGTGTGTCTATATTAATATTCTCCAGCTATTTCGTTCACAATGTGACCGCCGCGTGCGCGTCTTCATCTTCCTGGTCGCAGATCTACCCCTGGTGGCAGATCAAGGGGCTGCCGCTCTTTTCATATAAGTGGCAAGCTCCTTGCTGGTCGCCATTTGATAAGAATCAGAATCAACTTGAAGATAAGTAAGGAGTTTATACGGAAGTCCGACCATATAAAGAATTGTTAGCAATTATTTTCCTCCAAGTCATGTGCATGGTATAAAAAAAAGCTAGACGACTAAGCAAAATCGCGGAACACGTGGAAAATTTTTGGATTTACTTAATTATTTGGGTCGTAACTTGCTTGCTGATGATGATGCTGCTAGTGTTTTGCATCTACACCGCATCCGCAGCACTAAAAGAAGCAGCTTCGTTTTCTTGATGAGAATGTAGGTAGAAAAGAATAAGATGGCCATCCTTATCAATTCGATGGCGATAGACATTGACATAGAGATCATCACCAACAGACACGATTGCAGTTTTTTCAAGATTCAGGGTTAAGGGCCGCGGTGGTCCTCCATAGTTATCACGACAAGAAAACTCGAGAAGGCACCTATTGAATATTATAGAAGTGCAAGCTTATAGCTATAGCTATACCTGCGTAGCTGCCTTACCGGTGGTCTCGTTCTCGGCCCTTTTGTCGAGGCAGGTTGTCGCTTCGATCTTCCTTCCATGTAAGTAGTTTTGCGGGTTTGTATTTTCATTCATAGGGGTAAAGAAGTTGAACTACACAGCGTAACCAAACACACGGGGTCGCGAGTTTTTTTTGTACAATGAAAATAATTATAGAACGCATCGGAGGCGCGCCCTCATGACTTTGGCTCGGTCTTTAGGTATGGCTTTGGCTTGGTCTTAAGAACTAGGACGGAATGCGTCCAAAGTAAGAACTAGTACTGAACTGCACTGCCATCGTGTTAGTTTGGGTCAGTATTTTCGTCTAGTGTGTGCAGCTGAACTAAATCGATATCTCTAGGGTTCTGGTAGAATTGACATAGAGAAAGCTGGCGCTCGTAATGCACCACGATGGGTAAACCATGCTACTGGCCACGCACTACATTCATTCCTTCGAAAAAGATGATGAAGATTGAAACACGACAGAACTCACCGAGATTATATACTATTTAAAGTGACCTGATGCCGATGCGGAAAGCGAAAGTAAAAACCAAAGAAACTAAGACTAACAAACTCGCAGGTCTACTTATCATTGTTTCACAAATAGAATTCACTCGGGAAAAAATAACCAGCGGCGACGCTCGCGCCGGATGTCAACTCGAGCTGGGCCCTTTCTGTTCGCGTTGAGGTTTGTGCCTGCGCTTCCATTTGCACAGTCTCGCGCCACCTGAGAACTGTCCACGTAATGCCAAAAGATCCTTGCGAATTCAAATTGTTCAGTGATTTCGATGGGTCCAAAAGTTGCAGATCAAGACTTCAAGATTGGAAAGCTTGCAGATCTAGGAAAGGAATCGCCTGGATCTAGGAAAGGAATCGCCTGGATCTAGGAAAGGAATCCGCCGGATCTAGGAAAGAAATCGGTCGATTCTAGGAAAAAGGAACCAAGCTCAACTAGGTAATTGGTGCATCCGCTTGAGTCCATAAACCAATTTTGCGCAAGCGCAAGAGACGATGCGCGCGTAGGACTGTCCGCACTATCCTGCATGCGCCGACAGAATGTTGAAGACACCTATTTGCAGGCTTAGGAAGAGGAGGCTGCGTCTTCTCTGCTCGCTCGCCCTGTCTTTGTTGGCGTTCGGCCGGCAACCATATCTGAGGCGAGGTCACCATGCTGCTCATGCCGACACTCCATTACGGCTGCCCAAGTCCCTTATTCGACTGGTAACTAATATTTGAATTTTTACTAGTTCTAGTTGTAGACTCACGTGTGGAGAAAAAAGCAAGAAGAAGAATTGCATTTTTAATCGTGTCAATGATGTCGTCTGGCTGATAAGAAGTAAGTAGAAGTGAATGTAAATATGATGTCAAATCGTGACGAAGTAAAGGAGAAATTGATGGAGTTTAAGAAACTTCTGCGTATTAAAAGTGGTGGTAGTTTCAGCGCGCTCCAATCTTGACTGAGAATGATGAGCTGGAGCTTTTGGAGCGTTCCACGCAGCGCAGCTTGCGCGGTGCGTTTCAGTCTTCAGGCCGATCGCGTTCATCGGAGCAACTGGAGCAGACAGATTCTCTCGACACGAAGTCGTCGTCGGGAACAATATCGCCAGAGGTACAGAGCCACGAGAAGGCGTCCGAAGCTCCTCAACGACTGACATCGGAGACGTCTCCTGAAGACGGCTTGTCTCCTGAAGACGGCTTCCTAGAGACGGCGTCGACCGCGATCGAGGCTGTAAGATATACAACCACTAAAGGGTTATTGAGGATTTTTCTAGATTTTGAATACTTCAGATAGCCATGATGAGCTGCATTCGATTAAATGCATGTGCATTGCAGGTAATTATAGTCGTGTGAGTAAGAACGCCGAGACGAACACATCAAGGCTACATAGTCGATTAAAAGTTTCAACCACACTGCGCGAGACAACGAGCTAGTGAGTATTGGTCTACGTATTTATATACGTACCAGGGAGGGAGGCTTCCGTAAGACCTGGCGAGCGCCGTATAGACCGCAGACCGAAACCCTCTCCCCTTCCCCCCCGATTATAGCGGGGCAGGCTTGCGCGCTCCTATGCGTGACGCGTCACGCTTTTAAGCGTGGCGCCACGCTTTAAAGCGTGGCGCGCCACCGTCGCGCTTTAATATAACTGAGCGCGACAGAGTTGGCCACCTTATGAAAGACCTGAGGCAAATCCGTGGGCGGCCTTATGATCTGAGACACATCCGCAAACGATCTTGCGGCAAATCTGTGAGCGACCTGATGACCTGAGGCAAGTCCGCGGACGCCCTTAGAATCTGAGACAAATCCGCGGGCGCCCTGATATTCTGAGACAAACCCGCGGGCAGCCTTATGGCCTGAGGCAAATCACCGGGCGCCCTTATATCTAATGGATCTGAGGCAAAACCGGGGCCGGCCTTGTGATCTGAGGCAAAACCGGGGGCAGCCTTATGACCTGAGACAAGTCCGCGGACGACCCTACGACCTGAGACAAATCCAGGAGCGGCTTTGTGATCTGAGACAGACCCAGGGGCGGCCTTATGACCTGAGACAAATCCGCGGGCGCCCTTATGGCTATGATCTGAGACAAGTCCGCGGGTGGCCTTATGACTTGAGGCAAGTCCGATGCTATGATCCGAGGCAAACCCGCGGGCGGCCTTATGACCTGAGACAAACCCGCGGGCGACCTGATGACCTGAGGCAAATCCTTCGGCTGCCCTCTTCTGTGGTCTGAGACAAATCCGCGGGCGGCCTTATGATCTGAGGGAGGTCGCTCGATTTATTTGCTTGGCCTGGTGAACAGCTAGAGATGAGCCACTTACAGCAGGCAGCTTGCGGCGGTAAACGCAGTGGCCCCGGCTGTGCTGATGTGTGGGCCAGCTATCTTGCTGGGGTGTGGGTGGGCTTGCGTCGGCTATCCACGTTGGGCGCTCGTCAGCTCCCACGAGTGGGCTCAGGTCTGCTATGCAGTTGGCTTAGGGATTAGCCAGCCATCTTGAGTGGGCTCAGGCCAAGAATGAACCGAGAGCAGGCCCACCATCTCAAGTGGATCGCCGTGCTTAGTCGAGTCGCCCGCGGTCTGTGGGCCACTCTGTAAGTAGGTAGCGCCGGCACGCTGGTGGTCGCCTGTCACTGTAGTGGCTTACAAAGGAAGCTCCTCCGAGTGTTTGGAGAAAATCCCTCAAGATACCGCGGGGCCGGGAGCTGTGCGGGGTGTGCTCTTTGTCAAGGTGTGGTGAGGCGCTATGGATGGCTCAGCATATCGGCGGGGCTTGGCGTGACGCGCGTGGCAGTCTCTCACCCGCTCAGTCTCATACTAGTGGGCCAGCGCTGCCGGGGTCCATCGAACAATCAGAAGCAAGCGGGGGCACCAAGTGGATGACCACCCACAGCAAAGCCCTCGAGCTAACGTCCCCCCTCGCCGCGTAAGTTGGACCACTCTAGAGCATGCGCACGCGCCACACCCTCATGCGCCTTACTAATTATTCCACGCCGCGCGTCACGCTCTTCAGCGCGTCACGCTGTCACGCGTCACGCTGATACTTCCTCGCGCGCCACGCTCTTCAGGTAGGTGCGGCGCTCTTCAGCCACGGGGGGCTCCCCCCTATAAGCTTGAAGGAGAGGGGCACCGACATGGATCGGTGAGTAATTGACTCGTCGATAAGATAGTAGCCAATCATTGGCCGAAGTAATTCAATTAGCGAAGGAAAATAAAACGTTGGGCGCTAATTATCGGAAAATCAAATTGTTCTCCCTCCGACTTGGGTGATGATGAAGCGGGAGAGGCGCCGGCCTGTTTCAGAATATACAGTTAAGGTTTCCATGAACCCGCATTTGTAATATCTAGTAGCAACATCTTTTACCAGATTTTAACGTTCAAACATCTAGAAGATGCCGCAAAAGGTGGGTTTTCGATACTCCTAAAGCAGCGGCGTGAACAGGACAGATTCGCGGAACGAGACTTTCAGCTCGTTCTCGTCGTTTACTCAGAGCTCAGAGTCACAACTTTCCGAGCATCTGACGCAACAAGAATACGAAAAGTTGATGGGATCAGGTTTTTTATGTTTCGACAGTGTGCAACAGAGGTGACGAATCGATCATTTCTCAATATTTTATTACTGTTTTTATCTAATATATGTACCAGGGAGGGAGGCTGCCTCCTGTGCATGGAGCGGCGGAGGCGTTCGCGCCTCCTTTTTTCCGCGGTGGTGACATGTAAGGACTCCTGGAGGCGAAGGCCTGAAAAGGCGGGGCCAGAGTCCCCTGGCGGCTCTCCGCGTGTACCCCACAGGCGTCCCGCCTCTTGGCTCCTATTGTATTAGGGGGACGACCGCCGGGGGAAGAAGGCCGCCGAAGGCGGCCACGGTCGCGAGGCCTGGCCCCTTTGGCGCTCATCCCCCCAAGAAGCTCCCCCAGTGAGGAGCCCGCACGCGGGAGGCCTGTAGGGTACATGCAACACTTTAGGGCACATGCAACACGGCGCGGGAGGTCTGTAGAGCACACGCAACACGGCAAGGGGGTCCAGCCTTGGGACCTTTGCCGCCTTCGGCAGCCTCCCCCCCCGCTGTCGGTGCTTGAACGGCCTCCGGGGTTTTGGTTCTGTACGGTACAGGCAAGAGGCTCGTGAGGCCGCGAAGGTGGGCGTTTGGAGGCCTCTCCGCCTGGCAGTCCCTCCAGGAAAAGGGCCCGGGGATGGAGGCCTCCCCCTCAAAAAGTTAGATCGGGGGGGCCTTCAGCCCTGAGCCCTGGAACACATATGAAGTCTTCTCTTTTAGTAGCGCAAATAGAGAGAACGAAGTGCCGCCAGTTCGTTAAGCTTGAATGAGAAGAGCATCGACATGGATCGGTGAGTAGTTGATTTGAATGATTGACGTGGGCAGAAGCGATATCGCTATTCTTGTATCGAGGAACAAAAGGTTAGTCCAATATCCGTGAATCGAATTCGAAAGGTTTTTAGATGAAAAAACAAGGACCAACAGTGCCTGAGATAGTGTCCCAGATGTATTGCCTACCTACCTAAATGATGTAGCAATGTTCAGCCTTTCTTTCATCATTATCCGAGCAGAATATTAGGCTACAAAGACTTGAAAGTAGGTCCTAAAGACTCCACTTCTCTTGCGGAAGACGAGGAAATAGACCTGCGCTAAGCTATGCGGCTTCGTTACGGCTCGCGATAATTCATTATCACCGCTTGCTTTCTTTTCCAGATGATGCCTCAGAGGCAGATTAGAAAGTATGGTCGTAGAAATGAATGACTACGAGGTGTAATTGTAGCGGCAGCGAAGAGCCTACGAGCGAAGATGGCACTTCCATCTGAGACCAAATTCTGCGATGGATTTATCCCGGAAAGGCTTTATCGTGGTTTTGAGTCGATTCTCGATGGAAAGGGCGAGTTAAGGCTAATGGTTCTTTCGTTTTCAGAGGATTTCCAGTGCTCCTGTACGGGCGAACATGAATATATGCTGTAGCACTACTGATAAGAAAGTAGATCATTTATACTCGTCATCGTGACCTCGTCGCTGGTGGTCTAAGCCATATTTTTACGTGCTTCATCTACAGTTGCTACTCGTCACACGCCTTCGTTGTTACGCATCAAAGATTTTCTTCTGGGTTGCCTGAGGGAGGTGGCCGGGAGAGATAAACTTGTAGAAAAGCGTTTTCTATTATCGATTTAGTTCTAATGCTAATACTAATCAAGAATAGAAACGGAGACGCAGTGGACCGATCTTTGCTCACGCTGGAAACGGCTGAGAGAAATCTCCATGATCAGCTACAGGAACAGGAGCTCATTTTCGTACCGAACCCCAGAGACACGACAAAACTCAAGGTTTCTTTCAATACGAACGAGGACCGAAAAGCAAAGGGAGAAGCAGTCAGGAAACGGATGTGCCAGGTGGAATGGGCTCTGACTGCGGTAGAAGTGGTTTTTCGAGCGTGCGTCTTGCTGCGTTGGCAGGTATTAGAGAAATTAGCCACGTTAGCTACAGGAACAAAGGTTGGGCAGATACGGAATGAGGACAGGCGTCTTTCCTGGAAGGATGAAAAGTGGGACCCGCAGACTGAGGGGGACATGTGCGAGGCGCGTTTCGAAATACCTGGTGTGAAGAGTTTCAGCAAATTTCTCGAAGAGAAGCGAGAAATACTACTAGCTGACAACGTCAATGATGCGATGGACATGCAGCTGTCGCCGAAACGCATCGTCCGCTGTTTTCTCTGCAGTGACACCTCGGAGACACTCGACCCAGAGAAGTTCGGGCAGAGCCGTTGGCTCTTCTATAGGAGTAACCAGGTGATGGGCAGCAGCGAGACAGAGGAGTCTCGGATGCAGATGTGCGGTACTCAGGATGAAGCTCTAATCGCCGACACACAGTCATTGAATGATTGCCAGAGACAAGCAAACGATAAGGAGGTAAACAGTTGGACTGCCGAGGATCTCTCAAATCAACTCTACAAGGTCCCCTTGGAATGGGCGGAAAACGTCAATAGGAAATTTTTTAGTACCGAGAAACAGTCGGCCCCGCAGGTTGCCAAAGAAAATAACCTTTTAATAGACATACGGCAGCGAAAATTTATGGCTCGTATTGACATCCAACCTCCACAACACTTTGCTGGGCAGCAACGTACTGCACGAGGAGGTGGGTGTCGTCTAAAGGTTCTAACAAAACCTATATCAAGTCTTATCGGCAGCTAAGCGACTCGGATGCATATGAGGCATTTCATTTGGAGAAGAGTCTCGCTCACAGGGTTAAAGAACTTCTCGAAATCGAAGGAGAACGGCTGAAGATACCGCAAGGGACAAAACAATCGGAATCCCTGAGGACGTTGCTGCATTGCCTGGGTGAAGCAGCGGATCTGATTACGAAAGGGCGCGACATCATCAACAATATCGGGTCCCAGGAGAAAGCACCGGTGCAGCTGACGGGAAAGCTTTACAGTGCGATCGCGGCGGATCTTGCAAGCGACGCTGCAGCGGACGCGGTGTCCTTTACGAATTCTCGCAGAAGTGTTTTCTTAGTTAATCTTAATTGAAGTTTTGACTTCACTTAAATATTGAAGGATGTATCTTTAGGTATTTCCACTTATGCTTTTGATGCTCTGCCCTATGCGTAGACTGTTGAGCTCGCGCACGCTTTTTAGACAAGGTTCTCCATTCTTTGCGACTCCTCTTGACTGAGCGCGTTCGCGCGTTCTTGGTTTCGTTCCTCTTTCACAAAACTGTGGATATTGTTAAACACGCTCACAGTCAGGCTAAAGTAGAAGTATCTCTGATCTCATAATTTGACTAGATTTCTGCTGTGATAACCTCAGGGTTTCCTGGCGGAAGCTTTTCGTGTGCAGCAATATTCATATTCTACCTTTGAGGGCTGTGGTGATCTCTCTAACTCTTTCTTGCTGAAACTGAATGAGAAGGACTCAGAGACGCTGGATTTGCTGACTATCGTGCGGGCGTTTACCAAAGTGCTCTGGAGCTTCCGTGTACTTGCTTTTGTCATTGTTTTTTTGAAAAGCCAAACAAACGCGTCTACAGCGTTTGAGGAGAAGGTGGTGCAAGATTTGAATCGCTATCTAAATACGCTGCTGACCTTCTTCTGCGATAAAAGTGACGACAGGAGATGCAGCGGACAGATCTTTCTGCGAAGCTTCTTCTTCGAAACAAAGGACGAGGCAGAGAAACTACAGAAGATGAAATCGAGTTTTGTTGAGAGCGGAAAAGAGTTGGAGGCAGTCTCCTTGCAGTGGCTGCTGGATGCCCGCGTTGAGATTGTTGCTCGGGTTGGAGGAGCAACTCAAGATGAAGATGATGGAGGTGGACGCCAAAATTATAACCTGCCAAAAGTACAACTAATAAAAGTGCTAGTGGAGGAACTTAATAATGCATGTCCCTTGCTTTTTGATCTACACGGAAACGCAGACAAAGACAATCAATCTCCGGCGGCAATACTACCACCAGGAGAAGGAGCTCAAGCCGGAGGTGTTTGTGCCGCGTCGGCGCCGAGAGAGCTTGCTGCTCAGTTCGAATTGGCAATTTCAGGAGCGCAGTCTCACGAAGATACAGGGCAGGAAGTGGAAGTATCGGAACTAACCAAGCTGGAGCAAGACGTAGCGAAGATCATGATAGTCGAACGCTACTACGATGCGATGAATACTCTTGTGGAGGCTCAGATGTGCAGTACTCAATTCAGCGACATCGAATTGGCGTTGCTGGAGGAAGACCAGGCAGCTAATATCAGAAATCTTCTGTTTTGCGACGAAACGGAGAAGAGCGCGGGAGGGTCCGATTTTTCTGTCGAAGCAGACCTAGACCGTTTCGTAAAAAGGCAGCGTGTTTTGGCGAAAGCCGAACTGAGCCATCTGGAGAAGCAACTAGGCACTCTGCGTGGTGTGGAGAACGAAGCACTTACGAATCGTGGAACGCAGCTTTTGAATCTCGCTCGGCAACAACAGAGTGATTTGAATTCATTGTATTCGGAAACTGGGGAGGTAATCGAGGGCATCGCATTTCATCTCGTTGACGTTTCTGACGGCGAAGATGACCCTGTTCTCCCTGGCGATTTTTGGGTGCATTTTCCGCTTCATCCGTCTGCAGCACTCCTAGAGGTGAGGCGATTTTTTGCTGATCGTAAGGTCGCTGTCGCTATCAGTGCCGCTAGCAGCGATCGCAGCGGACAGCATGCTTTTGAACCTCCGGCAGGAGGATTTGTTTCTGGTCGCGACGGACGCCGTAATGCAGCAGAGGGGGAGATGGAGGCGAGGTCGACCACAGGTGTGGCGAAGGCAGAAGTAGCGATGCAACACGGAGAAGCACGCGACAAGGGGCAGCCTGTTGGCACCAACCCTTCTGCCATCAGTGCCTCCGCTGACGAACCTCGTCTGCCCTTCGCGGTAAAGGCGATGAAGGAGTTGGCACCGGCACCAGCGCTGGAGAAGCCAACGGAGGTGCCACAGGCGCACGCGGGTATGGAAGCACCACTGGCGAAGGAGCCACCAAAAAAGGAGGCGGCGCCAGCCGAGGAGCCACCAAAAGAGGAGGCAGCGCCAGCAGAGGAGCCACCAAAAGAGGAAGCGGCGCTGCCAGAGGAGCCACCAAAAGGGGAGGTGGTGCCATCAGAGAAGCGACCAAAAGGGGACGTGGCAACCAGAGAGGCGGAAACACCGGGGGGGAAGAAAGAGGTGGAATCAGGGGAGGCGACATCGGGTCAGGGGAAGATTGCAGATGCTCAGGCTCCTGAACTAAACGGCGGTGAACGTCAAGGTGAGTCGAGAAATCCCTCCGGGGTCACTGATGATATTCATGTAGCACGTGCACCAGATGGTATCAGGCCCGCTGCTAATGCCGAGGACCCTACTCTGGCTGGCGGCGTATCCCAGGAACAACCTAGCACTGCCGGCGAGCAAGCTGGCGTCGTTGCTCAGAAAGTCCGCGATGAGCCAGCATCAGAAACGCTTGGCCAAAGTGCGAAGCCGGATGGTCCGATGATCACGTCTTTTCCTGACCACTCGAAAGTGGACGGATCCGGCATTCGTGGAATGGGAGAGTCTTCTGCCAGTTTGGGGAAGGGTGCTGCGAAGTCCGGAGCCCTTGCTGGGAGCGGAAAGCCCGCTGCAGCCCGTCTCGAGGGCAACCAGAGTAGCCCTGGCGAGAAGTCTGGTAAAGATGCCGAGAATAGGAACGATGGAACAGATACAGAAACCACGCCCACGAGGCAGGATGATCCTCAAGAAAAAGGTCAGCCAGTCGCCGAAACAACCAACGCTTCTTCTGGAGCCGCACGAGGGGGTGACGCTCTGAAGCAGGGTGTTGCTCCTGCAAAAGATCCGCGACCTGCCGAAACCGAAGGCGAAGCTATTGCGCCCGCTGCAGAGGCTGGCGTCACGAGCAATGATGCTGCCCGAGAGGACTGGAAGTCACCCGCAGAAAAGAAAGACGATGCTACTGCGCCCGCTCCAGAGGGTGGCCCCACGAGTGAGAATATAGAGAATGGCGCTCCAGCGGAAGATCAGCGATTCTCCGAAACCAAAGAGGACGGTGCCCCTCCTGCCGCTGCAGAGGATGATGCTGCGAGCACCGATGGCGCTAGAGATGACAAAGAGAAGGAGCCCGCCGAAGCCAAAGACGCTACTCCTGCTGCTGCAGCGGTTCATGAGGGTGATTCTCTTGGGCAGGGTGCTACTCAAGAAAAGGGGAAGCCGCTCGCCGAAAACCAAGACGCTGCTACTACACCCGCTGCACAAGCTGATACCACGAGCAATGATGCTGCTCGAGAAAATGGGAATCCACCCGACGAAAACAAAGACGATGCTACTGCGCCCGCTGCACAGGGTGATCTTGCAACTGCTCAGGGAGCGCACGCCGGGACAGCAGCCGAGACTGTTGTAGGCACGGAGCAGTCGCACATTCCGCAGGACCTCCACCGACAGGAAGAAGGTGGACTGTCCAAAGGTAACAGCCTGCATCTTGGATTTCTTGATTTTTTCGGAATCAGGTGTAATTCTAATCGAGATTGTCGATTTTCAGGTTTTGAATTTCTACGATCACTAGAGACAGTAGTTCGACGCCACGCGACATGTGGGAATGACACAACACAACCAGTCTAAATACATAGTGAGCTGATTGCCATCAGGCAGTTGTCTGCATTTGCTCAGAGTTGGTTTGATGAGGGCTCGATACGACAAAAATCCAAATGAATAACTTACAGACACTGAAGATATCGGGCGTGTTGCGCCTGCTGAGGATAAAGACAGCTTGAAACAGACTATCTCTGTGCTGGAAAGAGTCGGGCTCTGGGGAATCTTGTTGGGTACCGTCATCGCACTTACCGTTATCGGAATCCTCGTCGTGTGTTTTATGGATGAAATGAAAATACGAATTCAAATGTATCATTATCGTGTTTCTGTTCAACTATATTTCCTCTCATACGGCATTTTTATGGAGAAGAAATATATCAGGAGCAAGTCATACATGATGAAGGCTGGAAGTTGCCCGTCTGTAGACTGCTGCTCGGGGCAGAGCTCGTCAGGACACCCCTGCTCAGGTAAATCGATGAAGCACCTCGCGGGCCTCTTACTTACTTGCGGCATCATCATTCACATTCTTATCGTCGACGGTATTGCCATTTTCGATTATCATTATGATCATGAATATCATCATCGTAGTACTTAATCATAATCATACGTGCCCAGTACGCGGGCCCATCAGGGGCCTGCTGGGGGAGAATTAAAAGCCATCCACTCCAATCTATGGCCAGAGGGAGGAGCCTCTTGAGCGTCATCATGTCCACGAGAAGGCCAAACGTATACACGTCCGGGCTCGGAAGTTGAAGGCGCTGGGGATGCCGATGACCGTGAGAGGGATCGATCTGCGCGCCTCCATGTCTGAAGGGTGGAGCCTCTTGAGCGTCATCATGTCCACGAGAAGGCCAGGCGTGGACATATCCGCGCACAGATGTGGAGGGGCTTGAGGATGGTCGGCGCCTGTGAGAGTGATAGGTCTGAGCATCATCATGCCCACGAGAGGGCCAAGCTTGTGCATCTCCGTGCTGGAAAGTTGAAGGCGCTGAGGATGTCGATGCTTGTGAGAATGATACTCCTGAGCACTTCCATGCCTGAAGGGTGGACCTTGGTGAGCGTCGTCACCTCATGCCCATGAGAAGGCCAGGCTAGTGCATATCTGTGCTCGAAAGTTGAAGGCGTTGGGGGTGTCGATGCTCGTGAGAATGGTAGACAGCTCCTTCTGGGCACTTCCATGTCCGAAGGGTGGACCCTGGTGACGTGAGCGTCATCATGTCCACGAGAAGGCCAGGCTGGTGGATCTCCGTGCCCGAAAGTTGAAGGCGGTGAGGATGTCGATGCTTGTGAGCCGGATAGATCTGGGCGCCTCCATGTCTGAAGAGTGGGGCCGCTTGGGCATCATCATGGCCATCAGAAGGCCACTATTATACACGCCTGGGCCCGAAAGTTGAAGGCGTTGGGGGTGTCGATGCTTGCGAGATGGGTAGATCTGGGCACCTTCATGTCTGAAGGGTGGAGCCTCTTGAGCATCATCATGCCCATGAGGAGACCACGCTGCTTCTGGATCTCCGCGCTCGAAAGTTGAAGGCGTTGAGGATGTCGATGTCTGTGAGGATGATAGCTTTGAGCACTTCCATGCCTGAAGGGTGGACCTTGGTGGGCGTCATCATGTCCATGAGAAGGCCAAGCCGATGCACCTCCGTGGTGCCCGAAGGTTGAAGGCGTCGGGGATGTCGGGCGTCGACGTCTGTGAGGTTGATGAATCTGAGCACTTCCACGCCTGAGCGTCATCATGTCCATGACAATGCCAAGCGGATGCATCTCCGTACTCGAAGGCTGAAGGCGTTGGGGGTGCCGATGCTTGTGAGCGTGATAGGCCTGAGCCCTTTCACGTCTGAAGGGTGGGCTGAGGCTGACCCTGGTGAACATCGTCGATCATGCCCATGAGAGGGCCAAGCTTATACGCCTCCGCGCTCGAAGGTTGAAGGCGTTGGGGATCTCGATGCCCGCGAGATGGATAGGCCTGAGCGCCTTCATTTCTGAAGGGTGGAGCCTCTTGAGCGTCATCATGTCCATGAGAATGCCCGAAGGTGGAAGGCGTTGCGGAGGTCGATGCCTGTGAGATGGATAGAGCTGGGCACCCCCATGCTTGAAGGGTGGAGCTTCTTGAGCGTCATCATGTCCATGAGAAGGCCAAACGTGGGCACATCTGTGCACAGAAGCAGAAGTAGAGGACAGGGCATGGGGGGCGCCGATGCTTGTGAGAAGAATTGGTCTGGGCCCCTCCATATCTGAAGGACGCCATATCTGAAGGGTGGAGCCTCTTGGGCGCAGCGTCATCATGTCCATGAGACGGCCAAACCCGGACACGCCCGCGCGCTCCTGTGGTCGATTGGTGATGGCGTGCGCGGAGGGAAGGTAGTCGCGGAAGGGGAAGAGCCAGCCTAACTCTTTTCCAAAAATTTCAGGGAGGTCGCCTGGCTTTTTCTGTATTTGGGTGACTTTCTTGAAGTTTTTGAAAAAAAAAGGCGCTGGGCGGTCATAAGGGTAGCGGTTGGAAGTTCGTAGGGGTGACTCGCTCGGGGTGGGCGCGTAGTGTGTTGGGGGGGATCATGATGGGGGTTGGCAATTTGGGCGACAAAGTAGACCACTGGCAAAAACTCCAGGAAATCTCTGGACTGCCGGGCAGAACACGCCTGAAGACTTTGCTTGTTTTTGAGTCGTTGCAAATCCCCTCAGGGAGGGCATATTATTAGCCTAAGACTATAACAGCCTCAAGAGCTCCCTTAAGGGAAACTTTTTGCCTTATGGAAAGTTATAAGCACCTTTTATAATAAAATTTCTTTAAGGAAATCAGTTTCCTTAAGGAACGCACTTCGCGGAGACTCTTAAGGATTTCAGAAAAGTTGCTTACCCTATAAATAGATACTAATATATATTACCACCATCATCGTCATCAAGATCTTCACTATCGCCGAGCCCTTTTACCCAAGAACATTCATAATTGTGCTCCGCCTCTTTTGCTCTTCCGACTCCGAGAGCGGTGCCTCGATATCCGCACCTGAAGACCAGTTGATAGCAAATGCCACTGCTCCCGGCGACGAGGGGGGTGTTGCTGTTAAGGCTACATTGCGATATACTTGGAACGGAGTAGGTACTTCTTCGTGTACCCTGAAGATACGTGTGCTTGAGGTTGAGCTCGGTAGTTTTACATACAAGTTTGACCATACGGAACTTCTGCCGAAGGGGACGCCCTCGGAGCGTTTCTTCTCGGATTTTATTAGGGTCTTTGATGAGTGAGGCTGAGGCTTAGGGCGGCAACAGCATAATAATTGGCTTGGAGCTAATGCGGGGGTTCATATAAACTATGGCACTCTAATGCTGAAAAAGCTGCGGACATGAAACTCGCTGCAGAGGGTCCTGATGGAGATGCGCTGCAGCCGTCACCTGCCCAAGGTGAATCTCCAACTGCTTCACCCAAAAAAAGCCAGAGCGATCCGGAGAATACTGCAGCTTCCACTGATGGAAAGAAGGAAGATATCTTGTCCGCTGCGGCTCCGGTCGTCAAATTAGGGCTCATAACAATTATCCATCGTCGAAGAAGTGAGTATTTCGCTCTCTTTCCTCCTGTTAATGTTATTGAGAAGATGAATATTATAGATGCATAAATCGAATTATTCCGAGCGCTAATACTGGCGGCGAAAGCTTCCGATTCGGCGCCGCAGTTGTCCAGCGTACCTCAAGTTCCGTCTGCGGCCAGCGCCATGCATTCGATCCGCGGTTTAGAGGTGCCATCCATCTATGCGGCGTCTCCGGCCAGCCCCATGCAGTCGATCCGGGGTTTACAGGTGCCATCCATCTCTGCGGAGTCTCGGGTCGGCGCCATGCAGTCGATACGGGGTTTAGTTGTGCCATCCATCTCTCCGGCGTCTCCGGCCAGCCCCATGCAGTCGATCCGGGGTTTAGAGGTGCCATCCATCTCTGCGGAGTCTCGGGCCGGCGCCATGCAGTCGATACGGGGTTTAGTTGTGCCATCCATCTCTCCGGCGGCCGCTCCCACCGGGAAGACCAAGAGCAAAAAAGAAAAGAAGAAAATACAGGAAAAGGCCACCGGGAGAAAGACCACTAAACGCCCGCAACGGGAAGGCGAAGCGCCGGGGCACAACCAGTCAAACGCGGAAAGCGGTGTGTATGAGGAGAGCGTAGACGCAACCAGTGCAGCGGAGGACGATGGGTTGAACAGGGGCAGCAGCGATGGGCATGCTTAAGGCTCTTACAGAGTGATTTGCACAGATGAAGACTTTCTCAGTATTCCGCTTGGGATTTGATTCTGAGGAGAAGATCCAAAGGAAATGAATACGAATTATGAGACAGGGAGAACCGATCTAAATCTAAAATCACGCAACAAGCGGCGGCAAGAATCTTTTCTATGGCGAAGTTTCCGCTACAAAGTCACGAAAAAAGCTGCGAAATAGAGACTCCAAAAGGAAAATCGAGGGACGAGTCCGACTGTCGCCTTCGAACTTTTCGGAGAATCGGCACGAGCCTTCGCGTCCTCTTGTCATAGCGTTGTCCGCTGCAGAAGAGGAGAAGCGGGAGCAGCTTTCGCCTTCAAAAGTCAAGAAAGTTCGAAATTCCAAATTGGCAACTTGACAATGATTTTCAGGTTCAGAAGAGAGGCCATAACGATATAAAGCCAAAGATAAAATATCTCCACACCAGGAGGACCAAGTGAAGCAAACTACATTTTTGTACTTTCTTCTATGATAGCTTCAAAAACGTGACCCACATATTTGTAAGTATTTTGTCGTCCTCACATCACGGGAACGAATACTATTTTCTTTGTCAATTCGCGTGAGTGTTCCGGAGAACCTTTCTAAGAGACTAATTATGCCGAGCAGGTGGATATTAAGATCTTTGAGTAGTGATCCTTGATGTCCATCTTTTCGGGATTTGAAATTAAATAGAGTAGTTCTGATTTTCTTTGATTTTGTATCTTTCTTTAACCCACTTCTTCCACAAAATTATATATGGCCCGTATGATAGCTGTCGATAAGAAATGCGATGATTACCATTCTCTGTGAGCGCGTGCTGAAGAATGCTATCAATCTATTGACAAATTTATTTTATCATTTTTCGAACGCAAACCAGGACTACTACTAATAGGACATCTCTCTCTATACCTTGCATTGTTTGCCATTGTAGGTGCAGCTGACCACCTCCGATGAAGGCCAGAAACCTGAGGAGACCCTGCGGAGGCACCTACAGTGGCTTGCGGTAGGGACAAACGGGGACGACGACACGAATCGCTCCCCCATGAGTTGGGCGGCGCACCTCGACCACAATACGGCCCGCCGCGACGTCGTCCGACCCAATCTGTATCGAGAGTCTTACCCCTGTAGCCACCTGAGAGGGGCACCGCTTTGAGCAAACCAGTTCCCGGGAGAGCTTGGGCGCCTGCATCTGTAGCGGAGAGCCGTCCTGCGGAAGTTCGTAGGCCTGGAGAGACTCACAGGAATCGGCTCGGAGGGAGTTGCGCCACGCTGTCAGCAAGGAAGAGGCCGCGCAGCCCTTGCCTCTGTCAGAGAGACCATGCAGCAGTTGCCAGCCCCCTCGCTATTCTGTCAGAGAGAAAGAGGCACAGCACTAATCTGCCAGAGAGAAGAGACCGCGCACACCGTAAGACCCCCGCTCTGTCGAGGTGACCTCCGTCACCGAGCCCGCCGCCACCACTAGCACACCTCGACCACACAGAGGGCAGCCGCCGACCCACGCGACCGTGCAACCGCGCGACCGTGCATGCAGCCGCGCAACCGTGTAACGGTGCAACGAACCACGCAGCAGCGCACCACGCAGCAGCGCACCACGCAACAGCGCACCACGCAACAGCGCACCACGCAACAGCGCACCACGCAACAGCGCACCACGCAACAGGCAGCGCACCACGCAACAGGCAGCGCACCACGCAACAGGCAGCGCACCACGCAACAGGCAGCGCACCACGCAACAGGCAGCGCACCACGCAACAGGCAGCGCACCACGCAACAGGCAGCGCACCACGCAACAGGCAGCGCACCACGCAACACACAGCGCACCACGCAACACACAGCGCACCACGCAACACACAGCGCACCACGCAACACACAGCGCACCACGCAACAGCGCAACAGCGCACCACGCAACAGCGCACCACGCAACAGCGCACCACGCAACAGCGCATCACGCAACAGCGCATCACGCAACAGC
>CAJINU010000015.1:19068-352459 GCA_905178165.1 Amoebophrya sp. A25
GCAACAGCGCACCACGCAACAGCGCACCACGCAACAGCGCACCACGCAACAGCGCACCACGCAACAGCGCAACAGCGCAACAGCGCAACAGCGCACCACGCAACAGCGCACCACGCAACAGCGCAACAGCGCACCATGAAACAAACAGCGCACCACGAAACAAACAGCGCACCACGAAACAAACAGCGCACCACGCAACAAACAGCGCACCACGCAACAAACAGCGCACCACGCAACAAACAGCGCACCACGCAACGAACAGCGTACCACGCAACGAACAGCGCACCACGCAACGAGCAGCGCACCTTCCACGCAACGAACAGCGCACCTTCCACGCAACGAACAGCGCACCTTCCACGCAACGAACAGCGCACCACGCAACGAACAGCGCACCACGCAACGAACAGCGCACCATGCAACAGCGCAAGGACCACGCAACAGCGCAAGAACCACGCAACAGCGCAAGAACCATGCAACAGCGCATAAACCACGCCACAGCGCAAGAACCACGCAACCGCGCAAGAGCCACGCAACTGTGCAAGAACCACGCAACTGCGCACCACGCAACCGCGCAACCACGCAACTGCGCACGACGCAACTGCGCACCACGCAACCGCGCACCACGCAACCGCGCACCACGCAACCGCGCACCACGCAACCGCGCACCACGCAACCGCGCACCACGCAACCGCGCACCACGCGACTGCGCACCGCACCAGCCACGCAGGCATGCAACCGCGCACCACGCGGGCGTCTTGCGCTTCTCTGCTTGTTCTTCAGGAATCTCCTGGCCTCTGCTGACCTTCGCAGGCTGGAGGCCTCCGGGGTAAAAGGCCGCTGAAGCCCGAAGGCGGCCACGGTCTCAAGAACAGCCAAGCAAGCTGATGACCAAGGGCCCGGGGGGTACAGGCTGCACGGCTTGGGGGGGCCAGCCCCTCGGCTCGCCTTCGGAGGCCTTCCACACCCGGCGTACTGCTGCGGCGGTGAAGCATTTCGGAGGCATTTATGGCACAGGCAGGCAGTGGGAAGGGAGCGAAGGCGGCCCCTTGGGCCCCTTTTGAGGCCTTCCACACCCGGCAGACGGCTCCCAAAAGGGTCTGGGGGGGGCTACTGGTGCCTTCCTCTACGCTAGGGTGGGGGGGCACCGTAGCCTTGCGCCTTGGATCATATATATTCATTTAGATATATCGCCGCAGCAGTGCGCCGGAGGTGGAAGGCCTCCAAAGGCGGCAAAAGGCGAGGGGCTGGACCCCCTGGGCCGTGCGGCTTGTACCCTCCGGGCCCTTGGTCATCGGCTTGCTTGTTCTTGAGACCGTGGCCGCCTTCGGCGGCCTTTGTTTTGCCCCGGACACTGACCCACCTCCCGCCTGCGAGGGTCAGCAGAGGCCAGGAGCAGGAGGCCCCTGAGGGACACGCAGAGAGGCGCAAGGGAACACCCGCGCCCAGTTTTGACGCCTTCCACCAGTAGAGCCCGCGAAAGTCAGCGCGGAAAAGGGCGCGCGCGCGCCACCACAGACAACTGCGCCACAGGATCAGCCTTGGAACGTATATATGCAGGCTGGCTCCTGGTTCAGGCTGGCCCCCACTCTGGTTCAGGGTGGAACGCTGGCAATTTTTTCCCTTGATTAATTTGGCTTCTCTCCCACCTTGGCCCAGGTTTTTGCAAGTTTATTTTATCCCCACCCAAACCGGTCCGGGGTGGAATTTCTGCCACCCTGCCGTGATAATTATGTGAAAGGCTGCGAATGCTAGGCGCCTACTTGGTGATAGACAGGAGGCGGGCAACCTTCTCGAGCGAAGGCGCAAGCTTGGGGGGCCCTTTGTTTCGGCACCTTGGTACCCCTGCAGGCTTGCCACGGTTGTGCCTTGAAGTCGGGGCGGCAGTGCCAAGGGAAGCGACTGGGCCCCCGTATTTACTGGCGACTGAGTGCCCCTGCCTGGGGGGCTCAGCGCAGCTTCCATCCCTGACCGGGGGCGAGCAGCTTGGGGCGGCAAGGAGACAAAGGCGAGCACCGCTCGGCGGCGCTGGTCCGCGGCCGCTGGTGCAAGTTGTTGCGCCGTGTGGTCTTTGCTGTCTCGCTCGCTCTTCCACCAAGATCCAAGTGCCAGCAAGGAGGACGCGCCCCAGGCGATGGAGGAAGTGCCCGCGCTAGAGGTTTGTCAGTCGCTCGGCGGTGGCTTCGCTGCGTGTGGCATATCAGCCATCGCGAACGGCCGCGTGCTGTCGATCTCAGAGCGAGGGAGCGGGCTTCTGCTCTTCGTTGTCATAATCATGGGGGTGCGGCCGCTGGCTTGTGGCCTTCCCTTGGCTGACTCTGCCAGCCAGGAGAGCCTTGCCGCGTCCTTGAGATCGCCCCCCCCCTCACTCGGACACGGCCGGGCAGTTCTTCTGGCTAAAATCTGGCTAAAAAATTTCTAATTTTCGGGGTGTCTGCTCGTTCGGCTTGTGTGGTCGTGGTGTTTGGGGTCACTCCTTTTTTTGTGTTGTTGTGCGGGTCGGGGTGCCGTGTTGTGGAGGGTGGTGGGGGTCTTAGGTGAGACAGGTCGCGGCGGCCTCGGTTTCTGCTTGTTCTTTTGCAGGGGGTTGCGCTGTTTCTGTTGATATGGTTGAAGGGGGGCCAGGTTCCTTGGGGAGTGGGGGGTCTTGTCGGTGCCCCCTATGTCCTCGCGCTCGGCGTGATCGGCCGCGCGTCGCTCGTTTCGAGGTTCTGCCCACGTTTCGCAGTCGTCGCTGTTGGCGCCTCGTGGTCGTTGTTTTTTCGGGGTTGGGGAAGGTGTGTGGCCAAGGGGGGACGGGTGTTGATATGTCGTGGGGCATTGCTGGCGAGGATGGTTGGGCGCGTCGGTCTTCGGGTTGTGGCAGCCTGTGCTCTTGGTGTTGAGTGCGTCGTCGCTAGTCTGGGGCTGCGTGTTGGGTGGGTCCCTTGTTGTGTTTTCGTGTCTTCGCAGGGGGGTGGGGGGATGTCGTTTGGCGGGGCGTTCTGTCGTTTGCTCTTCTTCGTCAAGCGCGTTCTCGGGTCTCGGTTCAAAAATTCTAATTTTTTTCTAATTTTTTTCTAATTTTTTTTCTAATATTTAGGGCTGTTGGTCAATGGTCATTACTGGCTCAAGATCCAATGAATGAACCTGATTTCAATGCCAAATGACTGCTCTCACTCGTCACCTTGATCATGATCAATGCCGTTCCTTGTCTTGAACTCATGTTTGTTCCTCGTATGATCATCATTTGAACTCAATGAATTCCAACATGAATTAGCAGCAAGATCTCCCAGATCTTTAACTGCACTATGACCCTTCATGATATCCCAATGACATTGAACCCATTTTGATACCATTTCAGGGCCTTAAACAGTCAGTGACCATTCGGCGCGTCCGTTCTGATCGTCTTTCTGTTACATTGCAACGATAACCATTCCATTTACTCTCAAGAGCCTCATAGTGCGCTTGGACGTGTTCGGGTGTTCCAACACTGTTTCAAGCCCTTGAGCCTTACCTTATTAAAGAAATAACTAGTCAATTCTTTGTAGAAGTAGAGAAAACAGAGTCGCATTACTTGCGCCACAAAATGCCTGATATGAGTCTCGGAGAGATTTCACCCAAACTGGGGCAGGAATCTGACTGGCGTGACTGGCTTCGAGCGGTAACGCAAGAAGCAGACCGCCTGGACCTAGTCCAATACCTCAACAACGTGCTGAACGGCAATGCGGCAGGGGTTCCGAACCAACCCAACAACAACGACCGCAAGCTCCAGCAGAATTGGCGAGATTTGAAGAGCGTGATCATCAAGTCGCTCAAAGGTGCAGCCGAAGCACATATGAAGGATCAGGATACCACTGTAATGAACGCTGGTGAGGTGGTAACGCTATCCCTCCGTGGCACCAGAACAGCTATCCACCGCAACAAAGTGGAGGCAAAGGATTCGACAACGGTAACCCACAGCAGCAATGGGGTGGACAACAACCACAACGCTGAGTCGAAACCAATCCGGAATGGAATGGATATGGGAAACGAGATGGACAGTCCCAAGATGAAGAAGAATTGGAAGAAGATTTCGAAAATGAGGATGGAAGATGTTCGCTGAACTTTGAAGAAAACTTTGAGAATAAAGACTATAGAAGTGAACTGTTTAGGGGTGCAAGCTATATGATTGATAGTCGCTCAGATTGCTATCTTAGGGCAAATCAAAGCAAAGCAGTTTCACTTGTTGACAGTTGTGCAAATAAGTACTTGTCTAGCCATCGTTCCGATTTCAAGAAGATTAGCTACCGGCTTTGTCATATTAGTGGCACTGCTGGAAAGCGAAGTGGGAACTTAGGTAGACTGAAAGAGAATAAATTAGGATTAAAATATGGCGTACACTTTGAACACTTACCAAAAGCCATAGATCGCATTATACCGTGGTTAGGTGAAGGAAACTGTCATGAAAAGGGTTGGCAAATGAATTTCACAGAAAGTGGCGGAACGTTGTACAATACTCGCTCCGGCCGCTCTCTACCCATAACAAATTGCCCCCAGATGCAGTTACCTATTCTAGGCTGTGACATGTTTAGCAAAGAAGAAAATGAAACTGAGGAGGATATAGTATGCACTAGTATAGAAGAAGCTAGACTTCATTCACAAGCTTCAAGATTAGACATACATCGTAGACTTGGTCACTTTCACGTTGATGGCCTTAGTGTATCTTGTCCAGAATGTGATCGAACCAAAGGTCAAAGACGCTCTCATGCAAAAGTGAGACCCCCTGGACATATACCTTCTCCATTGAAAACACTTGCAATTGATTTCGCAGTTGGTATTAGACCAGTATCTATAAGAAGCAAAAGATGTGCTTTAGTCATTATTTGTGATTCGATTAAAATGTGTTTCGTTCGTCCTCTTTGCCTCAAGTCGGACTGCGTAGAGGTGATTGAAGAAGTAATAAAAGGCATTCGCCAGGACTACTCATTGTCACTCGACGACAAGGTGGTGTGGTTCATCCGTAGAGATAACGAACCCGTCCTAAGTAGTGACCATATGACCAAAGTCATGCAATCGCTACTGGTTTCGGAAATTCCTGGAGTTCCTTACAACCCAGAAATGAACGGAACTTGCGAACGTTTCATGCGGACCATTTTCGGTGCTGTACGTACCATGTTGGTCAAAGTCGACCGACGTCTTTGGTGTTACTGCTTACAGTATGCCGGAGATTGTTGGAATCGCTTACCGCATCGTTATGCAAAAATGCCAGAACGTGATGGAATGAGTCCTGTCGAGATACTAGAAAAGAGGATAGGAAAGAAGTCCTCGAAAAGTGGTCTAGGTATGTTAAGAAGATTTGGTTGCTTGGTGTACTTTCGTGAACAGGTCGTAGACACCACCAACAAGAAAGAAGCAAAGCTTGCGTCACCTTATCGGCGTGGTGTGTTTCTCGGTCTGTGTCCAGTTTCGTCTGGTTGGCTAGTAGGTACATATCACAACGATGGGAGAACGAAAGCTGGCTTCAAGTGGAGTGAGTATTCCACACTAGACGTAAAATTTCGAGAGTCGATATTAGTCAAGAACATTGATTGGCTATTGCCTACGTCGAAGGGCATTTATGTTGATTATGACCCGCTGGAAAACCTGCAGTCTGGCACGCCGTCGCTGGGTCCCGTCCTGCACAGACATGCGCTGCAACGTATGGCCTGTCAGCCGCGCTTCTCTGGCACGGAGTACAGCTCAGGCGATCCAACCGGCATGGAAATGATACTAGATAACAATGACATTGGTGAGTTTTTCTGTGAATCTTTGGACAAAGAGGAAGATCCAAAGACCGGTGATGATTCCAACTCTGACGCGCAACGCGTTGAGGAGGGGAATATCTCATCGGAGCGTGTGTCGCCTGACTCTAATCCTGAAGCAAGGGATCCGAGGACCTTACCCATTCCACCATCTCAACCAGGCAAAGTTGAGGAGG
Organism: Amoebophrya sp. A25; assembly: GCA_905178165.1. NCBI lineage: Eukaryota > Dinophyceae > Syndiniales > Amoebophryaceae > Amoebophrya > Amoebophrya sp. A25. The sequence goes on from CAJINU010000015.1 coordinate 25,004, forward strand.
GGAAGAAAGGCCGAGGAAGACCTAAAGGGAGCAAGGATAAGAATCCAGGACAACGCAAAAGAAGAACAAAAGCCGAGCTAGAAGCATTAAGAAAAGACATGCATAAATTTGCCATGCTAGCAGGCGGGCATGAGCTGGAAGAAGGGGAGACCTTTCTCGAAGCACATGTCATGCTGTCAGTTTCCCAAGCCTTGAAAAGCCCTGACGCCGAGAAATGGCGTGCAGCTATCACCAAGGAGGAAGCTAGACTACTTGCCTTTGAGACTTGGGCGCCAGCTACTGACGAGGAGCTGCGAACCTCTTCTCAGGTAATGCCTATAGCAATCGTTCTCACGGTAAAACGTGATGGAACTTTCAAAGCTCGTGCTTGTGTGCTCGGGAATCTTGATCGTTCGGGGAATATCGACACCTACGCCCCTGTAGTGTCACATGCTGCGAATAGACTTTTACTCGTTTCAGCAGCGACGGACTCTGACTTCGTCATCCCATTCGACCTTGATTCTGCGTTCCTTAATGCTGAACTCGATCGTGACGTCTTCTGCCGTCTTCCACCAGTGTGGGCGGAGAAGCATGGAGCGGATATCGTCAAGCTTAAGAAAGCTCTCTATGGGCTCAAGGACGCTCCACGAGCCTGGTTCAAGAAGTATTGCGTGCTATTGTCCGAACTCGGATGGGAGCCGTGTCCTTCTGCTCCAGGATTGTGGCGGAAAAAGAGCAAAACGCACCCAGGAAAGTATATGAAGGCGTCAGTCTATGTTGATGATAACTTAGCTACTGGACCTGACTATCACGAGTTACGGTCTGAGCTCGACCGGATCTTTAGTCGCGCCCCTGGCCGACCTATTGAGATGGCAAAGCGAGTCGATTCTCGCACGAGTTTCGAATGGCTAGAGTTCGACTTTCTTGGTGCGATTGTGCACTATTGTCGGGAGGCACGTTCAGTGAGAATCCTGGTGAGTGTGTACATAGAGAAGACCTTACAGAAGTATAAAATAACATTAGGTAAGCCGGTGTGGTCTCCAAATTTCGACGAGTCTGCTTTGCTTGAGGAGGGGCTTAAGCTAGCAGCCGGGTTTCCATTGCGTGAGATTGTTGGCGCACTGCTTTGGATATCGACAACCGCAAGGCCAGATATTTGCGTCCCTGTGGCGACATTGGCTCGGTATGTCAGTAAGCCCGTTACAGAAAGAACTGCAAAAGCCTGTAGAAAAGTATTAAAGTATCTAGCTACGACAAAAGGCCAAGGACTCTATTACTCTCCAGAAAGTGAGGAAGAATTCAACGAAATTTACAAGAAGCTCTTACCAGACGGAAGAGAGCTACCGTATACTAACTGGCTCTCAGATGCAGGATTCGCAAACTGCATAAAGAGCATGCGCTCGACCAGTGGTTCGATTATGTACTATCGGGGTTTTCCAATCTGTTGGAAACGCAATACACAAACCGTGCGTGCGTATTCAGCTGCAGAGTCAGAGTATATAGCCGCGTCGGACACTATTGTCATGAGCGAGCTGCATGATTTTACAGATTTCTTCAATCCCTTACCCACTCAACTAGTGGAAACGCGGTCTGGTATATCGCCATCCCTCGATGATGCCATATTGTGGATAGACAACCAGTCCGCAATCTCGACAGCAAAGAGTGAAGACGCGAAGCCTAAAAGTAGACGCTATGCGTTACGTTATTTAAGGGTTAGGGATGCAGCTGAGAAAGTCGCTTTCTGTCCTACTCACCTTATGAAAGCTGATGGACTAACGAAACTTTCATGCTCATCTACTCAACGCAGATTATTATTACATCACATAGAGAATCCAGTAATTAGCCGTAACCATATTAAAGATGATAGTGACTCGGAAGAAGAAGATGATGAGTCTGGTTCAAGTTCTGCTTCTTTGGCGGTGCTTACCTATTCTATCTTCTTACTTAGGTCGTTGGTCAGAGGTGACGTCAGTGGCTATACAACGAATCGTGATGGTTCTGGGTCAGGGCAGGTAACGCCAGACCGTTTGTGACTTTCGTCATTTCCTCACCTAGCGATTGAGGAGGGGTGTTGGTCAATGGTCATTACTGGCTCAAGATCCAATGAATGAACCTGATTTCAATGCCAAATGACTGCTCTCACTCGTCACCTTGATCATGATCAATGCCGTTCCTTGTCTTGAACTCTTGTTAGTTCCTCGTATGATCATCATTTGAACTCAATGAATTCCAACATGAATTAGCAGCAAGATCTCCCAGATCTTTAACTGCACTATGACCCTTCATGATATCCCAATGACATTGAACCCATTTTGATACCATTTCAGGGCCTTAAACAGTCAGTGATCATTCGGCGCGTCCGTTCTGGTCGTCTTTCTGTTACATTGCAACGATAGTCATTCCATTTACTCTCAAGAGCCTCATAGTGCGCTTGGACGTGTTCGGGTGTTCCAACAAGGGCTAATATGTAGTTCTAATTTTAGGGGTCTAATATGTCGTTCTAATTTCGGGGTTAGGGAGGGGGGGGGAGGGCTTAAAAATTTTTCTAATATTGGGTTCTAATTTATTTTGCGGGGCTTTTTGAGGGGTGTTTTTTGGTGTCTAAAATTGTTCTAATCGATATTCTAATTTGAATTCTAATTCTTCGAGGGTGCAAAAAAAGAAACAACTTGGCCCCCCCCTGTGCGGGGGGGTCAAGTTGTTTCTTTTTTTGCGCCCCCGAAGAATTAGAATTCAAATTAGAATATCGATTAGAACAATTTTCCGAAGGCTCTGGAAAATATTAGAACCCGGATTAGCCTATGAAATTAGAATAATTTTTTGAGCGATTTGGAGTGTGCACAGGTCCCGTCCGGGCCTGGTGTACTTGCCGGACTCGGTGAGTAGCTCGTGAGGTTGGGGCTTGGGGTCGGCTCGCGGAACAGGGCCACTCCAGGGCCGTTGGGTTGCCGCGATCGGCCTCCCCGGAGGGCGTGGCGCTGGCAGTGGTGTGAGTCTTTCGGGCAGCCGCCTTGGGTTGGGGGTAGGTTATTCCCAGCCCCCTCGGGGGGTCTTTTGGCGGGGTTTGCGTCGGAGGTCTTGCTGCGGTTGGTGTGGTCGCGGCGGTTGGTCCCACCGCGGCCCCCGCGCCCGGTTTTCGTGGTGGGTGTTAGGATTTGCGGAAATTCTCGGCCGTCGGGTTAGGTCTCCTGTTCTGGTGGTGCTTGCAGGGTGGTCTGGTGTTGCCCGTGGGGTGTCGGCTCTCTGGATCATTGTAGGAAGGTACGTGGAAGCTGGTGGGCCTTGTGGTGGATGTGGTGCGCGAGTCTTCACGAATTTCCAGCCGCCTGGCCTCGGGTTGTCTTTCTGTTGGTGTCGTGTTCGCGTGTGTGTCGTCGGTCTTCAGCTTGTGCCGCGCAATCGGGGGCGGCTGTCGTTCGTTCGTGTGGTCGGTGTCTGGTGTGGTGGCTGCTTGCGGGGTTTCTGCCGCATTGGTTTCGCCGTCGCGTCGCTTGTCTTGTTTTATATAAGAAGAAGCCTGGGCCTTTTCGCTTCGGTGGCCTTGAAAATTAGAAAAATTTTAGCAGGCTTTTAGCGACTTAGGTTGGCCCCCCGCCTCCCCCCCAAATTTTTGCAAGGGCAGCGTGGCGCAGGTAGATTATCGTCTTGAGATTTGCGACCAGCGTGCCGCTTGCGTGTCTCTGCTGTCTTTGCTTGCTTCTTCGCTTCTTTCTCGCGTTCAGTTTTGTCCGCGCTCGCCCTTTTGTTCTTGGTTCCTCCGCCCTCCCATCCCTCGGGCCCTTTCGCTTCTGGCGCCCCTCTCTTCTTGTTCTCATCTCCCCTGCCTCTCCTGTCTTTCATCCCCTCCCCTGCTCTTCCGGCACTTCCCCGTCCCACTCGTTTTCCTTCGTCCACCGTTCTTGCTCGCCTTGATTGTCTGCCACCCGTTCCCTATTCTGGTTCTGATCTCGGCTTTCCACTCTGGCCCGCTTTCTACTCTGGGTCTGGACCGCTATCCCACCCTGGACCACTCCATATTTATATATTATATATTGGCGCCGATGGCCTTGCCTGACTTCTAGGCGTCTGTCTAGGCATTGTTAGGTGACGAAGACGAGCCTGCTTTAATCATTATGGCAGACTCAGTCCCCCCATCAAAGATCATCCCCGAGAATACATTCTATTTGACAGGAGCGCGCTACCGAAAGACCTGCAAGACCGGGGACCACTGTAGCATTCGCAGCTTGGCAATATGTACTAGCTGTTGCTACCAAAATACTTCTTGTTGGATTGGGCATTTCACTCTTTTCCACGAAGAAGACCTGCAACTATGGTGAAGGCAGTGCCGACACCCACCAAAAATCGCTGTAATTATATTGTGTAGTAATAAGTAGAGCTAGAGAGCGAGAATCGAAACAACATGGCAGTTGTAGTCGACTGATGGCCCAGATGAGGAAACAGGACTTCAACAGTCCTCAATGACTGTTCATTGTGCTGCAGACAAACTCAAGTACGATTAAGCTTTGTTTTCCCCTTCGTGTCTCTGATCCTTTTTTGGTCCCCAATCAGCGTCGGTTGCGCCGCGCATAAAGTTTCTCTGTGCCCATGGTCAGCAAGTCAAATTCTCGTCACATTTACTGGGAACTAACGTGGTCTGCTTTCGGCCGAATTTTTGTTAGTAGCATACCCATTGAAGCGTGAATACTCACTACCTAGTGAGTATAATGTTAAAGAACTGTACGAGTGAAGAAGGCGGTAACGCTAGTGTCACGAAGGTTTTTTATAGTACTTACTATTACGGAAAGGTGGGATACATTAAACCTACAACATGATGGAGCCAATGCATCTACTTACCATGTCGAAGGTGTCATCCACCCGAACGACGCTTAGCTATCTAGGAGAAAGGTTGTGCAAGGAATTATATGTAGAACGCACTTTCGAGGAATTAGATCAGTATGACACGACCAAAATGCAAACAAATTTCGATAATACGGCGTTGATCGCAGGCAACGCTCCTGTGCAACCCCCTTATCCGAATCATTTCAATCAGGCTGTAGCAGAACCTACTACCTTGATTCGACCGGGATATGGGGGAAGGCAAAGTGGGATCCTCGGCGGTGTGTCACAAGCTTTTTCGCGACCAGTAAAAATATTCTCGTAAAATGACAGCATTCCGATTCCAAGGTTGTAGTAGGCGTTCGTATGATATCTCCCAGTAAAAGTAATAAAGCAACAACTCACTTTTTCTACATCAACAAAAAAGGCAACTTTACATTTGATCAGGGATCGGTGAACGAACTCGACAGAACAGTGCTAGGCACGAGTAATTATCGGGTACCGGTGAACCAGCTTGGACCATTAGGCAATTTTTTCTCGACGCAAGTCGGAGGCGCATCAGCATCTCAGGACTTGGATAGGACTACGCTTTTCCCTCCAATTGCAGCTACTTCTAGTCAGCCGATCGAACAACGCTCAGGTCGCAAAGTCCATTTTTTCCCCTGTTTCTGTGCCTGCCTCGAACCATCAGAGATTGATGGGAGGACCGAGTTCCGCGTCTATGAATGAGGGTCCGCTAATCGCTTGCTTTGCGACCCTATTTGTAAAGTACTGGTGAACGCAGCGCAAGTGCAGAGTAGATATTTGAAGGGCACACGGTTCCCATTGAAACGTGTAATTTTGGCAGCGTGATGAGCCTTTAGACCGGTTCCGAGGTTACATACGAGGCGGACCATGATGCCGTATGCATTTTTTGATAGTTTTGTCTTTTTTCGACTGTAGGGAGTGGAATAGTGTTCACTCTGGAATTGCAGCTCCAAACGGGACTGAAAGTCGCAGCCTCATATCAGCTGGGAAGCGTCATTTCGTGTTCGTTCAGTCATGATGACCAGACTCGGACGAACGCTTCTGCGAAGATACTGCCTGATAGGAAAGTACGAAATTTGTCTCGGAGTTTCACGTCTGTCGACAATGACGGTTCTGGTTGCGGGTCCTTTAGAATTCTTGTTCCATGCTTTTCTTATTCCCTACAGTATCATTGGAAGTGAGGAAGCTGGGCAGTTGCTCATGTCTTTGGGGAGGCCTAATGCCGAGCATTCGACTAAAGAGGCTGAGAGACTCTTGTGCGTGAAGCATAAGCTCGAGGGTGTTTGTTGAGTATTTCGACATGTTGCGGACACTGAGCATCTGTCTTTAGGAGTCCACAGTGCACAAACCTGATTACGCACTTGCGTTCTGTTGCAACAGCACGTCGAGGTCCGTTTGTGGTAGGCATGAGGGGTATTTCTGCGTGTCTTGGCGGTGGCCCTATGATGGTGCACAGCTACTAGGTACTTCGGCTGCTTGTCCCAGGACGCGCAGGTCTATGTTCGCTTTGCTTGCTTGCTTTTGTACTTGCTAGTGTAGGAGTGCGTCGGGGGCAAAGCAGCCGCTTGAACGCCAAATGCGAAAAGTCGGCCGCCACGTTTTTTCCGCCCGATGGATGGCACACAGTGTTGGGATCTGGATTCTTCGGGCGTTTGGCGCAGGTAGTGTTCTCGAGGATGGCAGAACTGGCACAGGAGTAGTCTTGCTGCATATACTCGCGGATGCTTCATCAGATGGAAAACTCAAGAAGCGGGTGTCGAGCATGGGCCGACCCGTAGCCCGTGGCAGCGAACGCTTTCCCGCTTTCGGTACCTGCAGTGCGCGATATGATTCGGATTTAACAGCGTCTCGGACACCTGATTTTTTCGAATGCCGTGGGTCGTCGTCGTGGGAGACGTTCGTGGCGCTCGTTCGCGAGGCGGCAAAAGACAAATTTCTTACGAATGATTCCGCCCCAGATTCACAGGAAAGATATCATCGTGTTTCATTGTCATCGTTATAATCAACAGCCTTCTAGCAATACCGAAAAGGCAAAGAGCTTCATCTCGATTAAAAAGGTGTTCAGCATGAACATCAACATCAACATCGTGATCCTTTTCATTTCTAAATATCGTACAATCCCAAGTGAGCTGTACCAGATGGCGACGCAAGTGATCGAGATCTGGGATCAGAAGCCATATCCACCACAAGACTTTCACAATCTTCTATGCGACCCGCGGAAAAGCTGGAATCCTTTGCAGGAAGAGGCGTTTCAACCCTTCTGCTTGTACGGCTTCATCTACGCACTTCTCATACGAGCACGGGTCTTCATGGGAGAGAGCAACCCGGAACTACGAAATCTTGCCAAAGAAGACCTGAACTATGCGGTACTCATTTGAACGTGCTGAACTTGATACAATGAAGGTACATACTAAATGAACTGATTATACTAGGGACGAGGATACGACGGCTAAGTAGTTATTACATTCTGCCTACTGGTTGCAACATTATCCTGCCACATTTTTGCGCTAATATAAGAATAGAGAAATGGAGACTCGTTCTAGGTCTCTTGCATCGCGCTGATTTGAGGAGTTTAGTTCAATTTGCAGTGGAGACACTTTGAGTAGAAAAAGAACATCAGTACTCAAGAACTACTGCTTCTTTTTTGTTAACCAGAGACGTCATCTCTTTTGTCAGGTCACGTGTCTTGGGAAGGAAGGCTCTGTAGATTTCCTGGACAGTTCAAACGTTGGCGTGAGTATCCTGGATTTCTACATTTAAGGCAGACCTTGGCTCATTCTTGGAATCCACAGGGACATTTTGGAAAGGACTTTTGCTTTTCAATATGTGGAGATGTGAAATGCTTGCCCCATTAGGATGTTCTACAATAGAGAACTACGAACAGATGTACCCGAGTAGTTACCGCCACGTATGTTAAATAATTAGTGCTCCAATTGTGGGAGTAGCGCGCAGGATGCATTGGTCTAATATACCAACATCGGGGAGACGGATTTCACGACCTACAACGATTACATCCGAACAAATCCTGTCCCGGAGCCGCCTGCCGACGAGTTTGGGATGCTGGTTTATAATCCGCTTCCGCTCGTTTCTGATGCGAAGGTGCACGCTTTGCTTGCGGCACCGAATCGCCGGCGTACGCTGCACGCTGCAGTATTCGGAACGCATGCAACGCTGAGCCACGAAACCGTGCACATGGTACAAGAATTTGTCCTGCGGGACAAAGTGGAGCTAAAACCAGTTTTCTACGGGCTGGAACCGCGCTGGTGCGGAATTCTTGGGATGTGCAATCGCGGAGATCCAGCTTTCGCAAAATTCTTCAACTATGGCACACCGGTTCAGCTGTTGATGTCAAAAGGCTCGTGAATTTTTAAATCTTCTTAAATGCATTGATGCTTGGATATGGGGTTTCGTATTCATAAACATGATTAAGAATGTTTTTCCAGGAGGGCGACCAGATCGGTTTTGGTCTCTTGATCCCTCAGCACCGTGATACGCGTCTCGGCAATGGCATGCATGCTTTAGATTTACTTTTACATGTTTTTTCTACCTTTCACATATCCACGCTACATCTTCTACTTCTAACTTGAGGATATGGAGCAGGATCCTTATGGTGACGATTTCACTTGGGATAAGATGCTCTTTCAGATCGAAGCGGTTTACGAGCGTGACGCGGAGCTGCGAAAGAGTGAAATCCTGCTATGCACCGAGCCCCTTGTCGGCTGTCTCCTACTACAAAAGCTGTGGCGGGAACGCGGTATAATTCGTTCTTATTTATTCATAGGGGACAAGTACAAATGGAAATGCGTGGAGAGCTAGATGAAATTACCGATGGATAAGATTCTTCCCTTCACTTTATGACATGCACGCATCGACGCGCCTTCGCCCGTCATAATTATTCCATCTAATTCCCGGTTCTAGCATTCGCCTGGAGTTGAAAATTGTAAGATAATGATTTTTTACTCTCTACTTACGTACTTCCAGTATTTATGAACATGAACAAGCAGCACAAGTTGTTCGTTTATCCAGACGTTGTTCCAAAAAAAGGTGATCGGTTGCCTGTGCTTGGGTATCTCGGTGTTGCACTGCTGAACAGTGTGCCGCCGCTTCAGTTGGATCAATTCTGGGATTTGTTGGATGCCCGACAGCCAGACGTGGATACGGTGCTGTATGTGAATAATCGTATCTTGCGCGAACAGATCTATTATCAGACAGGCATTGTGGCTCCGTACGTGCGTGCGCATGGGCTCTATACGAAGGCAGTCTATGCGCCGCAAACGGACAGAGTGTTGTTTTGGCGAGCCCCGCTGTTCGTGTACCCTACTCTGCGATGTGCGATTTGGCAGTTCCTGAAGGCAATGCGAGGAGAGGATGACGGTGCGACCGGCGCTTCTGTCGGCCAGGAAATTGCCGTCCCTTCTCCGCTAGGCGGCGCTAGCGGCGACTCGGCATCCGCAGATGATCATGGAGACGGAGAAACAGCTACAACTTCAGCAGTCTTTCCGTATGTCATGCGTTTTCTAGATGAAAAAGAGTCCATGGCCTACAATGTCGTAGCGCAGCACCGCTCTGTGGTGCTCTTACCCTGGGACCACGCTTTGATGACATTTTACGAACTGTACTCGATGAATATGCCACTATTCTTGCCGAAAATTGAGTGGATCTACCGATTTGTTTACCAGCGAGGGCAGCTGTCGGTCGGCGAACCGCTCTACCAGTCGGTGCACCCGCGACATCGGCGGCCCCGAGCAGAGTTTGCCGCATATGATGAGGTGCAGCCGGGAAACACTATGGAAAGCAATGTCAATCTCTGTGGGTGGTTGGTTTACCATCTTCAAGGGGTGACAATCACAGTTGGATCCTGTAGTTATCATCTTCACAACTTAGCTCGCTACGCACCAGACGTTTTTTGACTTCGCTGTAATCAAAGAGATGAGATTAGTGAGTCAGGCTTCCTTTTGCTAAGTCGCATACGGATGGAAGCAAGGAGACCGTTGGGCCGATGTCTCCTGCAACAGGTTTGAGTTCGGCCAAGGCCGCGCGGGGGGTGACCGAAGATATGCTGCGACGTGGCTTAGACGACGATTTGGGTCTTGCTGAGACCAAGGCTTACATGATCGCTGCACTGGACTTAATCATGGATATGAAGTATTTTCTCACCGCTGCCGAAAACAAAACCAGCGAAGAGGACTCCTACACTAGTGCTGGAAAGGTGAAGCGCTACACGCGTGCCAATCGCGACCAGTATGAAACCAGCGAGGAGGTGCTCTACTCCGACGAGCCTTGGCATCCATATTTACGGTTTCGGATCGTACTAGAATGAGAAAAATGCCAGCACTAAACTTTCTGTATGGTCATACTAGTGTTGGAGGGTAAAAGTTTATCTTTATGTTTTAGCGTTCATAGTCGACACCGTTCCAGATATCTCCGCGGGACTCGAACGAATGGAACCGCATGCGGAAAGGAGGTTGGTGGCTGCGTCGTGGAGTGCGCGTGGATGCAATGCGATTAAGGCGTCGGGCTTCAATTTGAATTTTGAACAAACAACAGCTGCTTTCTAGTAACGTACTGGTGCGCATTATCACACTGGCATATATATTTTAGATTTGGTTTCGCTACATGTAAAAGATTCTTGAGTCTGTAGATATACAGTGCCCAAGCTTGTTATTAGGAAGCAAGTATTTATTTTATTGGATTGTGAAAATGACGAACATCTGGCCCTTAATAGTTCAGTGGATTGCTTAGAGAGATGAGGTTCTAATTCAGTATTGGTTTCAATACTCCGACTTCTACCGTTTTCCCGGCTTGCAGTACTTCGACAATATCGGAGATATGTTCTGCCGACTCGAGACTGCTGATTTGGTTTGGATTACAAACGCGATGCACAAATATAACGACGAAAGCCTGATCGAGTCTACACAATTTTGGTCTGACGCGGTCCTGCGGCTTCTGTAGCCTATGCTGATAGTACAGTAGATAATTGAAGATCCAATACTCTTAATGTAGAGAAATGCCTCTAAATTTAATGACACCAATGAAGCGTATTTACTCTCAAACTTATTTTTCAACATGGCATGGCATGACATGCAGTCGTCGCATCAGACAACGGTTAAGACAACGGGTACTACGTCCCTAAAGATTGCAGCACTCAAATTCGTTGATATTTTTGGTTAAACACGCGGATCATGCAGTTCTTGGTTATATATATATTTATAAAGATACAAAAGTAAGGCGACCTGGTTATTTATATATAAAGATACAAAAGTAAGGCGACCTAGAAGTGTCAAGACGCAAAACAGATGGGCTACTCCTTGTACTAGAAGTGCCCACGCTGCTGGCAGTGGCCAGAATCCACGCGACACGAAACAATACGAAGTTCCGAGCGATCGCTGCTTTATGCTTTGAGAACGAAAAGGTTCCTAGTAGCGCTCGTTACGTGCTCCTTACAAGTACAACGTCAACACTTTCAAAGCAGACATCAAAGAAATAGACTCTCGAGAGCTGGTGGGCAGACGAGAAACTTCTAAAACGATCATGCAGATCGGGCCTATCGTGGCAAGGATCACTGTTTGTATTAATTTTCGTGCACCCAATGAATGTGGACCCAGAAAAAGACATCCACCCGTTTTCGGTCAAGTTCCAAAAGCAAATGGCATTTACATGATATCGGATCTTTATTCGACGATAAATCTTTCAATCCACGTCAATTTTTGATGGCCTACGTTTACAATGATGTTGATGGATCATTAACAAAGTAAAAAGAGTATTCTTATCTATTGCTGTCGCATATGCTTTTCTTCAAAATTGGTCAACCCTGTAAATCAAGATACCAATCATACCTGGACGACGATAAAATACAGAGGTGTCGCTGCGTACCTTGGGATTTTCTTTGACAGACTGTAATGTAGATAGCATTTTGAAAGTGGTGACTGTTATTCGTTGTGCTTGTACGTGGAATGTCGTGCATCGGAATTTTGCTATGAGGTTCAGGCATTAAGCAAGAAGATGGTAGCAGAACACCGAGAGGACTTTTCTGTGGGTTCGATAGTCGACGATATCGAGGTAGCGGCCACCCGTTTCGCGCTCAGCCCTGCCCTTAGGTTGGTGGCACCTCCCGAATTAGCGGAAGAATCAAGTGTCCGATGGTCCAAAACGATCGCGAGCTTCTGTTCTAATGCTACTGGATCCACTGCGTCTACCTCGCCCCTAGGAGCCACTTCCAAGTCTGACTTAAATGATGGCTCAAATCAACGTGTCGTCGACGGACGACGGATTCTCGAGGTATCGTATCGTGACTTCTGGCGGTCCTGCGAGGCTGTTGCATCAAAGTTGAGAGCGTCATTGGCCGCTTCATCATCTGCTGATAACGAACGCGTGCAACCAGTGGCACTGGTGTGCGTAACTTGGTGTGGGCCTCTGCTGTCGGTCGCGCAACTCGCAGTGCTCCGTGCAGAGTGCGTTCTGGTGCATGCTGATCCAGGTGACCCGAGGTTTGTAGATATTTTGCACGATTGCAAGCCTGATTTCCTGATTGTCGAGACCTCATCCGCACCGCCACAGAAGATCTTGCAGGAACTCGGACGAACAAAACGCCCGTTTACCTTGTTTGGGATTGCAGACGTGCTAGAAGACCCGTCAACTTTGTTCAATGCCGCGGATGCAAAGCCATCGTCTCCAAATGTAGCTAGAACGTCGCAGGAGATCTTAAAAGATCGTAGTTGCTGCTGTGGCGATGTTCTTGGCAACACTACGCCGTCCACAGTTGGTTCATCGCCAGCAGCGTTGCTGTCATCCGAATCGAAAGATCCAACGAAAGTTACCAGTGGGCTTGTAGGAGCCGCGGCGTCGAGCAAGGACGAAAACGGTGCACCGACAACCAATGGTGCGATGCTACACACAAGAGGAAAGAGAAGTACCGCGGAGGACGATAACAGCAATCTTCGGAGAAAGAGCCGGCTTTTCTCGCATATATACTATACAAGTGGCAGTACCGGCAAACCGAAAGGTTGCTTGTTACGGAGTGGTGCGGTCCGCAACTACTGTCTCGGAAAAAACGAAGTTCATGCAGTCGACGAATCGAGTTCGTTTTTGTTATTATCAAGTTGCACTTTTGATCCGCACCTGGGTGATTCCCTTGCCACTTGGGCAGCCGGAGGGTGTCTCGTCGTGGCGGCGGAGAACCTCGCTACGAGTTTCCTGTCGTCGATGGCTACATCCACCTCGAGGCCAGCAGACGAACCAGGCGTGAGACGCGACGAGTCGCTTTTTGAGACGTTGGTTTTGCGGGGTTGTCGTGTGACTCATTGCCAGACAACACCCAGCTTGTGGCAGTCGTTGATAGGCTCGAAAGATTCCGCTCTCCTTGACGATAGTCCCTCGATGAATGATTCAAGAGAGAATCAGACGAGGTACAAAATGCAGACATTGGCGCTTGGGGGAGAGTCGATGGCACGGTTTTGGCCGATTCGAGGCCCACAATGCGGGAGGCTCCTGAATACTTACGGCGTCACGGAGTGTTTCTGCTATCAGACCTATCAGCGCATTAGTTGCTTGGAGGAAACCCAGTTTATTGGCATTCCCTTCCCAGGGAATACGGTGGAGTTGTGGCCTATCCCGGAGGACACGTCTGGCGCCACGTCTTCGTCCTTTGTTGGGAAACGAGGCTCTGACAATCCTCTGGCTACGCAGACAGCGACATCACAAGGGAAGATCTTGGACTGCGATTTGGTTTCTACTCCTGTCGCGGAAGCAAACGAAGCCTCGTCCTCGTACGAGATTGTCATCGGTGGTGCACAAGTCGGAGAGTACTATGACTCTGAAAAAAGTTTGTCACGGGAGAGCAGCGGCTTTGATCGAGCAATGGAGGTTGAAGTTAACTCTGCTGAAGCGAATCCGAGGTTCTATCGAACCGGGGATGTGGGAGAGATGATGCCAAATGCTGGAATTAGAATAAAAGGCAGGCGGGATTGGCAAGTGAAGCTTGGAGGTGTTCGCGTGGAACTCGAGGAAATAGAAGCGCGACTTCTGCAGCCCTGCTGTCATTTAGAGAAATTATTGGAGCAAGCGACTTGCGTTGTTGTCCGGAGCAGAGCTTCCTCTCATTCGCAGGAGACGGAGGCTGGAAACACAGCCTGCTCAAGCAAGCTTGTCCTTTGTGTAACACTGCGTGACTTTTCTGTGGGAACAATGAACGCAGAAGTAGGTAGCGCTGGCACCCAAAACGATGTTAGCGGCGCGGGCGGTTGGATCGGGGAGCGAAGACTCCAGCGTTTGGTTTCCGCCGTCGTTCGGCAAGAAGCCGCAAAGGTACTTCCTCGACAATGGATGCCCCGCGAGGTGTGTGTTTTCGCGGAGATGCCACTTACAAGCAACGGAAAAGTCGACCGGAAGGCTCTCAGGGCATCCCTCGAACTGACACCGCTCCAACAGGGGAGAGATCAGAAACAGAAGCGGCTAAACAAAAGTGAAAAGATTGATAGTGTTTCCACTTCTCAAGACGGAGATGATCGTTGTGATGGTAGCAGTTTTGAATCGTGCTCATCGCGTTTGACGGCGTGGGAGATGGCAATCGCAGAGATTTGGGCGGCAGAGCTGGGCTTGTCTAGCGGAGCCGAGATAGAGCCTGAAGATAACTTTTTTCAACTCGGCTCTGATAGTCTTGGTGCGCTCCGCGTCTGCCGGCGACTCATCGCACTACTTTATAACAAACCAAATGGCAGCACAAGCGCAAAGACGACACCAACTTCAGCTGTCGGAGATTCAGCAGACAACACTGTCTCAACAATCTCAAAGAGCAGTGGGCCACCACCAGCGGTTGAGTTACAAATCGTTGACGACTTTGGTACCATCTATCGGGACGAGTTGACAGTGCGATTTCTGCTGCTGCACCCAGTGTTACGGGACTATGCCGGCGGCGTGTTGGATGCGGTCAGCAAGGATCCCGTATGTATCAGCGCACTCGCCCGTATTCTTCAGAAAGAAGACAGAGATCGCGTTCCCATTTTTACCACGGAAGTTTCTACTGGGCGCTTGATGGCTGACGACTACCTGTTGCGAACTGCGGTGTATTTCAATCTACCTCATTTCGTAGAAGTTTTGCTCAAAACCTCCAGCAAGGTGGGAGGCGAAACGATTACAACAAGCAGTGACGACGTTGATGATTATAGTAAGCAGACGGAGGCGGGAGAGGAGCGTCCAGGGAAGAGACGGAAGCTTCCCCCTGCAACGACCGCCCTTCATATTGCCAGCCAAAAGGGATACACAGGCGTGGTGAAACTCTTGTGCCAGCACTTGGATTATGTGGAAATACAGCGCCCAGATGCAAACGGCGTGCTTGCTCTCCACCTGAGTGCGAACCTGGAAATCCTAGAGTTGATCTGCGCGCGCCTGCCTTCAAGCTACCTCACGGCACGAGATCGCAACCGTCAGACCATTCTGCACTTCCTGGCGCGGCGCGGCGACGCCAGTACATTGAAGGTGCTACTTCGCGAAGAAGAAAACAAGGTCACGACTGCTGCGGATGAAGAATCTTCTGTGGTGCCTCGTGCTGAGCAAGTAGATTCTCAAAAAGCGAGTTCAACAACAGCATTACTTCTAAGTAACCGTGATCAACAAAGTGCTCCACAATGGCCTGTCGGGACGCTGCACTATTTCGATTCGCGCGTGGATTGGCGAGACAAGTGGCACCGCACGCCGCTCAGTTGGGCCATTCTGAATGGACACGAGGATTGTGTTCGGGTGTTACTTCAGGCCAAAGCGAATCCGAATAGCAAGGTGAAAGACGGCAAGCACAAGAAGGAGTCGCATCTTGTGAATGAGAGTGCCCTGGAGCTTGCGCAACGGGTCGGTTTTGCGGAGCGGCTCTCTCAAACCCGTGCGGATTTAGAAGCGCAGATGGACACTAAATGATTATCCCTCTCAGTAACACATTATCGAGTCTCACTACATCACGCACGATAGCGTATTTGTTGTCGCGCCCCTCGGACATAACTATAATTTATCACATAAAATATTATGCCACCACGAGACTTGTTCTCACCACTCTCGGCGTCGAAGCTTTTCCTCAGCCTTCAGTTAAGGCGGCCAAGCACGTTTCGGGTCGTGGCTTTGAGCAAAATACGTAGGCAAAAGCTTGCGCAGTCCTGCGTATTTTCCGTGTTCTCATGTTGGGCTGATACATCCGGAAAAACACTAACAATCTCAATCAGTCATTCTCGGTCATTATTTATTATTAATGTCTGTCTTGTGTATGTGTTGGACTTGGATTCTTGGCAAACTCGCAGAGAGATGAAGATTACTGACGTATGATCACGTTACAATTTGACAGAGGCGGATAGAGAAGAGATTGATAGAGGGAGTTTCTGTGCATGACCGGAAAACCGTGGATATACCTGTGGTTACGTTCTACTCGAAGGAGTGCACAGTGAAGTCTATAAAGTTCTGGTGCGATATTCTATCCGAAAAGCGAGAACCTGTTGGCTTGTAGATCTAGATAAAGTAGTTATGGGTACATTGCATAGAAAAATAGCGTTCGGTGACGATAAGCATTTGTTGGAGCGCAGAACTTCAGTTGCAGTACGAAGTTCTGCGACAGCTTTGATCTTGGTTTGTATTGTAGAGCGTTGAAGGAGGAGACTAACTGAGCTTTGCTGTCCTCCTTCTCAGCGGCTCCCAAAGCAGCCTCGAAGCTCGAATCTCCTAAGCCCTCACCTTCCTGCGCCTTCTTCTCGTCTTTCTTCTCATCGTTTTTCCGGTTAAAGGGCCTGGCCTCTGACACGGTTTCCTTGGAAGAAGAAGAAGTGCAGGAGGATTTTGGTAGCGGGGGAACGGGAACCGGAGACGAAGGACCTTTGTCAATTCCGGCTGATCGCTTAAGCTCATCGTAGTTTGCGATGAGAGTTTCGCTCTCGTCGTCGTCCATCTTTTGGGTGGGCGGGGTGGGAGAAGATTCACAATCGCAATCACGTCACTAACAATCACGTCCGCACACCCTTACCCAACATGCTAGATCAAGCTGAGTATTTGGATTCTCGTCAATCCTCCAATCCTAGCCAGCCTGCGACTAAAGTAAATCCGAATCTTCATCATCTCCCTCGAACACACAGCGCAGCAACGTCCACACTTTCTTATCCCTTTCACTTACAATCTGAAGCACCTAGTTCCTTTGGCACAAAACGTTTTCGAGCTATCCCCAAGAGGAATTTCTTAGGCTAGAGGCAGGGGCCAGGGATGCCTCTCCCTAGGCACTGGCAAATAAGAGGGAGTCCTTAGTTTTTCATCTTTATCGATCTCTATTTTTATTATTTGAGCAGAGAAAGAGCCCGCAATTACTTCCGCTGGCTTCCAACAGGGAAGCGAAGCCCTGCAGCGGGGACTGAGCGCGCCAAGTAGTGACCTGCTCTAGCTGGGGGTGGTGCGCATGCTAACGCGCTCTATGTGAAATCGCGCATCACTATCACGAGAAGCCTCACAATCACAATCACGCAACTAACAATCGCGTCCGCATACCCTTACCTAACATGCTAGATCAGGCTGAGCATTATATTTGAACTCTCCTACTATTTTTGCATATTTGGCCCGAGCGCTTTTTGGTTTTGACTACTTCGCCGTCTAGCGCAATTCGTATCCATTATCGTAAAGTAAAAAAAAGAATGCCGACGACATCGCGCGACTAGTTGAGGACGCCGAGAGCCTACGAGGAGCTACGCAAAGGCTGGCAGACACATCGCCGGGCTACGGCTTGAAACACAGGAAACCCCGCAAAGACGAAACGGGTCGAGTTCAAGGGCCAGGAGGGCGCAGAACCAACTGTAGAAGGGCTCGCGCTCGCTCTCGCGCAGGGCCAGACAGAGCAGGCGCGAGATTTCGCCTACTTGGGCAGCGTGCTGGCGCAGGGCGGAGAGAATGAGCATGACGCCCTAAGCAGAATAGAGCGGGTCCAGAAGAAGAGCGGAGAGGCGTCGAGAGCCTTCGCGCGCGCTGGCATCCGCAGGGAGCTGAAGACACGCGCCAGCCGTGTTTTTTGTGTTGCTGGTAGTGCTCCCTCAGGGGGTCGGAGCCGTGGACCTTAGCAGCCAAGACGGGCCAGAGCTGCGCTCGATATGTGGCGGAGTAAGGAGCTGCGGCCCTGCATAGGAGCCCGAGCCAGAAAGGAAGACCACACACGGACGCGGGGACCTGCTGGCGAGGACAGGGCAGGAGCTTCGAGCAGAGGCGCCTCAAGTATGTCGGGCATCTGGTGCGATACCCCCGAGCCAGGTGGTTGCGGATAGCCTTAGCGTTAGCAAAGGGGGGCGAACTAGGTCACAACAGAAGAAGAGGAGCACCGCGCGCAACCTTCAGAAGACAGCTAACCTCAGACCTCAGAGCGAGAGGAGCACGGCGAGCAGATGCACCAGATAAAAGCCTCTGGCCACAGATAGCAAAGCAAAAGCCTGGCCGTCGTCGTTCTACATCAGCAGGAACGCCAGGAGCAGTCGGGAAACCACTAACAATCCAACAACGAGCTAGGCTAGCGGGTAGAATTTTCCAGGAAAGCCTTAGCTTAGGCAGTGGCAGACTGCCGATCAGATTCGCACCATCAAAAAGCAGGGAAGTAATTGGTCATGCCCGACGCGTGTAGCCGACGCGTGTTGACTCTCCTCGTAGAAGAGGGATGGACGCAGGGGCGCATCAATGGCTGACAATGCTGTTTGCTCACTCTCTGAATCTTAAACTTCACGAAAATTCAACGAGCGACAAGGACAAGACTACCCCCCGTGACTGTGGTTCACTTAGAATTTAAAGACTCATCACTTGCGCCAGTGACTTTGAATACAAATAAAGACCCTACAAGACTGAGATACTGCGCGCAGGCCTTGGAAGCCTCTTTGCAGACTGGGGTGAATCATCTGCGTGTTGGTGTTTCTGCAGCGAAGAGAAGACCAGCGACTTTTGATCATGTTACAATTTCGCTGGAGCGGATAGAGAAGGGACAGAGGCTGATCTGGAAATATCTTTGAATGACGCTTTGTGCTTTATGTTTATTCCCATGTGAGAAATTCTAACAGTATGAAAGAAAAAAGTGCACTCACACTCAAAAAAATTAGCTATTTTCCTACTTAAATCCTACCCAATTTCTTGAGTGTGAGTGCACTTTTTCGTTTCATAAACGGAGCACTTTATAGCACGCATGGTGCATGGAGTAGCATGGAGTGCATGGAGCGCAGAGAGTTAAGGGGCGCAAGAAGCTCCCCCTTTAGCTCCACGCTACTCCATGTGATCCATGCACTCCATGCCATGCGAGCTTTGAAACCGTATAAATTGCTCGGTTCTAAGTACTTGAAGAGCAAGGGAGTTCTTCCGTGGACTGTTGAGTCGCAATAAGGTTGGGGGTTCTCTGCATAGAACAATAAGGTCTGTTGAGGACGCACGTGCAGCTCCTGAGGTCAGGACCACGAGAGAAGCAACTAAGACCAAAACCAAAAGTAGGTTAGGATCTAAGGTACAAAATTGAAAAGATGCCGCAACTCGTGTGTTGTCTCGTGCACAGCAGCATGTGTAGCAACGCTGGTATCTCTCTTGCTCGTTGCTTCTTTCGATTTGCCGTTTGCTTGCTCCCGTTATCGCAGTTTTTAGGACTGCAGTCGGGAATCTTTGTGGATAGTCGCCTGCGTTTGCGTGCGCGCGGCCCGGATGATGCCGACGATTCGACGTCGTTCCTCCACAGTCATCGTCAAGCACCCTTTGTTTCTGGCTCACTTGGCGCGGGGACCCTACGCTTATCGGAGGCAGCGACGAGCAGCGCCGAGGGCGGACCCAGTCAATTGTATCTAGCAGCCTCTCAGCCAACCCAAAGCATTGTAAGTCCGACTGGAAGAGCACCGGATGCGAGCGTCGGATCTCTCCCTAAGGCATCGAGTAAATATTTGCCAAACTGGTCGTTGTAAATATTCGCTTCGAGGATCTTGTCTTCAATCAACAATCCAAATATCCTTCGGCACTTACGTGGAAGTTCCTATAGCGCATGTTCTTCTAATCTACAGTCTTCCAACATTCGAGTAAGAGCGCTGCGACAGAATCCCCGTGCTTCCAGCCCCGTAAGACCTGCCACACGCGCAGTTATGCCTGTCCATGCAGCTTCTGGAGAAGGACCAGGGATATCTACACGTGCTGGAAACTGGCACATCGCTTCGACTCGTAATGCAGGTCACGAGGTTTATTCAAGTGCCGAAGCTCTGGCAGCTGGAGCAGGAGATTTATTGACAACATCACAAAATCGTGATCCTATTTCAAAGCTCGCTTGTTGGGATCTTTCATTTGACTTGTCCCGATATTGGGTCATGCATACATAGCAGAAGAAGAAAGCTGTTGTGTACACGTATGCGTGAAAGTAGCTTTTTCTTGTTTTGATGCTCCTTGTTCGGTCATTCATATTCCCCTCGATTCAATTCTTTCCCTTATTCTTATCCGTAGAGTATCTTTCTCTCCTTCATTCCTTGGTACGCTCGTGTATGTTCCAGATGAGAGGAGAGTAGAAGTGGGCCAATCTTCCTCATCGAGTGGTGATGAAGCACCGACACGAAGTTGCAGTGTTTAAGGCTCACTTACTTTGGCAAACTGCAGCTTTGTATTACCCAGGGTGAAGATACTTGTTCTAGCACATCCACTCAGAAATTCATTCTGGAGTGGGCATCCTGATCCTTCTTGCACATTCTTTTATGGGCAAGGCTAGGACGATTGTCTATATAGGAAGATACTGCAATGGGCAGCGCTAAATCGTGCGGGCCTCAATCTGTGGAACGCGTCTGACTGGAGCGAAAGCAGGAATGTGCGCACTATCAGCGGTCGCTCTGTGGATCGCGACGCTGTCCGGGGCCTTCATGGTGGGAACTCAATTCGACTTGTCCCAGAGGGGTGAAACTGAAGTAGAAAAACGTGGCCGTGAGGATCGAGCGTTAAGGCTTCTACTCCTCAGACCCGGCAAGTGCATGTTTTAGACTCCTTGATGAACAACGAACATCGAGTTTGAAGCTCTGCTTATCATTTTTTTCCGTTCTTCTCGAAAACACAAAGCAGCATTCTGAACTTGGACTCACCCACTAAATTCTGAAAAGGCAAATTATTAGGCACCATGGATGATGAAAACTCTAATACAGCGAGTGAAAGATATCGGTTGGGTACTTCCCGCGATGGGGCCGCGGCCGGAGAAGGAAATTGGTGGAGCGAAAAAGCCAAGCGAGTTTCTGGGTACGCAAAGTATGGAGTGATGTGAGTCAGTTTAGCTAACTTTGAAAATTATTATAAATATATACGAAGGTGCAATTCATAGTCACGCATTGAATCATGTAACAGAGTATCATAAGACTCAGGATTGAAAATCACTGAACGCCTATTCTTGTCCAGGTGTCCCGAGCCGCTATCAGCTTGCTCTCGACTGCTCAGGCTCGAGAGAAAAATTTCTGGAGTGTTTTCATGAATTCACTGGAGACGATCCGACTCACGGGTTCGTTGATTTCTTATGGATAATCTTTTCGACTCGATTGTGAAAGGAATGGGACGATTTGTTGATTTGAATCGATCGGCATCATCATTGATTTGAATCAATTGTTAAGATTTGGAGTAGTATGTGCTAGTAGCTTCTTCATTTACTGCGGAAGGCTGGAATCGTCGAGAGTCGTTGATCAAAACGATCCCACCGCGTCCAGGGCGTCAGGCTAATCGCATCCAGATAGAATTTGCCACGGGACCACCGACTCCAAAAGGGCGACCTGCTATTCGGTGTCCATACCTTATTATAGAGTAGTTTATAGACGCTGGGCGGCCCTTATTATAGAGTAGTTTATAGACGCTGGGCACGCTGGGCTACGCTGGGTGGCTGGGCGGCCTCGCTGGGCACGCTGGGCGGCAACGCGGGGCACGCTGGGCGGCAACGCTGGGCGGGCGCTTGGATAGCGCTGAGCGGACTTGAGGGCCACACGTTGGGCATGCCGAGCCTGCGCGGCCGATGGATTTACTTGCGCCGCGGGGACGCGGTGCAGCGCGTCCCGCGAGGACAAACAAAGGCGGCGCGCCGCCCTCAAGATTCAGGGCAGCGCTGGCGCAGTGCTGCGCCAGTTTGCGCAGCAGCGGGCTGCGCGGCGCCTGCTCGGTTCAGGCTTGCACTCCGTCGCGCTGCACTGCGCTGCTCGATGCGTGCAATACTGCGCCGCTCTTGTGCACAACGGTAAACTCGCCAGCGTCGTTGGCCTTGGCCTACGCTAGACTAGCACTGCTGGTGGGGTTCTCAAGCGGGCGCCCGAAGGGCGCCCCCCAATTGGAGACGCCCAGCGTGACGCTGGGCGCAGAATTCGGGAGATCTGGCACATTTGGGTCGCCCAGCGACCCAGTGTGCCCAGCGTGCCCAGCCCAGCCATGTTGGGAACCCTTATAAACTGTTCTATTATTAATTTGTTTAGAGGAGTTTGAAAATAGTTGCCAGTAAAATTATCGTTGCAAGAAATACACACTACGAATACCAACGCCACGTCGGAGCTTATGAAAAAGTGCTACTCGTTGGGTTTAGAGTAAGAAAATGTATTCCAAGAACACCTGGATGCTTAAGGATGAAGCCTTCCAGATATTACTCCACTGGCAGGCTTGTCCCTGTTGTTGTGGTGGTGGTATTACCGAGTAACATCCACAACCTGGACGCTGTTCGTATCCTTATGGTGGTCCTGTACTGAATGACGGCCCACAATCATCATCGTGCGTCACCATCTTAAGGGGATCCCTATGAGCATAAGGACCCCGGTCGCTATGATCATCGTCAGAAGATTCAGGGCCTTGGGCCTGATAGGATTCACATCATTCAGCGAGAGCATTCAGAAGGGGAAAGACGAACACAAGCGGAGAACCAACAGACCAAGAAGGAAGAGCCAAACGCCTCAACTCAGGGAATGCGGAGCACGGGGCGACTTGGTTGGGCCTTGATCTTCATGCGCGGCAATGCGTCAGCCCTAACTGCTTAGGATATGGCTATTGAATATGTACTAGAAGAAAGCTATGTATTATGTTGAGTCCTTTTATCTTTGAATCATCATTATCATCAAATCATCATCATCATCATCATCATCATCATCGATGTTTCAGACTCGCAACGAAGCAAGAATTCGGATTCGGCAGTCTCTTTGTTGTGGACGTCGAGCGCATGCCTGTTGGTGACGGAACGTGGCCTGCTTACTGGACTACCATTAAAGGAGGGGTCGACGGATGCGGGTGGCCCAGTGGTGGCGAGATCGATATGATGGAACACATTCAGGCACAGTCTTCCTTCATTTACTTCATGTTGCTGTGTTCTCCACGAAGTTTTCACTAAAGCTCAAGTAGCTTCTTCGACGTCGCAAATGAAGATTGCTATGAACATGATATTACAATGAATTATGTGCTTCGCTATATCATGTTAAATGACTCGATGAATATATTAAATTATCCATGTCCATCTTTTTGTTTTACAAACAGGGTTTTGGTATGGAAAACATGGTGTCTACTTTGCATACGGACCCTGGCTGCTGGATGCACGTTCCAGGAATCACGAATGGCGGGAACTGTCAGGGCAACAATGGATGTGGTTTGACCGCGAAGGAGGTCCCGAGCGGGCATCAGTTCAACAAAGAAAATTAAGGCAGAGAAGGCACCTGAAGTAGCTTTCGCTACCTATTTTGCTTTTGATATTTTCGAAGGGCATCAGCATTGTGTTTGCGTGGGGTGCTGGTTTTGGGCATGAAATCAGTCGCCTGATGAATGTAGCCCTCTGCTACACACCCTTCTTTTTTAGAGATAATGAATGCGTCTAAGATTTCGGCGGCATCCATCTCATGAGTATGGATACGAATTCTATTCGCATGTGGTTCTTCAATCGCGCAACAGCTGACCACTTTGACGAAGAAGATATGGGCCTTGGTGCCTTCTGGGAGAAAAAGATGCAGGAATTGCAACCCTACGCGGTACTTCTAGTTTCTGCAATACAAAGTTTGTTATTTTCACAACAGACTACTTTGTCTTTGAGGTTGACTTTGACTCGTTGGAACTGATTTGTTACAATACGAAAACTCTCTTCTGAGTCGGTTTTTACTTAATATCTAGAAGACGTGGTGGTGGGTGAGGCACAAAGTTCAGCCTAATTCATTGCTCACCTGTCACCGCACATTCATCATGACAATGACCATAAACCGATGAAGCGCATAGTCAGAGCAACTAGAGTAAGAGAAGATGTTCTTCGCATTTCTACATCTGTAGTCGCTGCTCTTTCAACCACAAGAAGCTCTTCGTCGTTCGTACATCTTCTTTTCGACATTCCACCCAAAAAATATTCTTCTAGACGTTTCCGTTGGAGAGTAAGTGCCAGGGCGGAACATTTTTCAAGCCGCAGACATTTATCATCGACACGACTTTCTGTGGAGACTGGGCAGGGCAAGCCTTTGCACCTCCAGGTGGCCCCTACGGATTGCCGGGATGCATTCATGTCGTAAAGGAAAGCAACTACTTATGATAATTTGTGATGAAAAGGAAGCAGTGAGAAAGAACTATTACCGCGTTGCTCTTGCTCTTCATAATTTGCGACTGCGAATTAGCATTCATGGACATCTCTTTACTCCGGGAAGCAAACCTGGGATAGAGGGCAGTCGAAGATCAGTGATACCGATAAATTGCTTTAGGCTTCGAGAGATTACACTCGTCTAATGCTAGGAGCGAACTGGGATACCCAAGAACATCCGGAGAGCTCTCGCAAGTTTATCTTTGGAAGTGTGCGCGTTTTCAACCCGGAGGGAAAGGGTGCGGATTGGCAAGTCTGATTTTATTCGAGTCGCAGGTCAAGGTGATACTCATGCAATGTATGTGTAGAAATCACATTTACTGTTGATGTTCAGATTGTTTCATGTCTCAGTCCAACACGACTTACCACGATGCATACTAAGCCATTCGTGCCCCATGAATCATGATGATGATTTGTCATGTCATATTTTTTCAATTTATAACAGTAACAGTTTTGCAGCACCGCATGCTCTACTTTACCAGAGAGAAAGTGAAATACTTTTATGTGCGGCGGCAAATTATGGATTTTTACAATTCTGCGAAATATGAACACAGTCGTGACAACAGACACGATTTCTTGATGAAGTAGTTGCAATCACACAGAAACACAATCTAGCGACTGACTGCTGCTAGTTGCGCAGTAAGATCTAATGATGCCGCTTTTCAGTCTAGATTATCCTTCGACGCACACTTAAAACCCTTTTCAGAGCTAGATTTAGAGCTAAAAGACAGAAGAAAATCATAGACGGCATCTCGCGGAGATAGACATAATCATGTTGTAAGTCGATTTCTAGATAACTACACGACATTGATGTAATTACATATGAATATGTGATCTTCGACCAAGGTCTCATTTTCCGTGTCAGAGTCTTTTTATAGATGTCAAATTGACTTTCGTAACTTGAGAATATAGATGATTGATCAAGAACAGCAATACCGGATCCGGAACGTCTGACAGTGCCACTGAGGACGCCAGCAAGGCTTCACTATCCTGCTTCTTGGTGGTTCGTATTACCACTTGAAGGTGATAGATTATCTTCGCCGAGTGCGGAATCTGCTAGGTGCTTGGGGTTCAGTGAAAGGGCCAAAGACATACACGACGAAGGATGCGCTTACTTTGCACATGATCAATAGGAAATCGTACATGCTTACTAGCATGACTCGTCTGCGTGCTCGGTGGAAATCGGGGTCCAATATAGAAGTGTGGCTGAAGTTGATCTCTACCAATGCCAAGAAGATTGACACGAGTGTGCTCATCGGCTACGACCTCTATGATAGAGTCTCAGGATAGGCGCGAGGTTTACAGTCGCGGATTAATCTCACTGTGCTTACATTCTAGAGTAAACTGTTCTTGACAGGTTGATATTTTTACTTTTTCTATTTTTGTTCTGTTTATGTTGTGATATCAACAAATATCGATTACAATTCTTTTTTGATGCTGTTTCTTCGTCATACCTAAATCGCGTATGGTGTGCCTGTTCCATACAGATCAATACTCACGCATCTAAACCTGAACTATTTGAGAATTTCTTTTTTTGACAAGATGAAGACCACTGCACTATGCATCATTTCGGTAGCTGCTCTGGCAGATGCTGCCGGAATCTCGGAGCCCTCCGGGTCGACCTCTAGCCTTCAGCAGAGGTTTCAGGGTCTCGGCCTTGACCAAGTTGGTGAAAGCCAAACCAATGCAGGCACAATCCTTCATTTGCCCCCTCCTGGAGCTGGAGGCGGAGTCGGAGAGGCATCGCCAACAAGTGAAAGGCGAAAGAGGACTATGCGGCGGACCACCATTGGGGATCTTGAAATGGGTGTCTCATCGGATAGTCTTCGTGGTGCGGTGAGTGCGATCCCCGGTGCGATTGCCGAGGCTAAGGCAACTCTCAGAAAGGATGAAGTAGACGCTTTTGTGCTTGAAGAGGCGGCTACTTTGCTGGACAAGAAGGGCAAGTTTGTCGCGCTGGAATTTTTGCAGTCGTTGATGCGGCGCGCCTTGACTATTGGCATTGCAACGACGCCTAAATTTTTCAGCGTTGCGGACCAATACTTCAGCACCACCACCGCAGATGATCGAGCGCAGCAGCAGTTTACTTCCTGGAGACCCTGGAACGACATTTCCCGGAGCTTCACCGCGCAGAAGCCTATTTGCGAGGAGGAAGAGGACCGCTACCTCGCAGGAAAACTATATGCCAATGCAAAGAGCATTGCGCAAGCTGTGCGTCCGAAAGAACTTCAGAACGATGAGCTAAGCCACAAAATGTGGCAAGCTAGCAGTCTGGCCGCTGCCTCCTGGATCGCAGGCATCTGGGATGCGCAACAGCTCTACAATATTTGGAGTGTTGACAACGAAGGTGATGCACTTACGAGTGAAAAGAGAGAAATTGAAAGTCAAATTCCTTTCCATATATTCTAGACATTGACTAAAAGTATAGAATGTGTCACTTTTTCGTTCTGCATCAGTTGTTTTTACTGGAGAGAGATTTACCGGAAAACTATGTTGACCACAAGGATCAGGGTCAGTGCAACGTACAAATTCTTGAAATAGTCTCAGACTCAGACGAATAATTTTTTACAGCTTTAAGCCGAAGAAAATTGCTGCGGAAAGTGTGGATCAGCAAGAAGCAGATGATGAAGAAGACGTGCTTGGAGAACAGCAGCCTAGTTTTTTTGGTTCACGGACCGCGGCTTCACCGATGGATCTCGAGAGCGAAGAGCAGCTGGAGGGCGACAAAAAGGTGCCGCCACCGGCTGATGTTGTAGCGGTGAAGCTATTCTCTGCTCAGTCGAGCAAGAAAGCACGTAACGAGCGGTTGCGTGAGGACGAGATCACAACTATTTCGGCGGGCGTATCTTGCGACGCACAAATGATCACGCGAAACGGGCCGATTCAGAACGCATTCGTCGAAACCGTCAATCCGCGAACTCCAATAGCATACTTCCGAAAGGGACTACTGGCACTTCCACAAAGTCAGGAACGGCAGGTTCTTTCATCAACGTCAGCAGCACATCCTCATCGTGATCCTCAGCAGGGAAGCGAAATTATCTCCCAGATGGCGCCAGAAGAAGGTGAATTTGCGCAATCCCTTCGGGAAAGCGAGGGATCGATACGTGTTGATCAACAAGGTCACCAGACCTGGAACCTGCAGAAAACAATGCCGTATTTTGATTATCTGGTGAAGACCTTGACCGACGCAGCAGCAAAAAAATATCAGACTACTACAAGTGGAAGTGGTAGCTCTTGCGTCTCCTGCCACGCGGCAGCCGTCAGCTTTATGCAGCGTCCGAAACGAAAGGCCAACCTATTGACCGAGGGCTTGCCTGTGCTCTCTCCCGCCTTTCCGCCAGCGGCGCTGAATATGCCCGGCTTTCACCAGGCTCTATCCTTGTCGTCGGACCACCTTCCCACGCTGGCGCACCGGGGGACAACGGTCGATCTCCCCGACGCTTTGGGTGGCGAAGAAGCGCCGTTGCACGTTTTTTCGTGGAACGTCTTCGGCGGGGGAATTTCCATGCTTGCTGGGCCCTCGATCGAGTATAAGAAAACCGATGAGGCAGAGCCGGCGATCAAGTATAATGTGCAGCCACTGCTTGCCGAAGGAACCTGGCAAGTCGTGCTGAGGGAAAAGGAAAAGTGGCTGGAGGACAACCCCATGGGTATCAGCGTTGTTTTGATCCAGGAAGACGTGTACACTGGAAAGCGCACCGAGGTTTACTCACGTCCTGTGTCCGGACAGGACGCGGACGCCGGACTCAAGTGCCACACGGACGTGAAACCTCTAGAGGCATACTGGACACGGCTCTTAACGGATCCGAAGCACGGGTTCGAATACAAGCTCGCCTCCGATCCGGAGAAAAGTTTCCATCTAGGCATGCCAGGAAGCGTCCACGGCGACTCCATGGATGTGACGGACGGCTTGCGCGACCACAAGATCGACCCGGCTGTGAAGGGTTACCGCGGTCAAACGGTTTTCAGCGATGTTGTGTCTCCTGGTGGCGTCGACATGTCTTCGAAACTAGAGGCTGACCGCCACGTGATCTTGGGCAACACCGTGTACGTCAAATTTGGAAAGGGGCTGATCGATCTCTGCGGTCCGAATGGCCTGGAAGTCGCTGAAGACGGATGGAATGCCAACCTGGCGCAGTATAACAATGCGAAGAGGATTCCGCGTCGCAGTGCCGGATTCGGAACCGTAAAGTGCAAGGGGCATCCCATCATCACGCTGGGCAGCGGCCACCTGTCAGGAGGAAGGTTCGACGATCCTGAGGTTCTTGAGCAGGTGCTCAGCGGTGACTACGAGCGCTCGGAGATGTGGAAGGAGGGCAAAACTCCGCGCTCGGCGACCGCCCGTTGTGGTTCGCGAACTCCGGAGGGCGCTGGCGATGATTTGGCCATGGGGATGAGGGCCACTGGCTCTGCGTCGTCTACGACAGGAACGAAACAAGGCAGGTACCTGGAGCCGACACGACCGACCGGCTTTGCTGGCATGGGAGGCACTACCCCGGCCTCTTGTTCTGAGAGTCTACTGTGTGCGATGGGTAGCTGCAAGTCGCCTGCGCGACCCGGGCGTCAGCTTTCGTGGCGTGGCGCAGGCACACTTGTGCGCGCACAGGTCCGTGCGTTTTTGGAGGCGATGTTTCGAAACGGCAAGACCAAAGCGATGATTCTGGGTCTGGATCTCAACAGCAAGCCAGATATGCCAGTGCTTCATAAGGTCCATCTCTAGGCCTCGCAGTACGTGGTTTTACTTACTTCTTACTCGTTCTAGCCAGTCATTCTCTTTTGGTATTCATCTTCGTTTTGTGTACAGCTTGGAGAACCAAAATCAAACTGCAAGTTGGAGAATCTATCACTTACTTACAGTCTGCTGGTTCCAGAAAGGTAAGAAAAGAAGCACTGATAGAAGAACCTTGCTCGCGTAACGATAATGAGTCCTTACTTTTTCTTTTTCCACCAAGAGGACGCACTCATCCATCACTGTTGATGATGATGATTCTACATCGCATTACAACAATCTCTCAAGGTGCTCACAAAATACGTGATTGCGGAGCAAATGAAACCACTTTGGGCTCGAATGCTTGAGGAAGATGACGATTTTGGTACGCATGTGGATCATGATTTTGCCATTAAGCAGCAGTTGCAAATTGATATGCCAGGATGTGGTTCTCATGTTGACGAGTTTGCCGTCATGCAGAGCTTTCAGGTGCCTCCACCAAGTGCGGCAACAGAAAAAGACATTGCTACTCCTTCCAATGCGACAACAGAAGACAGAAATGCTCTTGAAAATGCGCCCGCCGTTGTTAAGATGTAGGAGGTGACGCTGTGATATTGATGACACTCTTAGAGTCGGGGGTCAGGAATGAGAATGCCACCTTGTTTACGAAGCGTAGTGTTTAGGTTCTCCGCTCGGCGTCGAGCGTGTGCGTTTCCGGCTTTTCATGAATCATCAAAGACGAAACCGGGCTGAAAGAACGGAGTTGCCAACAAGCGGCTTCATTACCGAGCACACTGAGTATGCGGTCACAATGAGATCACTAGATATTTTCTTTTGCAAATGCAATATAATGCGTCGAATGAGATTTGATGTAGACGATATTATATATAAACAACACAACAAACTTTGCTGTTAGCCGGAATAGCAAGCTCTTTGGACTTCCCCGCCGAGACGGGGCAGGCGATCGGCCGCCGGCAGTGCCGCACGGAGGCAGCGAGGGCGCTCCGCGTAGCCAAGTCGCGCCAGATAAGCGGAGCAGCGCGCACAGGGAGCAAGACGGCCAAGACCGTGGCAGACGCAGGCAGCTGCGGCAGGGACCTCTCGCGAGGCGTAGCATGCTCGCCCCGCGGGAAGACGAGCGGCGACGCTACGCTTTCAGGCTTGGGACGCTTGGCGAGCGGAGTCACCGGGGAGGGCGTTGGCTGCGTGCCCGTTTTGCCCTGGCCTTGCGGCAAGCACGCAAAGCCTACTAGAGTGCCCCGGGCTCCAGGCACTAGTAGAGACCCACGGGGCTCCGGCGAATGTTGGGGCGGCTGCGTCGAACCTGAGGCAGCTCATCCCATACCTGCGCGACTTGGCGACCAACTTCGTTGGTGCGTTCTTGCGAGCGCAGCCGCCACGCCTCTAGTGAAGACAAGGGGAAAAGTGTAGCGGCCGCTGTGGTAAACCCATCGCTGCCCGCTACGATAGGACGGGGGCTGAGG
Organism: Amoebophrya sp. A25; assembly: GCA_905178165.1. Taxonomy (NCBI): domain Eukaryota; class Dinophyceae; order Syndiniales; family Amoebophryaceae; genus Amoebophrya; species Amoebophrya sp. A25. The sequence continues at coordinate 55,566 of CAJINU010000015.1, forward strand.
TAGGTGGTGGCGAGCGAAGAACGAGCAAGGAGGAAACAAGAAAGTTAGCACGCGAAGACAAAGAGAACGAAGGCAAAACGAGAACGCGAAGAACAGAGCACGCAGGTCGTAAAAACGTCAACCAAACCCGGCCGCGCCTCACCGCCAGGCCTTGCCTACGCACAGTCGCCGCCGCCTGTACACCTCGCCTGACATGCCATAAATGCTGGCGGAGACTGTGACGACTAGCCATACCATAGTCGATCGCAAAGACGGCCTTAGCATAACACACACAGAGCACAAAGAAATCCGGCGGGATCGTACGCGTCGCCCGGAGCGCATCCAGACAAACAAACAGACCAACTTTGCTGCTGCCAGATGAAGCCGAAGAAGACTCTTTGTCCTCAGAACGGGTTGCGTTCATTGTAGCTAGTCGGTCCCTGACCCTGACGATGAATTTCTTCTAAAAATATTTATAATTTTTTAACCAGATGATATGAGGAAGATGGTTGCAAATGATACGTGGTTGCAAATGCTACGTCATGTTTTTGAAAAGTGATATTAGTACTTATAGGCCTACCAATTAGTCTGAATTTCTTAAGAGCGTCCCCTAAGGAGCCGCCTGAAGGAGGCTCCCTTGAGGTAACGAAAATCTTTAAGGATTTTCTATTCTAAAAAGCTATAATAGCTTTTCTTTAAAGGACAAAAAAAACTCTTAAAGAGCTCCATTAAAGCGGCTGCGTTTGTTATAAGCTTGGGCGAATAGTAAGACCTTCCTTACAGGCCCTCCCTTAAGGGCCCTTCCCTCCCTTAAGGGCCCTCCCTTCCCTTGAGGGCCCTTCCCTCCCTTAAGGGCCCCGCGCCCTAGCTAACTTGCTGGCTTACCGCTTGCACGTACGTAGCTAGCTGCCTAGGTTCGCCGTAGCTAGCCTGCTAGGTGCTTAGCCATGGCTAGCCTGCTAAGTGCTTAGCCAAAGCTAGCCTGCTAAGAAGTGCGCAGCCAAAGCTAGCCTGCTAACTGCTACTTGGCGATAGCGAGCTAGTCTGCTAGCAAGCTTACCCCTTGCCCGTAGGAAGCCGGCTAGAAGCTTCGTCATACATAGCGAGTCCGCTAGCTGCTTGCGTCCATAGTTAGGTAGCGGATTGGCCATAGCTAGCTTGCTAGCTGCTCAGCAGGCAGCCTAATCTGCTAGCTGCTCAGCAGGCATAGCTAGCTTGCTGGCTGCTTTTTAGGCATACCTAGCCTGTTAGCTCCTGCGCCGTCGCTGCCGAGCTCACCACCCCGCTAGCTGCTCGCCCTTATCTAGCTGGCTGGCTAGGCAAGCTATTTCCTTGCCCATAGCAAGCTTGCTAGCTGCTTGGCGAAATCTAGCTCAACAGCTGCTTCGCCATCGCCAGTCTTCTAACTTTGCCGCGTCCCGCGAGCCTGCTAGCTAGCTTGGCCATGGCCGCCGTGCTCTTATCTGTCTAGTTGCTGCCGTCCTGCTATGCCCCGCGCAGCGTGCCTTTGATGGGCCCGCTTTCTGGGCATGTATTCATACGCGAGCCACGTGACTGACATAGAGCGTAGTATTCACGATGTAGTCACGATGTAGTCACTCCGACTTGATGATTTATAGAGCAGGTCAAATTTTTCATATGGAGTAACACTATGCCAAAAGCGAACATAGAAAAGTGAAAAAAGCGCATTTTTGTACATTATTCTTCTCAGAATGAAAATCTTCCATTTTGAGACGAATACTGCCCAAGTGATCCCGGGACTCTATGTACGTTTTTTGGCTAAAAAACCCCTTTTCTATGTTCGCTTTTGGCATAGTGTTACTCCATAACTTTTCAGAAGATGTTTAAGAAAAAGAAGTGTGGAACTAGTTTGTTTTCTTCCCTCGTCCATGTACCCTTCCTGTAGGTACGATAAGCCTGAGGACGCGTTGCAACAGCCGGAAGCATGTCCTCTTTTTTAGAAGCAATAAATCGATTGATATGAGTGATACAACAACAGCAAAAGGGCTTAAATGAATGACATTAGATAGATGAACCTGTTGTCGAGAATATTGTATGGATTGTTTTTTGACTTTCTTGAAACTAATCTTCATTACCGTATTCTGCCTCGACATAAACTCTATAAACCCTCTTTTCTTTGCATATATCGAAGCCATCACTGCTTCCTTGTCACTTTTTTTTCACATTATTTAGCTGAAGATAGATTCTTCTTAATTCACTGTTGCTCTCGTCGGGCAAGAAGTGAGTCGATGCAACTACAAGTCGAAGCGCATGGGCTAGTCTTTGATGAGTCCAATGCCTAGCCATGTGCGTTCAGCGACATTTTAACTCCACTTTTGTGGACAACTCCATGTACCAGTACTACTTAGTTGTTGGCAATCCGAACCCATTCGAGATAGAAGCTCGCCTCTGCTAGTAGTTTGGTTTGAAAATGGAATCAATTTATTTGAATCCTCCACATCGACATTCGCTCATCAAGGTGTATCCTTGAATCTGTGTACATATCTCTATATATGTACCAGGGAGGGAGGCCCCCTCCCCCCCCCCTGTGGATGGATCTTTGGTGGACCACGCCAGAGGGGTCCAGCCTTGCCACCTTATTGGCCAGGCCTGTCGAGGGGCTGCCGGGCAGGAAGGCCTCAAAGCGCCCACTTCTGACCCCTTCCCGCTTCTTGCCTGTACCCTACAGACCTGGCAAAGGCAGGGCCCCGCTGGCTTGTTGCATGTACCCGACAGACCTGGCAAAGGCCGGGCCCCGCTGCCTTGTTGCATGTATCCACCGACCCGGCAAAGGGGGCAAAGGCAGGGCCCCGCTGCCTTGTTGCGTGTACCCTACAGACCTGGCAAAGGGGGCAAAGGCAGGGCCCCGCTGCCTTGTTGCGTGTACCCTACAGACCTGGCAAAGGTGGCAAAGTCCGGGCCCCGCCCCCTTGGCGTAGGGTTGGGCACACGCAACACGACAAGAGGGCCCAGCCTTTGCCACCTTTGCCAGGTCTGTAGCGTACATGCAAGAAGCGGGAAGGGGTCAGAAGTGGGCGCTTTGAGGCCTTCCCCCCCGGCAGCCCCTCGAAAAGAGGGGCCGGGGCGGGGAGGCCCCCCCCCTTCAAAAAGTTAGATCGGGGGGGGGGCCTCCCGCCCGGAGCCCTGGAACATATATAAATATTGGCGAAAAGTCAGCCAAGCACTGCACAAAAACGGCCAATATTGCTCCCCATACCGTCGCGGGAGTGCTCTGCTTCGCGTTGTCTCCCCCTTGTCTCTTTTCTGGTCCGCCTCTCCCTTGTTTTCATTTTCTGTGTTTCCCCGCTCCCCTCCAGAATCCACCACACCAGGCGGCGAGTGTGTGCCGGTGGATTCTGGAGGGGCGCGGGGATTCTCATCATTCCGGAGGTTTTTGCTGGCAACTGCGGGAAGGTTTTCGCTGAGGGAGCAGAATAGGCGGCGAGTGTTCCTGGGATTCTTATCATGCCCGGCGAGATAGAACCTCGTCCGGGTTTTTGCAGTGCTTGGCTGACTTGTTCCCATTGTATTCACGACGACGACAGACACGCGCATGCCTATGCGTCCACTTTGTTGGATGAAGAAGATCGGCTTGGAGTCGACTGCTACTGAATGTACCCGGTGATGAAAAGTAGGCACCTAGTTTTAGGTAGATGATGGAGCTTATATATGAAATTAAGATCGCAGCAGTAATGAAACTTGTTTTCTGGTGCCTTCACAGTTGTGTGTCCTGTTGTAGTCAGAAGACTGTGGGGGCAAGCTGTGACTTCTGAAGATCCGTGCATCTTGGTGATCCAAGTGAGGTAGTCGGTCATTCAATGTCAACGAGGACCACGGACAACGACGAAGGCCTGCATACTGCGACTCACAGTGGTAGCCAGTGAAATATCAATTTTTCTATTTCCCATCTTTAACAGATGAGAATAAACAAGGAATCTCCGCCGGGATGTATCTTCTTGAGTCCTGGGGACTAGTGCAAAGGCTTATGTATCACGAATACCATTACTCTCCATGGATGAGCATGATGTTGGTTGCTTACCGTGTTTGTGTCCAGAAAGCAGCAGACATCGTTGTAAAAGGTGAGATTGAGAAAGTTCTTCGGTCCTATTGATTCGATTGCTTTTCGGTTGGAAGCATGATTGGCTAGTCAGAGCAAGAAAGCCTAACAGCATGACTCTGTGCATCAAGGGACATCTTACAACTTCCGGAACTGTAGTGTTGTACAGCAAGTCGGAGGACGCCAGAGTGAAAAAGAAGAAACAAATGTGTTATGTTTTTTATGTATCGGCTTCGGGTACGCTCGTACAATTATCTTTATCAAGAACGCTGCGAACGGAAGTTCTGAAAGAAAATGAAAACCTGAAGCGGAAGACATGAGTGTGTGGCGCGTCATAGGCCATGAATGTGGTCGAATAGCGACTCCTTTTTCTCCACTTGATATACAAACTCCGCATTAGCAGCAAGCTTTTGGAAGCTTTCATTTTTTCTTCGTCTCGCTATGGTAATGCTAATGCCAAGCAAGAATCATGTCTTTTGTATCTGTAGGTGGAGGTAGTCTCTCCTTTTTTGATGGCTCTTCCAGCCCGTGGTTCATCGTCTTCGCCGTATTTCTTTACTTCGTGTATGCGCCATTGTCTTCTCAAAGGGTATCAACTATCAAAGGATGAACTTTGTTGTCGCGGACGCTGTCTGAAGTGGGATCATGTGTGCGTTTCCCCTCTCTCCCGCGCTCAAAGTCCTCGTGGACGTGGCTTCACTACGACCCCCGCAAATGATTATGTTGTTGGGAAAAAAAAGTCCAATTTGAGAATCAAAGACCTCGCAGCTGCTAGTGGTGCACAAGAAACGACGAAGCTTGACGGAGCATTGTTCTCTCCTGCGAATCCGACTTGAGCGGCGGAGACAGTCTTCGGAGGGTACACAACAAGTCACGGAACAAGCAACAGTGCCAGAGATGGCCGAAGTTTTTCTGTCGCGGCATCCTCTGCCTGGACGCAATGGCTTCGTGGCATTCGACTTTCCCGACCAGGAAAGTGGACAGCCTGGGTTGGCGCGAAAGAAGAGTATCCTCTCACTGTGCGGCCAGGCGAGATGCGCATGCCCGCAGGCGATAGAAACACACAGATTCTCTACGGAAAGCGCGGTAGAGAATGGTCGAATTTGCCTACAGCCGCTGCAATCAACTACCAGCGGCGACCTAGCTCCTCTGAACTTCGACATGCGGTGGACCTAGATGATGCGGCGCCGGTACCGGCGGTGAACTACCATAAGCTTTATTTTGGTAAAAAGCTACGGATTCGAAACGAAAGAACTACGTCGTCATCAGGCGCTAGAGTACAATACAACACTTCGTCTTCTCATGATAGACAAGAACACGCTCAGGACATAGACATCAAGCAGACCACAGCTGAGCGTCAGAACCCAAATGAAGAGGGCCTCAGAAACGCGGTGGATTTTGGCAACTTCCGTATTGACGCAGGTTCCATAGAGTTCGACACGCAGGCTGATGCGGTGGCCTTCGCGCAAAGGAGGCTTTGTCATTGGGTCCACGCGAAGAAGACTGGAAGCATAGACATCTGCACAGCTCAAGAGTGGGATGTCGTCACGAGTTTCATCAAAGAACAAGGGCATTGGCGAGATTGCACTGAGCTATCCCGAATGTGGCAAACGAAAATATCGCCTGCTGCAGGTGAGAAACAGAAAGCGCACAGTGCTTCTTCATTAGCGCACAAGAAGTGTGCGACGCCTGGTGGTGTAGAACCGAGAAAGCGACTTGAAATGCAAGCAACAGTGAGTAGAGGACCCATGGAAGAAGATGAAGAGCACGAAAATGGAGGTGCGAGTCGTCGTCCACACGACGAGATGAGGAAGGCGAATATGTACATGGACGTCGGTGGGAATCTTGGCGCGTGCGTCTTCGACATGCTGACCGAAATTCGGGCACTAGATGGGGTCCTAGCTTTTGAGTTTCACTCGGTAAATCTGTTCCGCATGACATCGACTCTGCCTCTGTTGCGTATGCCTTACGAATTACGACGAAAAGTTATGGTCTTTGCAGTCGGGATGGGTCGGACTGGCGGCGTCCGTCTAAGACTGCACTCGGAACCAGGTAACCTGGGAAATTCCGTGGTGCAAGGATCCGCGAACCATGTGCCTGTGGAACAGGAGATTGCCGCTCACGAGAGTTTTTTCATCAAATCGCTTGACAGTTTTTGATGAGGACATCGCAACTACATAGGATGCCCCTGGGCAAGTTTTTCGTGGGGCTTCTTCCGGTACACAAATTACGCCTCCTGGGAAGAAGAGTCCTCTTTCTGCTTCGTCAGAAGCGATCGGCTCTAAGAGTATCGCGGCCAAGCGCGAGGTGCAGCTAATGAAGGTCGACATTCAAGGATCGGAGTGCAACATGCTGGAGGGTTACTCAACTTCGAAGAAAATGAAGGGTCTACTGAGATGGCTGCAGACTTACTGATGGCACAAGGCTGTACGGTGGAACGATATTCGCGCCTATTGAGTGGCGCGGGTTCTGTGGGATAGACAAGCCTTGGAGGCCTTTGTCAGACCTTCTGCTGCTCCAGGGGGAATGCACGGCTGATGCTCGCTTCGGGAAGGGGAAGCTGTTGCAAACAGCACTAAACACGCAGTTTCCTTGTTTGTGCGCTGCGGCGACATCATCGACGACTTGAACTGACCCTAACGAAGTCGTTGGTGCATGAAACTCCTGCCACGAAGAGCACCCGTGTGGCGGAAAGTCTCATCGACAGTTCGCTGTCTACGTTGTGCGTGTCCAGAATGCAAAAAAACGCCGTGGTAGGTAAAGGGTGAGAGCGACAATTTTATTCTGTTGCATTTGACTGCGACTGCCTTTCGGTTTGAAGCGCGAGTGGCTAGTGATCGCGGGAAGATCTAATATATGACAGGAATCAGTATGTCGAATCACAAGTAAAACATCCGAGACTAGAGCTTTGCACAGAACACAAGGACAGCCTAGGAAGAGACCAGAGTGAAAGAGATGAAGATCTTTAAGCCATCGGTTACGCGGGCTTACTATTCACAGGGGCCTCTGAAAGAAAACCTGAACCTGGAGCGGAAGCAATAAGTGTTTGTCGTTTGAATACAAATGAGGATGCATTTTCACTGCAGCAACTTCTTTTCATTGTACCCCTGCTCGAACGAATTAGCAGCTAGAAGGCTGCCGCTGCGTCTACTTCCTCTGCGCGTAGATATACTTTTGCTGGATAAGAACATGCACATTGCATAGTCAAGGCAACTAAGAAGCATGTCTTATTTTGTATCTTCAGATAGAGCCTTCTCTTCTACCTGCGAAACAGAAACCTCTCCATCTCCGCGCCGGCGCCGGCAGCTCACGACCAGGGGTCCCGCCACTTCAGCTCTCGGGGGGTGCAATTCCTCGCTCTGCCTCTGCCTCGATCTCTCGCAGTCCCTGGGTCGTCCTTCTCGCTGTTTCTCTACATTGTATGCGTGCCATGGACGTGTCTAAAGGTACCAAAGGATGCGTTTTTCTGTGCCGGCCGTTGTCTGAAATGGAATTTTGTGTGTGCTTTCCCTGTGCTTCGCGCTAATAATCGTCGGGGTAGCACCACGACCACCGAATAAACTGATCATGATTATAAAGCATTATTGTTTTCTCCTGCGACCTCGAAAACGACCCGACCAGCGGAGGGCGATGTAACAAGTCGTGGACGAATAACGAGCAGTGCCACACATGATGGAAATTTCTCGCCCGACGCGGGATCGCTCTCTGCTGCTTGGACGCAATGGCTCCGTGGTGTGACTTCATCGGTCGGGGAACTGGACGGCGTGGTTTGGTGCGACAGAAAAGTTTCCTATCTGTATCATTCTACGTCCATCACGGAAGGTCCGCATGCCCGCAGGCGATAAAAACACAAAGCATCTACACGGACAGCACGGTAGAGACTGGTCGAAGCAGCTGCCTATAGCCGTAGCGATCAACTACCAGCGGCGACCTAGCTCATCAGAACTTCGATGGGCGGCGGATCTCGAAGATTCGGCGCCGGTGCCAATGGTGAATCACCAGGTGCTTTACCTCGGTAAAAAGCTAAAGATTCGAAACCAGAGAACTGCGTCGAGGATAGCTGCAGACACCGACACGAGAAGCACAGTTTCACATCATGCGAGTAGAACAAATGAGAAGTATGTTAATTCGCCGTCAACGAGAACGTCATCTTCTGCTGCATCAGAAGGGTCAAGAATTGTAGAAGTCCCATCAATTTGTCATCTTCCAGTAGACAAGATGAAGAACATGCTATCGAGGACATCAAAGACAAAGCTGATGCTGCGCGTTAAAACCCCATTGAAAATGGCCTCGGAAACATCGCTGCTTTTGGCAACTTTCGTCTTCACAAACATTCCATAGAGTTCGAGACGCGGGCTGACGCGGTAGCATTTGCCCAGACGCGGCTGTGTCATTGGGTCCACGCGAAGAGGACTGGAAAGTCGACATGTGCACATCGCCAGAATGGGGTGTGGTCTCGGCTTTCATCAAAGAACACGGCTATTGGAGTGACTGTCCTGAATTATCCGAAGCGTGGAAGACAAGAATATTCTCTGCTGATAATAAAGCAAGAGTGGGCCGTCGTCGTCGTCGTCGTCATACGGAAGACGAGATGCAGCCGCGGACGGCGAAAGTGTACATGGGCGTCGGTGGTAATCTTGGCGAGTGCGTTGCCCACATGCTCACCGCAATTGCGGAATTAGAGGGGGTGCTCGAATTTGAACCTCATCCGGTAAACCTGTTCCGCATGACGTCGACAGTGCTACGCATGCCTTACGAATTTCGACGAAAAGTTGTGGTCTTTCCAGTCGGAATGGGTCGGACCGCTAATGTCCGTTCTCGCATCGACTAACGAGGGAAATGGCGCGGTGGTAAATTACGACGACGAGGATGACGACGAGAGGCTAGAGAAACAGTGCAGTGAAACTGATGACGTGTGTATCTTCATCGAATCGTTGGACAGTATTTTTGCGGACAATGCAACATCGGATGAGGGGGCTCGGGCGCTTGTCCGTGGGACTTCTACTCATGGTACAGTATTTCTATGAAGTTCCTCGGAAATGAAATTGGGAGTGCCCTGTCCTCGTCAAATGTACCAGAATATAAGAAAGTCTCTGCACAGAATACGTAGGTTTTTTTACGCTCCTTCAAACACGCTACTCTTACGATGCTACGCGCTGCTGTTCTTTCAGGTGCGATGATCGATCCGAGGAGGATCACTGGCCCGCGTGAGGTCCACCTCATGAAGGTCGACATCCAAGGTTCCGAGTGCAATATGCTAGCGGGTTTTTCAACTTCCACCAGATTGAAGGGCCTGAGTGTGCAGTGGCTCAAGATTAAGGTGAAGGAAGACATGCTGGAGAACCAAAACCGCATGGTTGGTCATTTTCCGCGGCTTATGAGTGAGGAGAAGCCGCGAGAGGACTCGTCAAACCTTCTTCTATTCCAGGGGACTTGTACTGCTCATACCCGCTTCACGAAGGGCGAATTGCCGCAACCAGGATCGAACTACACGGAACTGCCTTCCCCTTGCGTGTGCGCAGCGGCGACACCTTCGACGACTTGAGCCGCCTTTGCGGTTGTCCTTTACCAGGAGAGCGCGCGCTGCCTAATTTTTCGAAGAAATTGTCGTCATCTTAGCTTTTTACAAAATTTTGATTGCTATGACTTGAAAAAGTGCCACTTCTATCTTTCTCATTTTGTTTTCGAAGTATACGCAGTTTTATGAATACTTTTTAAAAAAGATCATGAACGTTGATGAAAATTTTTTTCCGCGTTTGCGAAGAGTGATGTCATATGAAGTGAAAAGCCGTATATAAATGAAATGTTTGCGATCAAAAGAATACAAGTCAGAAGATCAAAACACGTAGGTGTCCCCTATCACACAGAGACCACAATGATTACCAAGATCAGTTCAGAAGATCTCACGGACCACGGGAAATATCGAAATTGCCGAGGATCTCGAGATCATGTCAGATCCTACCTGCAACCAAACTCGAAGATCGCCAATTACTCGCATTTTGTGATGAAAGTGACACTAATATCTAGATGTTACTGTATCTTCTCCAAATGATTTCTTATTTGTGCCTAAACATCAACTCCGTCCTCTAGCAAACGTTTTACTCAAACCCAACTCCACCAACTACAGAGAAAAGCTTAAATAAAAGTTTTCATCTTGTTACTTATTTGAAACGCTCGGAGATCGGAACGTACTCTTTTCTTCTTGTCGTGTATGGACATCAACTGTTATCAACCATCAGGATACACTCGTGATATTCTTCTTCCAAATCGAATTTACTAAATTGTGGTTTTCTTCTTGAAGCTTAGTATCTATAGGTTTGATTCGTCTACTAATCCACTCTGTCTTCATCCTTGTACCTATTGACCTAGGCGTAAAATATGTCGTCCGGACAGGGTGCTTCTTCTGGTAAAACGGCGGTGGGTATTGATTTGGGGACCACCTACTCCTGTGTGGGAGTGTGGAAAGATGACGGCGTGGAGATAATTGCGAACGACCAAGGCAACCGCACGACTCCTTCCTACGTTGCTTTCACGGATAACGAGCGGTTGATTGGCGACGCGGCTAAGAATCAAGCAGCGCGCAATCCAGAAAACACGATCTTTGATTCGAAGCGCTTGATCGGACGCAACTTCTCGGATGCGGTTGTGCAGGCTGACGCGAAGCTGTGGCCGTTCAAGGTGCTCCCTGGGCCTGCCGACAAGCCTCTGATTGAGGTGCAGCTTGGCAACGGCGAAACTAAGAAATTTCATCCAGAAGAGATCTCTTCCATGATCCTGGCGAAGATGAAGGAAACAGCGGAGGCGTTCTTGGGCATGCCAGTTACCGACGCGGTAGTTACGGTGCCAGCATACTTCAACGATTCGCAGCGCCAGGCCACCAAGGATGCTGGAAGCATCTGCGGCTTGAACATCCTGCGCATCATTAACGAGCCGACGGCGGCGGCCATTGCATACGGCTTGGACAAGAAAAGCAGTGGAGAGAAGAACGTTCTGATCTACGATATGGGCGGGGGTACCTTCGACGTGTCGCTGCTCAGCATTGACGAAGGCATTTTTGAAGTGAAAGCGACTGCTGGGGACACGCATCTCGGCGGCGAGGACTTTGACAACCGCGTTCTCGATTTCTGTGTTCAGGATTTTAAGCGCAAGAACCGTGGAAAAGACATTACAGGGAACCAGCGCGCGCTGCGGCGCCTGCGCACGCAATGCGAGCGCGCGAAACGCACTCTTTCCTCGTCTACGCAAGCTGTGATTGAGATTGACTCCCTCTTTGAGGGCATCGACTTTTCGTTGACGCTGTCGCGTGCCCGCTTTGAAGAGCTGTGTATGGACTACTTTCGGAATTCTATGGGCCCAGTGGAGAAATGCCTCCGCGACTCCGGCATCGACAAGCAGAACGTACACGAAGTCGTGCTCGTGGGAGGCTCCACGCGCATTCCTAAGGTCCAGGCCATGATCCGCGAGTTTTTCAACGGGAAAGAGGCTTGCAAGGGAATCAACCCCGACGAGGCGGTGGCGTTTGGCGCAGCTGTCCAGGCCGCAATCCTGCAGGGCAATACGAACTCCAAGACGCAGGACATGGTCCTTCTCGACGTGGCTCCGTTGAGCATGGGGCTCGAAACTGCTGGAGGCGTCATGACGAAGTTAATCGAGCGCAACACAACCATCCCGACTAAGAAAACGCAGACCTTCACCACGTACGCGGACAACCAGCCGGGCGTGCTCATCCAGGTGTTCGAGGGAGAGCGCACGATGACGAAAGACAATCACTTGCTCGGAAAATTCCACTTAGATGGCATTCCACCAGCGCCTCGGGGTGTCCCGCAAATCGAGGTTACCTTTGACGTGGACGCGAACAGCATCCTGCATGTGACTGCAGCTGACAAATCCAGCGGAAAATCTAGTAAAATCACAATCACGAACGAAAAGGGCCGCCTTTCGAAGAACGAGATCGACCAAATGGTTGCCGACGCCGCTAAGTACGCCGAGGCTGACGTGGAGAACAAGGCAAGAGTTGAGGCCAAAAATGGACTCGAGAACTACTGCTATTCCCTCAAGAACAGCCTAGGGGGAGACTCGAAATTACAGGAGAAAATCGGCCCCATGATCAAAGACAAGCTTGACAAGGCGATCGCGGAAACCCTGTCTTGGGTAGATGCGAACCAGCTGGCGGAGAAAGACGCATTCGAGGCTAAGCAGAAAAGTTTGGAAGAAATCGCAAACCCGATCATGAGAAACGTCTACCAACAGCAACAGCGCGATGCAGGATCCGCTGCAGCAGCGAATGCTGGACAGGGAGGGCAAGGCCCAAGTGTTGAGGAAGTGGACTGATTCGAGCGGGAACATTTTGAAGAGGATGAAGAGAAACAACTACAATGAAAATGAATAAGATACAGAACAATCACGATGAGTATTGAGGTATTATGGTGATGCTGTGGCGAATTCGCATTGTCACCATGCTAATCAGAGAAGATATTGATAATGATCGTTCGAATTACATTTAATAGATACAGGTGCGATGGTGTGTATAGAACTAGAAGAATTGTTGAAGCATTTTATTTTCAAGAAATAAGAAAAGGACAGATGATCAGTCGATACAACATAAGTACTAAAGACGAAGCGAAGGCGTAACCATTTACTTCAGGGAGTTAATGAAGAGTGAGTAAGTTAAAAAGGTTTGGACTCTTAAATACAGTTTTTGAAAAGTATATTGTCGGTGGGAATCTCGTTTTCGAAAAAGCTAGCGTTTAAGCTGGCTTGGTTCATTTCGTTGCAAGCATGGCAGTGAACGTATAAAGCAGACGAGCGACTGTTTGTGGTCTCACTGACCACTGTATGTTGCTCCAAAAACCACAAAAACCTATGTATTCTTAAAGAAGGCTCTAACCCGCAACCGTGTGAGGGGGGGGCTTCTAAAAACCATTTTTATTGAAAAAGGAGTAAGCAAATTGGTGATGAATGATTATGAAGGTAGATAGGAAGATTGTGAAAGGTCTCTGCCTTTGACATCCATACAACGCGGAGGGGGCGTTCGTTCCCTTTCTTTGGCACTGACTCAATGAGCGAACGAGAAAGCGTCGGTGCTGAGTGAATAATCGGAAAAACATGGCTACTCGAAATCACAGATGCACGACGAAGATGCGCGTTCAAAAGTGTGGTTGTATTCTGACAGTGTGATGGAAGCCCTCAGCAAGGAACGACGAGTAGGATAAGAGGAGAGAAAAGCATCCGCTCGAAATGAATCGAAATCCAGTCACAGAAGTGACCCCTTGGCCTTCTTGTTCTTGCCGATAAAATTTATTGGTGCCATAATCTCGACGTTGTTTTTATTCCTGGTCGTGTGAATACTGACATTCATGGAGGAGAAAATGATACAAACATAGAGACGACGAGACTGAAACTCCGTGGAAAGAATGAAGTCGATGCTCTCTGAATCACATCTGGATCTTCCATGTTCTCGTTCATGCGTTTTTATGTCGAGGTCTTTTCACAGACCTGGGCTTTCCTGAAGAAAGAGAGACTTGGTGATCGCAGACCAATTCATTGGACTGACCCTCATGTGCCTCTGACATGTTGATATCGCCCCCCCGCGCTATCCCGGTTATTTTCACCTTTGGTTTTCATTGCGATAAGGGGCATAGGCATTGCGCGCCTTTCTGGCATGTGGCATGCTATAGAATTTCATGGTAAATAAAAGCCAGCTAGCACATTTGTTTCGCAACAATTTGAAATGGTTAGAGAGACGTACTTCTTCAGTGATACAACTTGTGGTTTTAGTTTTAGATGGCATGGCATCACGATGAGGAGTAACTACGTGATAAACAGAAGTCGAAAAATATATCATTTTTTTATCGATGTACTTGGTTTCATCGACAACCCTATGTATGGGGTATGTGGGGACAAACAAGTACTTGTTGTGGGTATCAATCAGAATTAGTCATGCGTTGTGTGAGATTTTTACGAAAATAGAGATAGCGTAGGAATATCATGTCCGGAACTCACCCTGCGGCGGCTAGAGGGCCTGCTTCCTCCATGGAAGACTTCGCACTCGAGGTCTGCCGTACGCCAGCAGACTTTCTCCGCAAGACGCTTGACAAGTATCCGGAAGGTGGGCAGATACTGCAGGAAAAGTTGCAAAACGCGGTCGATGCGGGCGCCACTAGAGCAGGATTCTTTCTGGTTTCTGCAGGCTCTCACGACAAGGAGACGTCACCCAATCGAGTCGATAAGGATAGTGGTGCGCGTGAGAAGAGGTTTGCAGGTAAAAGGAGCCTAGAATGCAGCCAGCAAAGCCAGGGTAAAGAACAACACGGTGATGATTTCACCGGTAATGCCAGCGACGAGGAAAACTACAAAGAGGACGAAGATTTGTCTCGTGACATCGAAAAGCTGTCGCTGCTTGAATTTTGCGGGGACGCGCTGTACATGACGAATGACAGTGTTTTCACACCCGAGGATTGGAAGAGCTGGAAACGCATGTACGAGTCGCAGAAAGCGCACAAGCCAGGTAAAATTGGGCAATACGGACTCGGAAGCAGGAGCTTCTTCCACTTGACAGATCTCGTTACGGTGCTCAGTGATACAACGCTGGCCATCGTAGATCCGAGTAACTTAGTCTTCCCCTCAGGAGGCATCAAATTCGACATAACAACTGACTGCCAGAAACTTCTGATTGACCTCAACCTGGCGGACAAGGGCTCGCAGAAGCAGGAAAGCCAGGAGGACACGAAGAAGGAAGGCTTATCGAGGCAGGTGGACGTGGAGATAAATGCCTGGACCAAGTACTTAGATCAAAGTTTGAAAGTAGTATTTCTATTTTCTGCTGCAACTGCGACGGGCAATAAACGTAGAGCTAGACGAAGTGTCATTTTTGTCAGATCTCTCATATTGAAAAGCCACGTGGTGTAAAAAAACATTTATAGATATAATATATAAGCACGCATGGTGCATGGAGTAGCATGGAGTGCATGGAGCGCAGAGCTTTATGGGGCGCAAGAAGCTCCCCTTTTAGCTCCATGCTACTCCATGTGATCCATGCACTCCATGCCATGCGAGCTGTGAAACCTTATAAATTGCTCTGGTGTATATTGATGATCCAGGGCGCAGGGCGACGGTGCCCCCCCTACGGGCCCCTTTTTAAGGCGTCTGCCGGGGGTGGAAGGCCTCAAAAGAGCCAAGTTACCTCCCCCGCTCCCTTCCAGCTGCCTGGCTGTTCCTTACGGGCCTCCGATCTAGGTGGGAGGCTTCAAAAGGGGCCCAAGGGACCGCCTGCGCCCCTTTCCAGGTGTCTGCCTGTGCCCTAAGTGCCTCCGATATGCTTCGCCGCCACAGCAGTGCCCCGGTTGTGAGAGGCCTCCGAAGGCGGCAAAAGGCGAGGGGCTGGGCCCCCTGAGCCGTGCGGCTTGTGCCCTCCGGGCCCTTGGTCATCGGCTTGCTGGCTCTTGCGACCTTGGCCGCCTTCGGCGGCCTTTTACCCCGGAGACCTCCCGCCTGCGAGGGTCAGCAGAGGCCAGGAGTTCCTTGAGGAACACGCAGAGAGGCGCAAGGGACCGCCTGCGCTAAGTTTTGGCGCGCGCCTTCCACCACTAGAACCTGCGAAAATCAGCGCGGAAAAGCGCGCGCGCGCCACTACAGACCAGACCACAGGGGGGGGGGTGCCGTGCAGCCCTAAAACATATATACTGAATGCCACAGCTTTCTTGGACTAAAACTGAGGAGGCCATCTGTCCTTCCTTGCCAAATAATGACACCAGGTTTCTTGCTGGCTTCGAAAATTTTGGATTGAAAAGAAAATCTGACGGGAGCAATAATTTCGAACCTTTTGCCGGCACTGTATTTCGATTGCCACTGCGTACTGCACGACAGGCGAAGCTGTCCCAGGTGAGTAAGCGCGTGCAAACACCGGAAGAAATTTTGGGGCTCATGCGTAAGCGCTTCGAGGATGCCGCTTCCCTCCTGCGCTTCACGCACTCGGTGCGTCAGCTCGATTGCGGCGTTTACGATGGCGAAGGCAACTACCACGAAGCCGTCAGCGTGAAGCTTGTAGAATTACCGCCTGACTGTGCGATCGCGGGTATGCCTGCTGATGGTAAATTGTCAGGAGAGAAAAATGAAGCGACACTTGCTGGACCTAGCAAGAGCAATAACGGTAATAAAAATCGTCCTCTCCATCTTCCGCATGCAATTAGCGGCGATGAAGGCCAACTAGCGAAATATTTCGCGTCTTCGGGAGAGCATACAGCGAGACAGGCAGTGCCAGATTTCCTGCGAGAGCACCGTCGATACCAGGATTTGCAACGCGTTTTGGTCGAGAACCACAAGAATTTTTTCTCAAGCAAAGCAACAGCGTTGTCTTCTTCTTCGTCTGTGAAGAATACTGCGCCTGCAGATGGCTTGGCGATTGTGAAGCATGTAGCCTACCAAATTCTGATCCAAACAAGAACCAACTTCGCAGTATTTCGAAAGCTGCAACGATGGGATAATAAGAATAAACAAGAACAAAATATATGCGCCGACAAGGATACTTCCGATCCGGATGAGCATGAAGGGAGAAGTAAAACCTCATGGATTCGCGAGTTGGTGCATTTTGCTGTTGTGGCCGATAGAGAGCTGTGCCGCGGTGCCACAGAGTTGCACACGTCGCCGGTGGTAGCTGTAGCACTTCCACTTCCTCTCCCGCTGCCGCGAGGCACCTCTTGTAAACGAGAAGAGGAACAGCAAGAGCAACAAGCACACCAAGCGTATACATATCTTCCAATTCCTGGCGCGACTGGGCTGCCCTTTCCGGTTCACGGCGATTTTCAGCTCCATGACGACCGACGCAGTATCTGGGCTAGTGAGACCGATTCGGACGTGCGCGGCGCTGCTCGACTGAAGCATGAGTGGAACACGAAATTAGCAGTACATACGCTATCGCGACTCTTGGCCGAGCATGCGTATCCGGACGTGGCTGCGCTTCTCGTCCGCAGTGCTTATGAAGGAGTTGGTCCTCTCACTGATCCGGCTGGTCATGCAGAACAAGATGGAAATGCTGATGTCTCCAGGACATCCAAAGAAGTTGCACCACACACTGTTTCGAGAAGAGACCACCTGCTCGTCGGAGAACGTCATCTTCGTGAGTCCTATTATCGCCTCTGGCCGAAGGTTGTTCCTCATGAGTCAGCAAAAGGCTATTGGCATAAGCTAACGGCACAGTTGCCGAAGGCTGTCAGCTCTATTCCTGTATTTCCTGGCGAAATGCTTCTCAGCGTATCAGCTGCCCCGCTTTCTCGTCCATGCGATCTCACTATTCTCGCATCTGAGTTCCGCATCTCTACGAACACCTACAGCACTGCTGTAGAATCGGGGAACCAGAGCGCTGTTGTTGGGGCGTTTCCCTTACGAAGCGCCGCGATGCGGTTTCTAGCACGATGCTTCGGATCAACAGAAAAGTTCCTCCCGACTGATTGCCCGCCACATGTGGAAGAGCTTCTGGAACCCGAGTGCCGTCGGCAGCTCGACTTCGCATCGTTCTACACCGAATATTTCTTCCCAGCGGTGGCAGAACAGCTTGTTGACCAGAACACGGGAGAATTTATCCCGCAACTACCTAGTAGGACCCTCATGCACGAGCACGACAAAGAAGGTGACATCACAAGTAGAAAAATAGACACCCTAGCATCATCTTCGAGAGCGACCCCACGAACAGCGGACGCTGCTAGCACATTAGCAATATTCACAGCAGAGGACCTGGATTTCTTGCTGCAGAACTATCTCGAGCGTGTTGCACAAGTTGATGATGCCGCACTGCAGGCGTGGTTGCCGCAGCATGAGTTTTTCACGTCAACCAGGATTCTTCGCACAAGCTCCGGAAAGTACATGCGAATCCCCGATGTGCATGACCCGGATGAGAAGAGGCTAAGGCAACTCAAACTCTTGGATTCGGAACCGGACGCTTTTCCAGCCTCGTGCTTCAAAACGCCAACAATTCTAGCTGCGCTTAATACGCGCTGCGGAGGTCTCAGGAAGGAGCTGACTTGGGAAACGATTGAGGGTCTTGCTGAGAAAATTGCCGCTGACGGAGTTGCGGCAGATAAAGTCGCGCTGTCTTTGGCGAAGGACTACGAGAGCGCGAGCGAACTTCCAGCGACCATTGACCTCGGCGAGTACGAGCCGGAACACTCCAGGAAAAAAGGCACACTGACTGCCAGCGAGCGCTCCTTGATCAGAATCAAGAGGGAACAACAGCAAGACGGGGGCCCGCCCACAGCTGATTCACAACAGGATGCACAGCAGACCATGATGCGTCCAAAATACCGTTGGAACCAGGCACAGACGCTTACTGCAACAGCATCCACATCCACCGGTCGAAGCAGCTCGTCGGAAGCAGAGGGCCCAATCAATCTCATATCGGATTCTGACGACTCCGACGCAGAGCAAAAGCCGGCGTACGGAAATGCATCGTTGCTCCAGAAGGCGAAGCGACTACAAGAGTACGTCTCGCGGAAATTGCAGAAGGAGAAGAAAGCGATGGAAGGGAAGAAGGCAGGCGAAGCAGATGGCAATGTTGTGGGTCAGCAAACTCCGCTATTGGAAGCGGGCGTTACCGTCAGGAAGAACAAGAATAAGAGAAAGCAAGTACTACAACATCAAGCAGAAAATCAGAAAACTGAGTTGGATGAAACGAAGGAAAAGGAAGTGTCCGGACATTCTCGTCCCTGGCGCCGCCTTTTTGAGGAGATTCACTGGGTACCTCAGTTGACGCAAGATCACACTCATTTTCGCATCTGGGCTGCACAAAGGACTTTGAGGCCACCAACGCATCTCGTTGCGCGGAAGGACGTGAATGGCGTGTTTGCAGCACATCCGGTTTGCGAATGGAATTTACAAACAGATGATGCATTTTCTGTCGTCGCTGAATGGTCAAGCCCTCCTTCAAATGGAAAATGGGCTGACCTGCTTCTTCCCGGTAGTTGGAAAACGACTACCGGTGTAGACTGGAAGCGGCAGTTGCGCAGTCTGCGCAGTGCTCTCCAGCAAAACTTGTTGAACGTAGAGGCCTACACCGAGGCGTTTTGGTTTCTGCTCGAGCTGATGCAGAAAAGCAATGTTGCAGATATGCTGTCACAAAAAGACGAGCTTGATTTTTCTTCCAGTTTGACGCCGGCAGCCGAGCCCGTCGCTTCCGACTCGGATAGCACACTGCGGCATTTGGAAATCATACCTATCGGAAATCGATTGTTCAAGCCGTCCCAGTGCATCGTTAGTAATCGCAAGCTTAACCCGCTACTGTATCCAATAGGAAACACTCTATTGCCGTTTCAGAGAGAGCTGTCGGTCTTCGGCGCAGTGCTGGAGTTGGATATAGACCGAATTAGTGAGGTTTTGCAGCAGGTCTTTGACGCGCATGCAATGGAAGCAGCCACATCATCGCATCAAGCTGGCGCCATCGAAGACAAGGAAACAAAAAATGATGAAGCGTCCGCCACTAGTTTTTCTGCGATCCTGCCTATGAAGACTGATGAAAACCGGGAAGAGGCCATGACCCAACGCTCGCTCGGTACAAAGCATAGTGAAGCCGTGGCGAACCTCCTCAAGGAGTGGGCAGAGATCAACGAGCATAGCACGAAGCAGCTGCGTGAAAAGAATTTACCGAAAAAGCGAAACAGCAATTTTGCTGCGGAAGCGCCCACTATCGCGCAATATCCAAAGTACGTTCTAACGCTTGCGGAGAGCTTGCAACTGCGGGAAAACGTCTGTTTCAATGATGGCAGACAAGGACCCGGTGTTGACGAGCATCGTGTGCTGGCGGACGTTTTTTCTCCGGCTGATGCACTTGCGCTGGGTGTGCCGCGGCTGGCGGACATTTACGCGCGTCCGTTCGAGCGAGAAGACGACGAGGAGGGGGCAGCAAGTCAAGGTCAGGATCTGGAGATCCGTGGGCAACAAAGGCACCTGGGGGACAAAAGCCTTCCAAGTGCACAATTTAATCTGGCAGAAGACGCTTCGTCGTTCGATATCTCCACATCCTACTCTGATCGCGTTCGTGCAATTTTGGAGGACTATCAAGACCCTGGCAGTGGCCTGTCCACTATCTGCAACGAGAATATTCAGAACTTCGACGACGGCGGCGCCGAGGAAGTGTGGTTCGTCATCGACGAGCGAAAGCACCCAGCTGAGACTCTGCTGTCCAAAACGGACAAGATGCGGTCCCTACAGGGTCCAGCGTTCGTAATCGCTGGCGATTCTGTTTTCTCTCAGCAAGACCTGAAGTCTATTCAGCGTTTGGATCGCTCCTCGAAGCGGCTGCAATTCGATAAGGACGGCCAATTTGGAGTAGGCATGAATGCAGCTTATCACGCAACTGATTCGATGATGCTGCGCACGCATGGGGATGTTGTCTTCTTCGACCCTCTGGGGGAGTACTGTTGCAAAGATCTGCAGGATGGCAAGCCCGGGCGTCGATTCCCGGAGCAGACTCTACGAGATCATTGGCCCGACCAAATAGCTCCATTCGCGAGTCTAGACGACACCGAGTTCCCAGATGGCTTTCGCTTGCCGTCGGGCACGCAATTTCGATTGCCTTTCCGTCTTAAGTCGAGTAATTTGAAGCGAAAAGTGTTCGAGCTCAAAGACTACCGTGCTGAATTGCGTAGTTGGGCCAAGCAGGAAATGTGGAAGTGTCAAATATTTGCGAGATCTCTGCGTCGCATAGCGGCTGCACACATAGCTGCAAATGGCGAAGTCACAATACTCGGACAGCATTCATTGCAGATAAAGCCGATGTCGCCACTGTTTCTGCCCGAAAAAACAAGAGAGGGACAGCAGCAGGGCGGTCGCGATCCCCCTCGAGAGGGCACCTCCGTTCCTGCTTCCTCTTCGTCTTCTTCTGCGCCTTCGGTATTAGGAAGTGACCTTCTCGAACGCTCGGGCGAGCATTTGGCCACACTTCCTGGCCCAGTTTCCGATCTCGTCGTTCCTTTTTTGAAGGCAGAAGATTCTGAGGAAGGATCGGGCTCTCGTGGAGAACTTTACGGTCTTGGGAATCCCCGGTCGGCAGGACGCGGTCTGGGAAAGATGCTGCCCGAATTCGTGTCGGCAATACGTGACGATAATCCTCGTGAATTCTACAAGCAGTTGCCGCGGACCGCGGAAGAAATCGAAGCTCACTTGGACAACTCGAGGCCGATTCAGAGCCGTTACTGCTACTCCCATGTCGTCGTCCGACGTGGCACCAGCAAAAAGACTGAAATTGAATTTGTGCTCGTGCTCTTCTTCAATGCGACCTGCTTGGACTGGTCGCTTCGGCTTCTGCAGGAGCAAGAAACAGCGCTACTGCCAGTTACCGGCATTGCACTGCCACTACGATTCCGCACAATGCAGCAGGAATCGCACGGACACGTCGATCACTACCCAGGCACACCGGAGTTTCAGAAGCGAGTTCAGGAATTCAACCGCGAGAACGAATACCTGTTCCGGTTTCGCCCGTTGCGCCGTGGTGTGCGGCAACAGAGCTCTAGCGTCACGGAGTTTTACATGCACGGTTACTGGCGGTTGCATTCCTCGCGCCTGCTGATCCAGTTCGACCAGGAGGAAAAAAACTGTTGGAACACGATGTTGATGCAGAAAGTACTGCTCCCAACCTACGTGTTGGCATTTTGTGGAGCGCTCGGAACCTTAAAGCGTGTCCAAGACGTTGAGCTTGAACGAGCTAGAGTCAGGGAAGCGGAGAAACGAGCGAAGCGTGCGAACAGGGCAAACTTGTTCTCGGTAGCCAATAGCGAGAGTGAGGGAACCAATACCGCCTCGAGCAACGCGGATCTGGCGCGGAGCTGTTTGCTATCACTTCCTGCTGTCACTGCGTACCCGCATTTGCTTCCAACCTGCGGGACCGGTCAAAACAACGGCTCGAGCCAGACGTTGGAGTTTCCACCTGTAAATCGATCTCAGCGAGAGGGTAAAGAGAGCAATCTGCACACTGTAGCTGGAGGAAGGAAAAGTTCTGCCACTACTGTTGAAGTTAAAAGGGAGTCTGGCGCTGATGGAGCCGCTGCATCGTCGTGTTCATCCAGCAGCAACAGTCACGCAAATGCTAGCTCGCAGCCACAGCGCTTCATGCGTGACCAGTGGGGCGGGCCCTTGTTGGCGCTTGATCAGGTCTTCAGCGTCGATGACGAGGAAGCAGGGACGGACCAACATCAAGGTGGCACCCGTGTAGATCCTTGGCAACGCTTTGCAGATGGCTGCCTTGCCTCTCTCTATGAGCGAGAGATCCCATGCGTCCCTGTGTGTCACGACAAGGACGAGGAGGAAACAACGGCAGGACAGCAGCAGCGAGGCCAGACGAGAAAAAACGCGATGTCAACATCGTGGCTGCTGGACCCGGTAGCTCTGGCACGTCATGCGATAGAGGAAATCCTAATCTGCGAGATTTCCATGGATTTTGCTCCTGATCCAGTATTCTGCAAAGTCTCTCCTATGCAGATGTTTGACCGGGCTTCTCTGCATCAGGCCCTCGCTGCGAGCGGGAACGTGCATCCGTCAACACGACAGCAGGTGGGTAACAACGGCGTTTGCAGCAATGTTGCAATGCGGGAGCTCGCCGAAGCGCTTGTACCCGACGAGAACACAAGAAAAAGAATCACTGAGGGTCGCATTGGTGGAGAAGACGTGGATATCGACATCGCAACGGCTATAAACTGGCTCCGTCAATTGCAAAAGTACCAGTCTACTCTCCCGGAGCCCACGTTGACCAGCAAGGGGCGGACGGTTCCGAAGGGAACATCGCAATTGCATGAGGGTGAGAAGATACTTGGTCGAAATAAGCCACTATCCGAGGTGCTAGAGTTTGTCTCGCGGTTCGAGAAGCTAAAGGACGCAGATGTGGAGCTTGTTGCTTTGGAAAACTCACGACAAGAAGCCTATGGCCACGTCGTCGAGTGGGTTCCGCTTTCTCGCGCGGTATTTGACGGCCGCGCGGCACTGGCGTTTTGCACGACAAGTCCTGGAGAGGAAGGTGAGTCGACTGCCTCAGCAGCCATGCCCATGGCATCATCTTCATCCTCCAGTGCTCGCAGAGGTGGGCACGGCATTGGGCGCTACCAGTATTTCTTGGAATTACGCCCTATGATTCGACACGTGATGTCCGTCTCTCTGCTCTCCTTGCGTGCCCAGGCGAGGCTTTCGAAAGCGCTAGCGGGGATTGTGGCAACCAACGATCGCAACAACAGTTTCGACAGAAAAACAAGTGGGAATATCGAAGAGAAGATTTCCTTTGCCGCGGTTCTAAATGAGCTTACGCCGTCGAGAGTGTGCGCGGCATTGAGGGAATACGCGGACAAAACACACAAAATTTTCGACCTCTACTGCCCCGGCGATTTTTACGACCCACATACTAAGGAATGGTCTCCGGCAGACGACGTAGTCAATCAGGTTCGCAATCCAGAGGGGCACGTCTCGTCCACATCCGCATCTTTTTCTTCTACCTCCGTACCGTCTTCATCAGTCGCTGCGCCACTATTAGCCATCCCCTTTAATTGCCCTGCTCCGCAGAGTGTAGACTTCGTGGAGATTTCGAGACTCCCGAAAGGGTTGCGGATCCGCAAGGAATCTTGGGTACGAAATTTCCTGAACTTTTTGTTGTCTCGTTTCTGGAAGCAGCTCGCACCGCACGAGGATACCCTGAACGAGCTCGAGGGGACGCCGCTGCTCCTGCTTCACCAAGGCCTTCTGGGCCGAATGCCGAATCTCCAAAATTTCTCCGCCGACGACCGCGGGGTAGTAGAATTATACTCACGTCCCTTTAGGACTGCAGCCAGTGCCACTGTTCACCGGCAGCTTTCTGGCTGTCAGTGGGCTCGCGTACCTCAACTTTTTCTGCGAACGCCGCAGCACTCAGATGTGTTGTGGAGAAACTTGGTCAACAGTAAGGACAGTGACGGTCTCCAATTCGCACCAAGACTGTCTGCAAAAGCGTTCCTGCAGCACCCAGAGCGTGAGCTTCCTCCCTCCTACTTCTACGATGGGGAGTTGCCATCGCAAGAGTTGAGTGGAACGAGGAACGCGCTCGGGCACGGGACGACAGCGAGAAGCCCTTTACCATTTGCCTCTTTGTCATTGACAAAAACGCAGTGGCAAAGTCTTGAGATGACCGTCAGCGCGATCGCGCAACTCGGACATGCCAGAAACACCAGTTTCCTAGCACCCGGAGCGAACTTCCCCGCCATCGTCGACACCACGGCCCCGCATGAGGAAATATGGCGGGCCAGCGTGAGCCGCTGGCCGCTGCTGCCGACAGACTGCGGGCGCGTGCTCCCTTTGTCGCGTCTCGACCGAATCATTGGACCGGTCGAGAACCTCCCCAGTTTTTTGAGAAAATCGTTGCAAGAAAACGGTTACTATTTTCGGGGGAATTTTGCGGAACGAGAGCGATCCGAGGTGCTTGAAGGCCTCCTGAAAGCATGGGTGCCGTCTTCACTGCAGAACTTCGTAAGATTGCTCACACAGGGTGAAAGCTCCTCTGACTTCCGTGCGACTCTCTCTGCGCTGTCGGATACCCAAAAGCGTGATTGTGCTTTGTATTTTTCGGGAGCTTTGGCTAGTGTTGCGACGGGAAACGGAGGACAACCGCTTAGCGCTGCAATGAACGCCGAATTAGTGTTTTTGCGGGAACAGCTTCGCATGTTTCCGATCTTTCCTGTCTTGGGCAGGACAGGCTACGGACCACTCGTTTTACGTGCTAGTAAAAAGCACGAAGATACGATTGCTGACGCTGCTTTACAGCAGGCTTTGATTGACTCTGGCTATGCAGCTCCAGCGGTCTCCTCGTCTTCATCGCGGCCACCTCCCACCTCGTCCTCATCTCACACAGGTGCAGCTCGTCAACGAAACCCTGCCGTGACTCTAAGCACACCTCTGGCAACGAACCTCCGGTACATTACCGGGATCGATATCCTCGACCAAACATTCGTTGCTGGTCGTGCAGCGGACTTCAAGCAGAACGCTGCAGTGTTTCGCGACTGTCCGATGTTGCTATTTGCGGATCGAAATGACCTGACAGCCTACGTTAAACTGTGGCAATTCGTGGGTGCGGAACCGATATCCTGGAAAAACTTTGTCGGGACCTTTGTTGTACGCCTATGCAAGCGGGCGGCAGAGCTGGGACGGTGGACAGAGGTAGAAGAGCTGATGGACAAAATCAAAGCAACGCTTGAAGACGTTCCGGAAGATGAGTTTTCACGGCAGTATCGTTCTGGAATTCGCGACATTCCCTTCCTCCCCATGCCTGCGAAACGCCGCGCGGCGCTTTCTGGTGCTGGGACTGAGAATAACAAGAAAAGAGCAACAAGTTGTACAAAATCTTCGAAGCACAACAAAGGACTGGATTCCAAACGGGAAGATGCAAAGGCGAACGATGAAGTGACAAGAAGCGCAAGCGGCTTGAAGAAGCGCCGACTTGCGCTAGGAGGATTTTCATCCAGCAGTGCAGGCAACGATCAGGAGGACGACTTACTTGCGAATGAAGAGGGTTCGCAGCAGGAACCTAGTGCAACCAAGAATAACATTGCAAAGGGCGCTGTAATTAATGTGCAAACGTCCTCCGCTTCTTCGAGGTCCCCACCAGGAGACGGCGCTGCCCATATTGATGACGCCGCACTGCTTGTCGATATACCTGAAAGTGCAGCCGTCGTTGATCCTGACGCGCGCACCACTGTGGTCGAATTGTTCGATCCAGAGGTTCCGTTACTCAAAACCTTCCTCGATGATGACGACTTTCCGCAAGGAAAGTATGCAAATGCTGGCTGGCTCAAATTTTTGCGCCGTTTAGGTTTGCGGTCGCGGTTTCATGCCGAAGATTTCATCGCGCACGCCGAACACGTTGCACAGCAGGCTGCAGAATTGACGAGAAGCGCTGCTGTAGAAGGGGATAGTACCGAAGCAGCACGTGCAGGAGGTGCACCTTCTTCGAGCAGCAGTATCTGTGATGTCGAAAAGGGGAAAGAAGTTGTACTAGAAGCAAAGGCGAAGATGACAACGACTACATCGTGTGGAGGTACTGCAGCAATGGCTTCGAATCTTGACGTGGAGCAAGATCAAGCGCCTGATCCGGTCACTGCTCGGTCAGCAAGGACGATGCCGGAGTTCTCTCAACGCCAAGAACGATTACGCCTTCGCGCATTGTTGTTGTTCCGTTTTCTGTTGAGCCAAATATCAGAGCCGGATGACACCACAACCGATTTGTCGCGACTGCAAAACGTAATAGGAGGAAGCAGTTTGGCCGACCTAGCAAGGCAAGGGCAGTTTCAGGATAAGGAATTTCTATCCCGCGTACGACGGATTACTTTCATACCAGCGTGGCACCGAGACGTGGGCGTCAAAGACCGACGTCTGGTGTGGCGCACTTGCGGAGAAGTTCTTTTCCAAAAAAACAAGTGGGATCAGAGTTGGACCTTATACGACCTTCAGGCTTTCAATATTTCTGCGCTAGACATGCCTTCACACGAGGACGCAGTTAAGGAAAGGCGATGGATTTTACAAACCGCAGAGAGTCCGCAAGTGTGGCGCTGCCTGACCCGGCCCCGGGCGAAAGGTGCCAAACAGCCCGTCGACAACCGCGATACGCCGCTGCATGATGTCTCTGACCTCGTCAACCATCTAGCCAACCTTTTGCACTACCTGGACGCCAGAACGCTTGACAATGACGATGTTGCATATGCATTGGAGACACGCAAGCAAGCACTAGACCGGCTTACGCCGGACTTCTGGTCCGTGTTTCGCGGATTGTCCATGTTTTGCAGCGGGGGAAAGCGCTCCTGTCACACGGATTGCGGCGACGAGCAGCGTCGTGTTCGTAAGCTGCCAGGTGGCTCCACCAGTACGACTGTGCAGGAGGACAAACATGCACAGCTTGAACATTCGCTGCACGGCGCGGGCATTCTTGGACGTGCCTGGATTCCTGTAGTGGACCTGACCCAGCCAGCTTCGCAGCTCATTGTCGGCGCCGCCGAAAAAGACGAAAGTATTTGGGATCTACTCCCGGCTTCCGAATTGTTCGCTAACGTCGAAATACACGACTCTTGGGGGCATAGGCAATGCTGTTCCCACTTTGAGGATAAGAGGCTAAGCATCGCGATTCACCCCATCTTTCGAGCCCTCTTGTTCTTCCCGTACTCCACAGCAGATGCTGATGTTGGGGACTCGAGTGGTGCATTGAGCATGAAGAAGTTCCGGAAGTCCTTTGCAGAGCTAAAGTTGAGCGACTTTCTAAAGCAGATGCAACGGCGCTTTCCGCTGGGTTCTCGGCTCACCCACGAAAACGCGGAGACACCTTTGGTGGATGCCGGAAGATGTATGCCGAAAAACGAGTCACATAGTGTTAACGTTAAGATGGACAGGGAGGATACTGCAGTTGCAGGTGGTAACGCACAAGAAAGTCTGGCTCTAGTTGACACGACGGGTACACAGGAAAGACTGCTGGGAACAAATGAAAACGACGATGGCCGACTTCACATGCTGACTACGAACGAGGATCGTCTCCTGCAGGACCATGAAGATGTAGCAGGGGATATGGAGAGAGGGATAGTGGCCTACATGGCTCATATCAAGTTACTAAGTAGGTTGTGGCACGCGGCGGAAAAGGACGATAAAGCACTGGAGGGCGTCGACCCTCGTATGATGCGTCGCTATCAAGCATATGGAGTAGACGCGCGCACTGCTGTGCCTGCAGCATCAGTTTCTCAGCGTTTACGCGGCCCTCCTGTGACACAACCGCGACGCGAAAATCCAGCGACGGTGCAACGTGCTTCCGATCCTTCGGAAGTGGATGAGGGCCGGGATAATGCTAGCTGGCCCCCGCAGCACCCGTGGGACAGGTCGCAGGACCCCCCTCGTCGGCTGATAACGCGGACTGTGAAGAGGGAGACACGTCAAGAATCGCGACCTACGGACCACGCCACGAAACAGAAGAAGGAACAAACTGTGGAAGAAGCGCAAGCAGAGCAAGAAAAACTGTTAGAGCCTTTGCTACAACAACAAGATGAAAAAGAAGCAAATAGGAATAAAACTACAGCAGTGCATCTTGATGACGGTGCCGTTTCGGACGAGTGTTTGCAACTCGTCGAGGCAACGATGCGGCAAGAGTTGCCTCTTCCTGACGCCGACGGGGTGTTTTGCACCGCGAATGAGTTGGTGCTCCCAGCAGTCGCAAGCGGTTTAGCCGTCGCTGATGCAAAAGCACTTGGCGTCGACGCATGGGGCCACGAGGACCGGAATAAGAGAGAAAAGCAAAAGCGTGAAGCGTTCAAACGCTTACGATACGTGCATCCGGATTTGCTTCCAACCGGCAGTTTTGATCCTGCATCTTCAACATCGCGTGTTGGCAACTTCGTCTCCAACTGTCTCCAGATTCCGCCTCCCGAAAAGGTATGTAAGTTGAAACTTTCAAAGGTTGTGCAGTGCCAGCCAGGTAGTCTTGACGGGACTGAGCAAAGAGCATGTGACCTCGCAGAGTTCCTGTCGTCGAAGGTGAAATTTCTCGATCCACTCGCGAAGGGCTTGACTGACCTCATGATGACTGAAGATGCATCACTGGTGCAGCCTGTTCTCGGGGGGATCCGTTGGGTCGCGTGTTCGCAGCTGAAGACCGCGTATAGTTTTCCCGCGAGACGATCGCAGAAGGGCGTATCCCTGCCGTTGAAAGCGGCAGCAGGATTGACACGCGCGACGTCCTCCTCAAGTAGCACCTCGAGTAGCGCAATGGTTGCCCCGACATGTGACGTTCGTGCGAATGATTTCGAATTCGGAAGTGATGAGGACGAGACTTTTTACCAGGACGGCGGAGATCGCGTTCTTGAGGAACTGGATCCCGATGTGGCCGGGAGAAGGATTCTATTCGCATCTTCGCTGGCGAGGAAGCTCTGTGATCATTCATCAGATGACGCACTGCTCCCGCGCCATCGTGCCCAAGAAGCTCTGCAGTCTGTTATTCACAAAGAACTTGGCATAAGTTGTGACACATATTGTTCGGCAAATTCGCACGGCGCTGGCGCTGCTGCTAGCGCTGGAGCTTCGGGCGACGCAGCGAAAAAAGAGCAAACAAGCGGCGCGCCAGACGAGATGAGACGGAGAACGCATGTGCGTCGCGTGCTGCTGGACAGTATACTCAAACGCGTTATAGAGGAGAACTTCGTTATTGTGAACGGAGGACGACCTCGGAAGGCACGCGTTGCTGGCAGCCCGAAGCAAGACAGGGCACAAGTAGACGAATTGGGACTGGTAGAAAATATGGAAGAGGATAGCGACCCATACATCAAAGCAGATGACGTGAACATCGGATCTTTGAGTGAAGAGGACGTTGAGCCTGGAGGACCCGGAGCAGAACAACAATTACAGCCACGAGATGGCGGAACAAACAGAAAGCGGCAGAGGGACAGCACTTCAGCAGCAGAAGAGGAAGAGGAAGTAAATGAAGAAGGAAAGCAGGCGAAAAAGAGGAAAATTATGGTTACTAATCAAAGAAGATCCAGCGCTGGAAGATCCCAGGCAGCAAAGGATGCTGAAAAGCAAGCGCGTGAACGTGGGGAACGATGGTGCGCATCACAAGCCGGAAAAGATGCCATATCGGCCTTTCAAGGCTTCCTCCAGTCACATTTTACGTTTCCGGAAAGCGGAGGGCAGGGGCCCCACCATCCAGGATCTTCAGCGTCTTCAAGTTCCACTGCAGCTTGTACTGGAGCCCTTCCGCAGCCCGCCACCTCGTCGCCATCCTCATCTCGTAATGCGCAGCTAGCGGGCAGTGGATCCACATCGCCGCCAAACGCAATCGCGTCGTCGCTAGAATCGGAACTGAAAAAGCTAATCGTGACAGCAGTGGTTGAAAGTGAAACGAAAACACACGCGAAACAGGCACCGCTGGTACCCGCTAGAGCAGGAGCACTGCCAGCGGCAGAAAACGAAGAGAAGGAGAACGCGAAAAACGAGGAAACTCTGGCCAAGAAAGAGAACGTCATCAAAGGTGCAACCTCCTCTGTCGAAGAGAAAGAGGCAAAAGGTCCGCGCACTTCCACCACTGCCAAAGTGGAGGAGAAAACAACATCTCAAAAAGATGAGGATCGATCGAATACGAAAAAGTAAATAAACCAACTGGACCTAATGTGAACTTTACATCAAAAACCAGTGCATTGTTACTTAGGTAAAAACTTGGACCCAAACTGTTAGCAGCCGCGACACTGGGCGAAGGAAGTTTTTAGAAGGATTTATTTTTCTGCGTCAAAGTCTTCAACATCAAACACGAAGATATTTAGACGTACTATAATCCATGCTTTATCTCACGTAACTGTGATTTTTCAAAACCATACCTCCCACCGTCTAGCATCTAATTATATGTAGATCTTTTGGTACAACAAAAGACAGTGACGAACGAAAAATGTTGCGGTTTTTCTTCAGGGCTGCTACCACGTCCTGGTATAGACAGCTTCAGTTGATCGGTCCTCAGGGAGTATTCCGAAAAACACTATCTCATGGTAAACATCTTACTGCTTGTTACATTGACAAGAAAATCATAGGTGGATCTTCATCTCCTGGAACGTACTAAGTTGCAAGTGAACTAAGTATTCCCAATACTCGCAGTGACAGCGGCACCCTCCCGAATTAGTTTCACTGAATGCACAATCAATAAAGGGATGTTGCAAGACCGGCTATAAACTGTAAGACAAGAACGGTTTCAGTAAAAAGATGTGTTGGTCATTGTGAAGCGAGTGCGAAAAGGTCAATGTTGTAATCTCTGCTGGTGCTGTCCGAGGCATGAAGAAGATCGTTCGATATTTGCGAGGGATGGATTCTGATGCAGGTTGATAAACAACAGTCACTCTACTTTCCGGTATGAGCACGATGGCAGAAAAATTGATATGAAAAGTGTAGCATGCATGCAGAGTGATGCTTCCGAACACTGACGGTGGGCCGTTGTCGTGTGCGGCATCACGGCTCGCTGCTTTCACCCTGCACGAGATTCCCGTGCTCCTATCACTCAATAGCCCCATTTACTTGCGGGGTTGTTGAACTGGAATCTTCAACGGGAGCAATGTTGTTCGGGTGCTCCCCGTCGTACAGACCCGTTTGAGATCTTCTATTCTCAGGGCTAAGATTGTGCTCGGTTTTTGGTATGCTTGAGGACACACTTTTTGACTTTTGCTCATCTATTTTCACATCTATCTCGCCACTCGTCTCATGCGGTGCACTTGATCTCGACTTCTTTCGTTCTTTGCCTGTTGATTCCTGGCGGCGGTGAATACCTGGCCGATTCTCCGGCACGAAGTATTGCTCACTGTACCGCGATGTATTAAAGGCCCGCCATCGAAACTCTCGTGATGGCAGCTCGTTAACGTCGATATACTGCTTTTGCAGTGTCGTGCCAGGCGGAAGTGTCACGTCCAGTTCTGGATGGTATTTTGGATTGCCGTACCCGTCGAAGCTCACGGCACGCCCAAGCTCATCGATGTAAATGCGGGGACCGGGAGGTCCGCGAAGGAGGAGGAGCACGATGAAGGCGGCTGGCCATAGTAGGAACATGCGGTCCACCGTGCGAGGGTCCGCAGGAACCTCGTTTTGGTTCGCTCCTGCGTTGTAGAAACCACCGCTGCTTCCACTTGCTCCGCCACTGCTGCCTTGAGTTCCCTGAGGGCCGTCCCGACCGTAAAAATACCTCTGTGAAAACGGCCCGCGGGCCGCCATCTGCCGCCGCCATATCTCCTCGTCCATCCTTCGCTTTTGCTCTGCTGCTATGCGCGCTCGCCAGTCGGCACCGCCACCACCATAACCATACTGCTGCCGCCAGTCGGGCCCCCCGCCACCACCATATTGCTGTCGCCAGTCGCCCTCGCCTGGACGGTGCGGCCCTCCGGGACTTGACGAGTAGGAATCCCCGGCCCGTCCGTCACGAATGGCTTCGTACGCTTCCTGGATCTCCTTGAATTGCTTCACGGCGTTTGGGTCGTTCTTGTTGCGGTCAGGGTGATACTTCTTGGCCGCCTCAAGATACCTCTTTTTCAGTTCTTCTGCGCCCACTCCTCGCGATACACCAAGTACACGATACGGGTCTGGCGCGAAACGAACGCGGGACCGCGCAAGAAGCCCATGAAATTTTTGGTATCCACCCTGCATTCAAGTCTACACAAACACAAACCATTGAAGACTAAGTACTCAAGATCACATCAATAAACACCATCGAACAATAAAAAATGAAAGAACAATGCGTATCTTCGAATTTTCCAAAATCAACAAAAGCTTTCTTCATTGGCTCACGTTCCAAGTTGCCAGCCTCGTGTTTTTCTCGATCAAACCGTCCCTCTTACAAGAGGAATACTCAACTCGATCCTTCACAAGAGGAATACTCAACACAGCTTCTGTTTATTTTCACGAAAATCAAAATTTTTTACCGACTTCCAGTTTCATTTTGTCTATTGAAAAATACAAAACTGGAACAGGGGGATGCAACTCAAACACAGTGCTGGAGTTTATCTGCTGCCAGCGAGCAACCGAGAACAAGAGTTCATTTTGTCGTGTGCCAACAATGCTCCGGGGTTGTGATTATCTGCCATCAGCAAACAGAATAAAAGAATGGTTGTGATCTGATCACTTTGGAAGATTCATCGCTTTGTTAAACGCCTGAGGAGCGTTAGAGGAACAAAGCCCACTATCACCAACATCTTTCATCTTGGGCTGAAGTATCGCGAAGCACCACCTGTAAGCGGAAACCACTTTGGACACCTGACACGGACGGGTGCACAAGGACGCCCAATGCAGGTGCGGGAGTGAGACACGAAATCAACATGAGTGACAGTTAGTCAGTTTTTGTGCAAGAATTAACTGGAGTTTTTTTTTTTGAGGAGTGGATAGCCTCCCCATATTTGTGTATGTATGAGTCATGACATTGGGTGCTCCTCTTGTAAAAAAAATTCAATTCAATCATTGTTGCATTAGTACTTGCACGTAGTTAGCAGATCGAGAAACAACTTCGAAGATGAATCAGAACGAAAGGTTAAAAAAATCTTACTAGCATATCAAAAGGGGATGGAGAAGATGACTTTTCACAAACACAAATGTGAAAACTAGCATAGAAGAGATGTAGAGAAAAGCTTGGAAAAAGGAAATGGGGTGGATCACGTCGTCCAGGGGCACAAAGAGTTGCTACGCCGATCAGAACAACCACATTTACCATCGACGATATTGGCGCCTCGCGCTCGCCCAGTGTGTCTTCGTCTTGTCTTCCGGATGAGGCGGGCGGGACACGCGGACAGAGAAGACATAAGAAAATATTACTACTACTTGATGCCTACTAGAGATCAAAGAAGCGTATGTTACACATTTGAAAAATGAATGTACTCGTTCTGCCACAGTTGCGATCGCGAGTTTTGCGGAGGGAGCGGGAGGGGTCTCTGACTTTTATTGCGTCTTTGAGGGTATCAGGTATCGGAAGATACAGTTACAAACGAACTCGACGGACGAGTAACGAACATCGAGTAGGAAGCAAGTAGCCGAGGAATATCAAGCTCCAGAATAATCAATTTGAGCCCAACTAAGTGTAGAATTGATTATAGTGTTTTTTCGTGAACAAGCGTGTATTTCTTTTTCATTGCATCATCGAGCGGTAGTGTGGTTTACATCTTATATATAAATATATAAAAACTTATATTGAAGGCATCCCTTTGACTCTCGGACTCGGTGTGAATCTTTCATTTGTTTTAAGTATTTACTCCTGTTTCTTTTCGGTCTCTGCCGTCGCGGTCGCATCGACACTGGGGCTTGCAGGGGAAGATCCACCGCTGGGTGGCAACGATGGTGAACGTGCAGAACTGTTGTGGCGGATGCCCCAACCAATTTGGTCTACTGCATGGCAAGTGCGTGCCACGCAGTCCTCTCGTTTCTCGCACAATTCCCGCACGAGCTTTGGTTTTCTCAGCAGAAGTATAAGTGGGTGCATGCTGCGCACGATTCGAATCACGTTCTCGCCAATGCTCACAGCGAAGAGGTACAGAAAGGGCATGAAGAAGAAAAAGGACAAGGCCCAGGGTTCACCACTGAGTTGGTACACGACAAAGGTGTAGAAGCAATGCAGCGCTGGTACGAGAAACATCGCTGTTAGCACCTTCCACGTGCCGATCACGTCCCGAGCGGCGATCTTTACTGTACTGCGCGTGAGCGCTTCTTTCGCCTTGCTCCGCGCGACCATGTGCGCGAGTACCATGACGGGCGAACCCAGTACCGCAAGCGGTAGTGCGATCAGGCTGAAAAGCAGCAAGAGGCACGCACGGTGCGCCAGCGTCCCCCACTTAGACCAGGATTTTTCTCGTTGTATCACCTTTTTTTTCATCAATGCCGCTAGTGGCAAGGCCTGGCGCACTCCCTTACACCCTGGGCGCCGCTTGCCAGTCGGCTTTCGGGGCCGTCGACATCCGCAGAGAAGCAGCTGCCAAGGCTATTCGGCCCGGCGCGCATGATGGCAACATCCGGCCCAAAGGTCGGAGCCAACCAAGGAGCGCCCCAGACGGGTACTTTTTTGGAAAAAAACGTCGACAAAAATGGGGCGCATTTTGCACCCCTTTTTTGAAAATAAAACGGCGACACGTTTTGCGAGGACCGAAACGGCCCCAACTAGTGGGGCCTAGGGGGTGCCAAAGTGGGCCCTTTTTGTCCCACTTTTTGAGTCCCCTCCCAAGCGCCTCCGACCCGAGCCTCTTAAAGGGAGGCGGCCCCTCTGGGGACGCCTATAGAGTCCATATTTCGCCATCCCAGGGAAGGGGGTCCCGCTCAGCGGGTCCAAAGCAAAACGAGCGGTATGGCGACGCCTGTCCATAGGAGGTCGGAGCGTCCTTAGGCTAGCCAAAAAGAAAAAAAAGTTAGATTGTGCAACGAGAAAAATCCTGGGTTAACCCACAACGAGCGAGCTAATACACGCTGAGCCTCTCGCTCATCCTCGTCACGCTGCTGCTGGGAACACGGAAGCTCCCCATTCGGTGGGTAGGTGTTGACGGAAGGTTCAACCTGATGGTGTTTTGAAAACAGCCTCGCCACCATATAGTCGTGAATACCGTAGTCCTGCAGCAACCCGGTGTACACTTTGACGCGTGCAGTCAGTGTTTGAATAGCCGCGTTGTCCTTCACGCGCGGCCAGCCCTCCGCGAACGCTCTTGTCATACTTTGCTTCTGTTCGTAGTTCAGCCGCGTGGTCGGTTGTATGTACAAGCGTCGTAACGCCCAATACAATTTCAACGTTTCAAAGTCCCGCATTAGAAGAGAGCTCTTCAAACCGATTTTCAATTCTACGTAGCACTACCGCTATTAGCGTGCCATACGGCGACTAGAAAACATGATTGTAGAAATGAAAGAATCAGCAAGTAGATGAATAGTCCTCGTCTTAACTCAGTGTCAGTCGTGACATTTCGCAGACTTTTCGAAATCTGCTTCAAAAACGTTCCCACTGCCTGCCGGCGCGTCGTAGGATCCACATACTCCTGCAATAGGCCCTCCGATGGGTAAATCGGATCCTCGATGTCCACAAAAACGCGACTGCGGAACTGCGTGTGTAAAAAAGAGATTCACAATCTTCTACATGATTAAAACATATTCTTCGTTCCTCTTGAAGTTTTTAGGTACCGATAGCGATATGAAACCGAGAAACAGAAACAGAATCACCAGTACAAGTAGAGTTGTGACGCAACGCGTTTATATGAGTTTTCGAGATCATCAAGAACGTCCCGACGTGAAAAGCGAAACTCCACACGGTAGAAAACGAAACCGCATCGCCATCTGCTCCAAATGCTGGCTTTCAATTTAGGGCAAAATCTTAGTTTTAAGTACTCTGTGCCCCTTGAAGTAGTTGAGTCCAACTGGTACAACTGGAATCGGTTTTTTGAGTTCCAGGGAAGCTTGCAGCGCGAGCAAGCTCACACCCGGCTTCAGTTCCAACAACGAGGTGCGATCGTGGGAGCCTCCCTCTGGAAAGATACCCACTACACGATGGGAATCCAACCTGTCTATGCAAGCATCAAGGAATGCCCGTGAGTCACCAGCCTTCGCGATCTTGCATGACGATACTTCTCTAACTTCGTATCGAGTGTATGTTGAGGGTGTTTCAACTTGCTTTTCGTCTCCTGATTCAATTCCGTCCTCTGCTGCATCGTTAGCTTTTTCGCTCGTTTTATCCTTCACTGCGTCAGATACAGTCACTGTGACCGCATGCTTGAATCTCAACTGAGTATCGCTTACAACTTCAGAAACTACGCCATTCTGAATTCCGCTTCCGAAGATGAACACGCAACCATCTGGCAAGTCATGGAAACTCTCGATTATTGGCGTACTGTCAGCAGCCGCACCTGCTTCTTCTTCACCTGGTAGAAGCGTACACCTGTCGCCCTGTAGACGCATTTTGGCTTTGTATTTGACTGCAACATCCTGCGGCCGCTCGACGGGAATCGAGCCAAAGCCGCGAGTGAGCGCACCTATCAGAGGTCGTCGAGCAGAGTGCGCCGCTGCCACGTAGCCTACTGGATACGAGATGTAGGGGCGGAAGGCGCGGCCCACCACGACGGGATCCAAAAACTGGTTGTTGTGAGGCGCAATACAGAGGATGCATGCGCCTTGCGGAATCTTGTGCGCTCCGCGGCTTTGAAAGTCGCGGAAAAAGATACCGATAATAAACTGGCACAATTCCACCACAATCTGAGTGATGTCAACGTTGCGAAAAATCCAAAGAGCCACACAAGCAGAACCTGCACCTTGGGATAGAAAAACTCCGGCGCCGAACGACTGCAACGTTGAAGAAAGGCCCATGCCCAACCACAGCAGCCAGAAACCGGTGTGACTAGCTTCAGAGGGGAAAAGCCCTCCTGTCGGCGACGGCGCAGGAGCAACCACAGTTGCAGCAACTGGTGCCACAGGCGGCGCAGCAGCCGCCTTACTACCCGATCGGCCACGACTCATGCTTCTTCCTCGTGGGGGCACGGTAGAGCCTGTAGACTGTTTGGCAGAATCTTGTGCCGTCTTTGAAGATGCGACGCTACGAGATGTGGATTGGCCTGGAGTGGGAGCATTACTCGAAGACTGCGCGGACGTCGAAGATTGCACGGGACTAGGCGCGGGTCTGGAAGAGGGACTCGCAGAAGGATGCCTAGTAGGGCTAGCTCGAGGTGCGGCCGGAGCATTAAAGAGATTTCGATACAGTTGATCCAACCAGAAAAAATTGTTTTTGCGCAGTTTAGAACCTGTCAATGGAGAGTCGTCATTGGAAGTCGCGCTGCTGTTGGATACTCGTGACAAAGCTGCGGATACTCTTGAGTCCCGGTCATTGCCATCTTCTAGTTCACTGCATGTCGAAAGTTTAGAAAGTCCTCGGTCGTTCACAGCATTGCAGGCCTTTTGGAGCAGCTCTGGATTTATCAGGCCGGATCCGCTACGAGCAACGCTTGGTATGGCACCCTGTTTGTTTTGCGCGGACCCTATTCTTGGCCGACTTGCTGGCGAACCTTGCGGCCTATCGCCAGACGGTGTTGTCGCCGCTTCGAAACTGTTGCTAGGACAGTGGAGTTTGCACGCAGTCGGGTCATTTCCGTCTACCATATCAGGAGATGATGCTGAGCTCGATGGTTCGCCTGTTGTAACCTGTTCGCCAGTATCGAACTTTGTGTCTGCCGTGGCGTTATTGCTGTTTTTTTGTCTCGCTTTCCTGAGAGCAGTGATTTCTTCGCTGGCGCTCGGCCCAGTGCTGCCATCGTCGCTCTCTTCCGATATCGTTGCTACGCTACTGATCACACTATGTCTTCTCGCACCCATTTGGTCGTCATCCGAATGGTGTCTACCGCTGCCTGGCTCCCGATTTGACGACGACGAGGACGCGACCTCGAAACGGCTGCCTGGAAGGTCCTTCGAGACGCTCCGCCGATGCCTGAGAGTAAACGGTCCATCGATCAAGAACGACCCGTCATCTTGTTGATCTGGCGGGTGCTGCTCGCCGCGTCGGAGGGATTTCACATCCCCACTGTGGGAACGCGGTAGGGAGCTCACAATTTCATCCACTTCTGGAAGATCACTTGGAAATGGAGAGAGATTCTCCGACACCCCGCGTCCGAGAGGACGAACGGGTGACGATGACGATGCCATGTTGAATCGAGTTTGAAGATGTGGGTGCGGCTGTGTAGTTGCTGTCCGTGATTCAAGAAAACATAAGTACACCTTAACCTGCTGAGAAACGAACTGAAAAACCTAAGATGAGTCTGATGATGCAGAGTCCATGCAGTTGATACATTGTAAGTACTAGTACAAGGAGTGCTCGCGTAGATTTTCAACTCAGGAGAAGTGTAGACAATACAAGCTCGACCTAATTCGATACATCGACGGCACGGGGGGCAATAATTTCTATGTACGATAAAGACTGAGAGTGAGACACGATTTCAAGAATAACGAATTGCCTAAATGTGTGTGCGCATCATATCGAACTCAGGTTTGCTCCGGATTTATCCATGCATGAAACTACTCGCGTACTCGTAGTCATATTTTACACTACTTACACATCCTCCCTTACAAATTGAGATGCTCAATATGCTTGTTCAACCTGCATTTTGATAATTTAGTTAGTGTGGAGATCCATCTAAAAAGCTAGAGCTAATCATGTATTACTCATGGAACCCATGATCCTAAGCACTCTCTATCGATATGAATCGTAGAATTAGAAGGTATGGTGCAGGAATAGATAGTGGGCAAAGTGATTTCTTTGATTGCGATTGGTACCACAGCGGTCACGAATTTCAATTGGTTTCCACAAGCGAACAAAATACGGACAAAACTATGCTTCTCTCTGAATACAACTTGTACATAGATACGTTGGTGTAAAAATGTCAACAAACTACTAAGTACATTCTTTATAAGTAAAAGTCAGAAATCTGAAGCTAGGAACGAAACAAAGATCATGATCATGTACTAGTCTGATGAATTCCATATCTCTCCCTTCTCAATCTCAGCGAACACACGTACTTTTTACGCGGAGCATCAATGTGATCAATCTCATTCTTATGCCCATCTCATTGAAAGAAGATCTTAATCCAATTGCCCAGATCGAAACGGTCCCCCTCTTGACTCTATAAATCGCGATGCGTGTATCTGCATGAGCAGTTCTATAGACTAATAATCAGTAGAGGATGCTTAGACCGATCGAAGCTTAAGGAGTGGATCAACAAGAACTTGCTCTAATAACAAGAAGACATAAAAATTTCGAGACCTCGTGCAGAGCCATTGGCCGGGCCTTGGCATTTGACCAACCGCTTCCGCTCTCGTTCTCAACCTACCAAATAGAAGGTCCAAACATGATCAAAAAGATTTTGATATGTTCTCGTTGAGCTTGAGGCCTCTGATGTGTAGTATTCACATGCCCACTTCTTGTTCTATTTTCTCTTCTGCCCAGAGTTTGCTCGTCCCTGGCAAAAGCAGTCATTGTCGCGCATCACTGCCCACTGCGAATCATTCAACCAATCTCTTCTCTTCCCAATGCGCGGCGTCGGTTCCATCGGCCGCCTGCGTCGTGGTAAGTGACCACAGGCTTTCTCCAAGGCGATTTGGGTCTGTGCGAAACTCGCGCTAGGAGAGGCGACACTTTGCGTAGAGGACAAATTCCCTCGAAATTCCTGCAATGCCAACAACGCCTCTTGTGCACAGTCTAGGCTCTCGCTTCCAAAAGCATTAGAAGTAGGCCTCAGCTCAAAAGCAGATGTAGATGGCTTTTTATTGCCTGCCCATGGAGATTCCTCATTTCCAATTACTGCGCGACAAAATGCACAAGGAAACTCGTCAGCCACGTAATCGACAATATCAAAGGCCTTTCTCCATCGATGATACTCGAGATAGGCTGTCGTATTGGCGTTTAGATAATCTAGGTAGTCTGCAAGATACTCCACAGATTCGAAATCGTCAACATGGATAAAAGATCCTCGTGGTGCGACCAAAAGCACATCCTCCTTTGGTGGACCGATTAAAATCGGCACCAAACCGTGGAAGTACCCCTTCACGATTTTTTCATCAAGATAGTGTCTGCAACATGTGTTATGCGCAGCAAGGAAAAACTTGTAGCCCCAAATCGTCGTGCTGTTGTATCTTCCCATCATGTGCTCTCCTGACACCGGCTCTCCCGTGTCGAACCGTTGTTGAGCTTGGGTCCCTCTACCCGTGAAGACTGATTCCAAGACTGATCTACTGACGTCTACGGGCCTTTCGTACCGCGGATCCCGATACCGCTCTAACCAATTCAGCTTTACAGAATTACGTCGGTGCAACACAGGATGCATTTGATCTCTCGCATCTTGCAAAAAACATTCGCCACGCGCGTGCAACAGCCCAGCCTTTAGAAGGCCGCGTGCCCAATAGTCGCGATTCGATTGCATGTTGTACTTGCGCGAAATGTAAAGAACGGGAGTAGGGCTACTAGGCTGCCCCACCGAAGATACAGCAGCTTTTGTTTCCCTTTCTAACGTGAGCTTCTTCGACTTCGCCATCCTAGTAGCAATCTCCTTGAATGTGGGAGAATTGAGATACGTAAGAAAACTGGGAATCGGCATGAAATCTTTCTGTTTTGCAGCGCCTTGACCGTCCGCTTCCTTCCTCTCGAGTGAACCCTCCGCGATACCATCACCTGATCCTGATTTCTTTCTACCTCCCTTACCTGGTGCATTCCTCCACCGCCGCACTAGCTCTTGTATTTTCTGCTTTGCGGGATTTTCTGGTCTTGGAAGAAAAAACAAATCGCTCCACATCGCTGTGGCACGTGGGTCTGAGTATACTGTGCGAACCTGCGGATATGCTGATGGGGGATCGAAGTACTTTTCGAGAAGATTACTGGGGTGTCGGGGGTTTTCTCGGTGAGAGACAGCCCAGATCTGCTTTTCGCCGATGGCATGGTCAACACTCTTCGGCCTTTGCTCTTGCACGAAGTTGTTTGTGTCGCCAGCGCTGGCCCACTCCTTCTTGCGCAAAAAATGATTATACTCTGCAATGTCTAGTCCCTCCGCTTTACCACCGCCAGAAAAAATCAGCACTGCCAGTCTCGCCAACGCCGCATGATATTCCTCTTCTGAGCCGAAGTCATTGCGTTTCAGCGCCTTCTTGAACTCGCACGTCAGTGTCGACGTGCACTGGTGCACTCCGGCGCTCTCAAATATTGGAGGCACCCAACGATCCTTGGCAGCAACGGCAAGCGTAACATGACGACTCGCTCGTGCGTACGAGCAGAGCGCAAGGACGATTAGCACACTTGTGTTGGCTAGTCGAAGTGTGCGCCTCCAGTGCTCTACGATAGATCTCCACAACGCCATGATTTTTTCAGGCGGATCCACTTAGGCACAAGCACAGTGAATTGCGCCAGCGGACTTCCGCAACAGGTCGTGGTATGACTATGAGCACGCCTTTGACTGCTTAAGCTCAGCCTCTCTAGTAACGTCGTCGTCCCTCCGCGGCTCCCTTCTCGCTTCAATGCAGGACACGATAATACGCAGAGCGGCGCAACAAAGAGTGAAGCAATAACTTGTCATACTCATAGTTTACTACATCGACAAAACGACAGCGACAGCACCAAATCTAATATTAAATGGGATGGTCTGTGCCATTTTTGTACTTAGATCATTCGCTGTTCTTCTTACTACAGAGTAATTGGCAAGGTTTGCCAGCTCGCATGGCACGGAGTGCATGGATCGCATTGAGCTGCATGGAGCTAAAGGGGGCGCTTCTTGCGTCCCTTACAAATCTGCGCCCCATGGTCTCCATGCTACTCCGCGCACTCCATGCGCCATGCGTGCTATAAGCTGCTCTGTTACTATGTATATTAAGCGGATCTACGGATGGTGCTGGTCCAGCCGAGTTGGTTTGCAACAGAACTACAGCAACCTACTCGTCTTTCTCTCTCTCCCTCTCTCTAATGGGTCAACGTCAAATACGCGCGGTTTTTCGTTTTGTCCGAATCACCTACTTCGACTGAGTCTACAAAAAATGTCGTCCAGTCATGTCACTTTCGCCACGCCGCTGTACTATCGCCAGACCACGATCAGGGAGACGTGGCTCCAGATGTCTTCGATGTAGAAGCCTTTTGCCCAAAAATCAAAGTAGCACTATCGATTGCGCTCGCGGCTTTTGCGACATTTGATGTCATACTGAGTAAAATATTGGACCGACCAAAATCACAACATATTAGTTATCTCATGTAGGAATTTGGCAACTGTAGTATTTGCTGTTCGGAAACGAGTTAGTAGTAAGTCTTCTCAATTTCCGCCAATGCTGGATCGAAATTTTCCGCGCAGACCACGCATCCCATTCTTTGCTGTATGCGTTGGAGAAATCGTTCCTTGAGATCCGGCAAGATCTTGTCCTGTTTTTTGAACCAGTTGTGTTCTATAACCTTTGCTCGCGGTCCAGTGAAGAACTCCGGAGGTCCAAAAACTAGTTGATGTCGAAACATCTCCTCATCCCGAATGGCCGTATCAAAACACCTATTGAGACCCTGTGAGTGCCGGTTTCGATAGACCCCTAATTCTTGCGGAAAAGTCTCTGGACTTTCATACCACGACTGCAAGATCTCAAGACCCGCGGGGTCATTGCGGACGATGAAAAAGCCACCATTGCCACGCTTCCGACGCCCAAAACGATCTAAAGTACTGTCATACGGGAGTGTCGTGTACTCTTGCTTCGCTATCGCTAACGTATTCGCTCCATCAACCGTACTCTTCCCTGCCTTGCCTGACACTTCGTCGCTAGATGCGGGACCTTTTTGATCGCCGCTTCGTGGTGGTTGCTCCTGTTTCATTCGCTCATCTACCCCAACTTCCTCTGTGCTACTAGGCCCACGCTGCCCATGCTTCGTGTCTGCTAACTCAGCTTTTAGAATCTGATCATACGACAATACTTGTCTTGCTGCTGGATTCTTCTTATCAACATCCCAAACAATCTGGTCGGGCCCAGGCGCGTGTGAATCCACTTCCTGCGATATAAGAAACTTTTTTTCTCCGCTAGCAGTAGTGCTGTGATGATTTTTTCATAAAACTAAGGCTAGTAAGTGGCAACTTCAAGAGGATCTGAAATCACAGCAAAAACACACGGAAATCGACGAGAAATGAGCGCCTGAGAACTTTGAATTGATCTACGAACTTTGATCGCATCAATAGGATTACAAGGAGTGTTGTTTGAATGCCCTTTGGTCGGCCCAGACACAGATGAAGCCCAGGCTGATGGTTTCGGCTTCTGAATCTTACTATTGCACGTGTGGAATGCTGAATACTCCATGGTGAAAGGAGAATCAACTTGGATTTGTGCATACAGAGACTAAGGAAATGCATTGAAATGAAAGATCTGTAGTTGCGTAGGGAGAACTGATCAAGGTCAGTAGTACTGCAACGGCAGCCATCGCTGCGTGGCTCGATGGGTGTTCTTCACAAACGCGATGTTCCCATGGGCTGGCATGAGGAAGAGATTTTGAGATCGTTCTTCAGGTTCTGCTCCTGTGATGGTTATTTTAGGATTGTCTGGATACTCACCTTGCGAAGATCCTTCGTGTGTAGCCTCCTCACCATTTTTCCTCGTCTCCTCATCAGCTTGCAATGGCCGATATCGCATGAAGAAATCAATGATGTTTTCGAGCTTTTCGGACGTCTTGAACCACGCGTCAGAATCAATCGACACACCATGAGTGCACTTTTCTTGCCCAAGCTCGTTCAGGCGTTTCCACATGTACCACATCTTTGCCCACCCTACTTTTCTGCTCGGATCTTGTGACCACAAGTTCAGAGAGTCACCCTCACCGCCTTCGTCCGATCCTACGGGAGGCTGATACAGCTTTTCCGAGCGCCGTTCGATGTGATAACCATGTGACCGCGCGTATAGGAAGTTGATGGCGTAGCTTAACGACCACCACTCATCCGTAGTCGTCACTGCACTCACAGATCGCAAATCAATCTGAATCGGTCGCGTGTCTGTGACAAAAATGCAAACTCTCACCTCATACTCATGATTGTCGCGTTCCGGAGGAGATGTTGGCATCAGCTTTCTCCTTCGATGTATAGGCGGAAACCATTGCTCGCAAGCGCATGAATCACGATTCGGCGTTCTGTGATCGGGACAAAGAGTCAGAGTGCAACGCTCCTTCCTCGTGATCAGTGGCCCTCGTTCAGTAAGCGCCGATCCCTGGTCCTGCATGCTGCGCGCTTTGCCGGACAAACCACCGCTTTCTCCAGGAGTACTTGCACCACTTTTCATGTCATTTCTGACCTTTTCCCGATGCCAATCCAAAGCCACTTCCACTAGGTACATTGGTATTGCCCAGTGATAGCCAACAACATCCCATAGCGGTTTTCCCAACTGCATACCCGGCAGATCATCCAAAATGGAAGTTTTGAATTCGTAGGTCATGCGTCGCCCCTCAAAAGCCGCTAACAGTTTTTGTACCGCGTTTAGGCGCTGGAGGCGATCAGCATTTCCCTTACTGAATTGAAAGGCCATTTGCAATGAGAAAAACGCAAATGCTAAAGGATCCCACCGCAAATTGAAAATGTCCATCGCAACTCGTCGGTAAATCTCACCACGGACACGGTTCATCAGGAGTACACGTGCTTCAGGAATCAACAGGCTCCCAG
Source organism: Amoebophrya sp. A25 (assembly GCA_905178165.1). NCBI lineage: Eukaryota > Dinophyceae > Syndiniales > Amoebophryaceae > Amoebophrya > Amoebophrya sp. A25. Next base: position 100,230 of record CAJINU010000015.1, read on the forward strand.
GCTCAAGGACATGGTAGCTTGCGTCAGTCACTCGACCGTGTTCCAAATTCCTGGAAGCCTGCTCATCGTCATCGGCTGACGTATCGCCTTCGTCTGAACTCAGTGCGGCTTGCCCCCTCTGTCTCCTTCTTCGTTTTGCTCTGCTGTAGATGCCGTTGACCAACTCTGGTGTAAGCGAGTCGTACGGCTGCAACTGCGCCACCGTACTGCATGGATCTTCAGCTTCATAGTTCTGACTTGTTAGCATCCCTGTATCGTCGATATGGTAGCCGTTTGCACTGAGACAGAGCACCCGCTGCAAGTAGTGCATTACGAAGGTGTCAGACGTCAAACAGTCACCAATCTCAATCACTGCGCCGGCCATCTCCACAAGATGCTCAATCACCTCAATTTTCGTGTCCGGCAACACGTGGCCTTGATGCGACAAGCGCGTGCGCGCACCCGCAAGAAAGCGGTTATGATTCTCGCTCTGCAAAACCTCCACCCAACTCGGGAAGAGTGAGCCTGTGGCAAGGACTTGTTCCGCTTTCAAGTCGAACATTCGCAAAAAGTTGTGCACGCCATCAGCAACAGGAGGCTCCTCTTCGCCCGCAAAACCTTCTTTAGATTCCTCTGCGACGGCCGCCGATTCAGACTTTTTCTGAGAAGATGCAAGATTATCCGCAGCAGCGTTGGTTTCGATTAGGGTCAAGCGCTTCTGCCCATGCGAGGTTTCTGCGAGGAGTCTCAGATACGCCGGATGTTCGAAGAAAGGGCGTGGTGTTGACGGAATCTTCTTGCGGAATCGCGCGTAATAGCTGAAGGAGGCTGATGCTGAGGGGTCGTTGCTGGCTTCTGTCACCTGCTCATCTACCTGAGTATGATTGCTTCCACTGTCTTCATCGCTCTCTGCCGTTGGTGGAAAGGCGATGAATTTCCCCTGGGCACTGAGTCGATGCACCCATTGTTTTGGCATCGCGTGCTCGGGTAACCTCATATCTCCCGCGGCCATCGACATCTTCGCTTGGCAGACTCTTGGATTGACTTTCACACCACACGGAAAGCCTTCGGCGGGCTCACCGTCACGTACGGGGTCGCTCTCCAAAACGAATGCAAAGTCTTCCAGCGGCACTCCACCTTGCCCTTGCAGCTTTGTGACCGTCTCAGATAATGGACCGACTTCTACCCGACTATCCTCCTCACTCACGCTATCGTCAAATGGCACTCCGTTGGCCTCCATAGAAATTCGTTTTAGATTGTCGCGCGGAAACAGGCCTTCCTGCAACTCGTAAATCTGATAGAACAGAAGCAGGCCCCAGCCGCTTTTGATCAACGCGTCCCAACTCAACGACTCGCGAAGCATGGCCGAGTTCAGCGCCAAAAAGAACTCTGGTAGATACGCATTCTGAGTAAGCTCGTACCAGCGATACGCCGGTGGCTTGAGAGACGTACTCCACAGGCGAATAACGAGAAAACCCAGTGCGCAGTCATCGAATCCACCCTGCAGTGTCGCGATATTGTGCCATGCGTGTTGCACTTTCGCTATCTGTCTTGCATATGCGTTTGTAGTCCAGTCTTGTTTCGCGCCCGCTCCCCCGAAGGCGAAATCTAACAGCCCCAAGAGCACGTCCTTCACGTGTAACCAATCGAGCTGTAAGTCCTCCGAGGACTCACAGCTTAGCGACCGATCCATTTCAGCCTGTGAGGGCTTCCGCATATAGCGCAGTGCCGGACTCAGCTGAATCTTCGTCTCATCGGGGATTAGAAGCGCACCGAATTTATCCGTATCGACGGGTGACGTGTAGAATGAGCTGTCGTCTGGAACGAAACCGACATCAGACGCCAAGCGCGGGGTCGCGCCAGCAAAACCACAAAGGGTGAGTACACAGACAACACCCAGCTGTGATACCCACGCACGAGACTTTGGTCGAAGAGGCGAGCAAGGCAAAAGCCACAGGCTCCCATGGTCGAATCTCCCCACGAGTGAGGACATGTCTCTTAGCGAGCCCGAACAAGTGGGTCGCCACTGGCGAGCTATCAAGTTGACATATTTTTCCATCTCCTGAATCCGGAGAGTCGCTCAAACTACAACATCCCTACACGAGAATCTGTTTCTGAGATTTGGAAAAAGGGGGTATCAGAATTTAGAACAAGCATGGAATTTTCTCGGCTTTGTGGTTCGCCATGAGACCTCACGTTCCTCTCGGCTCTCCTCTCAATGACTCTCGGAGAATGAGACACTCTGACTCGTCATGGACCATACTTGTGTTACCGCTGTTTCCTGCATCCGTAAAACACTATTTTTTCAGAAAATACGCCTGCGAGGAGGACAACATAGGCACGCGATCGCCTTTTTTTTGTAGAACATTGACTTTTGGCTCCGCACGGCTTCGGTCTGATCAGTCTCGTCATATTGTGTTGTTTCACAGAAGACGTAATTGACGACGACACTTCTGTGTTGACTAAGAATTCTTCGCAGAGCATTTTCCGTCGCCAACATCACCACAAGCATAGAACAGTTAATCTGCTCGTCTTCTAATCAATCGTCACGTCTCGATCTGCCACCATCGAACCCGCAGGCTTCGTCTTCCACCGAAATCGCTCCCAGACTCGTTATTCTTCGTTCGAACGCAGCATACTATGTCTTCTACAAAAACCCTTGATGAGAAGTAAAAAAAGATGCTTACTGAGCGTAGGTAGTCGGGCGCGTGGCGCGGAAGATCTTGCGCTGCGTCTTCGGGATGAGTGGCATGCGGCGAACGTTCGGGTACTTGAGGTTCTGCGGCAACATCTGAAGCACATGCGAGCGGCGGATCTGCTCCTTGGAGACGATAGCGGTCTTCAAGATCTGGATGGAGCTAGCCTGAGCACGGTGGCGGCCGGCCATCTCGCAGATCATCTGACCGATGGCACCGTTGATCTGTAGTTTTTGAGATGGTGGGGGTTAAGGGTGGGCGTCATCAACTCGAAGGTTTCGGCTCAGTAATCAAATGCTGTAAAATATGTCATCGTGGGGATAAAAGGTAGCTCCTCATCTTGGGAAATGCCAGAGACAATAGATACAGATCGTGCTTGCTCCTGGACAGTCTTATCAGGCAATTATTAATCTTCAAGTTTTGTGTGGTCCCCATCCTGTCGTCGGATTCTGACCTACGGTTTGTCATCATTATGATGCTGCCCATGATTCAAGCGCAAGGTTTAGAAGCAATAGCATATAATTTTCGAGTTTCAATTTTAAGCTAAACAGCGATGAATACCGTGGTGTCCCGGTACTCCTTGTACATGTTGTGCGTATCAGTACGGGACTGATAGCGCAACCACACGCCGTAGTTGGTAACGGTAGTCGGGGACTGATCGAAGAGTTCAGTCTGACGCAGGATCTGGCCACCAGAGCGTTTGGCCTTGTTGATCTTCTTCATAAAGTACCTGAATAAAAATTTAGAAGAGTAGGTAGATGGAGTTGCACAACGAGATATTAATAGTCTCATTGTCAGCTTCTAGGGTGGAATCTAAATCAACCTCTTTCTGCATATCGCGTAGCCTTCAACAAAAAATTTGGGTCAGACGACACTCAACTACAAGGCGTTGTGTTCCTTAGGTAATAGACCCGAATAGATGGTTTGGAGAAACGAAAATTAGAGATTAAAATTTTCAACATCAATTCTAAAGATATGAGAGTACCAGAACTTGGAGCGGGCCAAGACCTGGTTCTTGGCGAAGAGTTTCATCTTGAAGATCTTCGGGACCGGGTTCTTCTGAGTCGGGGCAGCGCGGCCAACGATCTCATACTGGTGGATCTTTGAGCGGAGCGAGTTCTGCTCGATCTTTCCGAAGGTTTTCTTCACCATTTTGTCCGAAAGTCTAGCCTACACGGCAGAAAGATCGATCCAATCGATTTTTCCTTTAGGTGTCCCTGCGTCACAATGAGGAAGAGAAAGATGAAAATCAGTCAGATGATGGACCATAATCAGTGGCTGAAAGGTACCTAAGTACGCTTTGTATCTGATGGATGAATATAGATTTAGAAACCAGTGATCTTGATTTTCGAATTTATCAAAGTAAGACTTGCAGATCCGAGTAAAGATGTATTTTAGTGGAACGCGCACGGATGAACCCTCATATTGTAGATCATCAAGGATCTTGAATATTTTGTCCCTCATGGATCTAAATTTGATCTTTAGGCGGAGGATCACTCCCGATGAGATTTCTAGCTACAGTCTGGATCTACTTTCCTCTGCTTCGAGATCACAATGCGCGGCGCCACACGCACACGCTCACAAGATTTCTTTAGCTAGATCGCAAGATCATACACAGCAGAAGAGGCAGGAGGTTCTGTGGTTTTTCTCCATTTTAGATATTCCAAATGTCACTCAATCATTCAGTCAGCGACGTCGGCTAGCCTATATGCCACCGCCCTTGCAAACAATGAAATAACTCGCGCAACTAATGCCATACCAGATACATAATGGGAGCGCATAAGGCCGCACATTCGGCCACAAATCTACACCTATCGGAGAAGCCGTACACTCGACCCCTGAGATTAAGAGATGTCTGTGGCACTTGGTCAGGCATTGCACCATCAAGACCCTTCAGGTGGCATCATCTTATTCAGGGAGATCCTGAACATCAACAAACACCCGGAAGTGTTTATTACGGATTCCGGATTTCGGAACTGTAGCGCATCTAAACAAAAGAGCTCTAAATTTCATAACCTGCTTCACGTTCACAAGACGAATTTTGTATAAATCACATTTCTGAGCTCTTCTCATCGAGGGAATTGTTGCTACTGGCCTATCTTAAAGTATTCACTCTCATTCCGCTGGATGATCAAACGGACACATATGTTGCACTACAAAGACTAAGTCGCCCGGCTCCTTCCACCTTATCGCGATTCCGCCTTCGCTCTTCTATCCCTGTTTTAAAGTCGGCTCACATTTAGATTTAGATCTTAGGTCTTGAAGCAGATCGCAGAGAAAGGACAAGCCAAGCGGACAAGGAGAACTCGCGTATCTTCTAACTTCTTCAGCCTAACAATTCCGAAACTTTTCGAGCCCTAAAAATGAGTTGGAGATGCAACTGTAGACAAATCATACCTGCAAGTCTCTCTCGCTCTCAGACGGCTGCCGGAGGCTATGTATTTATATTATATTGATGATCGTCCTCTGACTCAACTCATCTATTTCTTCTAGCAACGACTTCAAATTCATTGCGACTGAACTCAAGCGCTAACCTACGTTGCCGAACGTATAAAAAAATGAAGATCGCAGACCCATGCAGCAAAACGGAGAAAGCTCTTCGCCCGTAGACTAGTCCTGGCAGGCATCTGCACGATCCAATTCTTTTCATTCATTCAGGGGGCGAAGCGCGGTAGCCCGGGGCTTGCGGGCGTGACCGTGTCACAATACGCCGTGCCTCGTGGAGTATGCCCGCGAGCGCGAGGTCAGTCGTCCGACGAGGGTACGGCACTCACTTAGCGGTTCGCCAGGACATATTTTTGTCTAGTTTCAAACCCCATCAGGATCTCCACTATTGCTTGATTTTGTGATAGGCGGAATCCGAACAAGGCTCGCAACAGCACGGCCTTTGTGCAAAAAGGTGGTCTTCATAGACCGCTGAATGTGTATTGGAAAAAAATGTCGCCGTTGCGTGGGAGGTGATAGCTTCTATCCTGTATCCGTAGTTCGTCGCACAAAGTACATCAAGGTGTGGTTGTCGCGTTTCCATTTTGGGTGTTTCCATCGGACAGAGTGACATTTCTATTCTTGTCGGAGAGAAGTGAGAGGCTCGTTATCTAGGAAGCTTGTTTATTCTGTAAAGTCATTTGTGGTCCCCGTTCGAAATACAAGTTACAAGAAAATAAACAAGCAAGCCTGACACTAAATATGTACGTATTTCTTTCTGAGTGTAAATGTGTTCACCACGATCCCCTCACCTTAAGCAGCTTCTTGCAAGACAAGAGCGGGAGGACAAAGTATAAAAGTACATCCTCCGCCTTGGCAATTAAGTACAATGACCACGAAAATGAAGATAAATATCATGCTTCGTAATGTGTTCGCATGACGACAACGAAGCCACCCACATGGACGTGGAAATAGTGATACTAGAAACGAAGACCGAATGAATCAGAGCTGCAAGATGGTTCTTTATTAGAACCAAAGAAAGTACTCACGGAGTGATATTTATTGCGAGTAGGTCAGAGAAATGGTTGTATTATCCTTCCCCCCATCAACCGTGGGGGCAGTTGTGAAAGAAAACACAACACCATCAATTAGCGAGTTTGGACCGCCATCATTTCACTTCCAATACGTAGAATACAGTTTCGGGGATTGATGAGAAATATTAATCCTGGTTAGGGCGGGGAACGGGCGGCGATCGATACGTCTATTCGGGGTCGGTCAAAACACGGCGGAACATCAACTAGCAGAGATCAACATCTCGATTCTTAGAAAACGAAGTATTCAGAAGTACTAGATAATAGATAAGTTGTAAGAGCCCGCAACATCTCATGAAACTGAACGTTTGCCAGCCACGATATGGCCAACACGGCACCTTGTCAAGCATGTACATTGATTGGCAGCCCTTCGTCAGGTTCAGCACCCCTTCCAAAAGCCTAAGAAAAGACCCACAAATAAAATCGTTGATAGATACCCCCTCACAATGAGATCAAGAATCACATTTATACATTACCGGCGTCATGTCCCATGTAGTAATTTTACAACGTGAGTCAAACAACAAAAGCAATTCTCTATTATATATAATTATCTTCAACAAATACTGTACGCGTCACAGCTAGAAGGTGCCTTGTGGCCGCGTTTGATTGTGCGCGCGGAAAAAACAATTATTGTATTCGTATTCAACATTTTTGTCTGGGGCACCGGCACCAGATCGAGTTGCAGGTCTTCATCTCTTCCAGTATTTGCTCAACGACAGAGGGATACAACAATGAAAATGAGCAAGTAGTCGTCGTTTTTTACAAAGCGAATTACAATTAGCACGGACTTTCTGATGAGACATTTGTCATCATTATGTCGCTAAGCGCGCAATCTTTATGTTGAGAGTAGCAAGTGGTCATAATTTCTGCGAGGGACAACGAGAGTACAACATCAATATCGAGTTAATTTTGTATATGACCACTTTCCACTTTCTAGTCGCAGTCGTGCAGATACAACCAGGAATACAGCTAGACGTTCTTTCAGCAGCGATATATTACATATAAATACTTACAGATGGTGGAGGTGCGAGTGGGGCGAGCAGTTGTTGAAAACATATGGGATTTTGTCGGGAAGCACATTAAAACACGGGCGCCTCGGAGTTGGGGATAAAGTAGCTTATCATGTTGCACCAATTTACTCGCTCCTGACCTGCTGTGAAGATCCGTGGAATCCAGCTGTCTCTATCCCGAATGTTCTCGAGCAGGTGGTGTCTCAGTTCGAGCATATACCTTGCGTCGTGTGCAGAGTAGACCAGAATATTTGTGTCGAGTGGTCGCTTCTGGAAAATGCTGTAGTCGCCACCGCATGCCGGCTCAAACAGATTCTTTCCGAGCTGCCCAATGTTTTCTGAAAATTTCTTCTGTGTTGCATCTAAAGCGCTGCACTGCAATAGCACCTTATTCAACCCCTGCACATATGATACCTGTAATGGGACGAGAGGGATGCAGATATGTTGGATTTTTTAACAGAAGTTGAATCTGAATAGAAGGTTGCGGCTTGGTCATCGACAGAACCAAATGCAAAATTCAAATTAGTTTGAATAAGTACATTGAGGCCTTGGGAGCGTCGGACAGCAACCTCTGCGAGCTGAAGATCGAAAACGTTTTTTGGGTAGACGCCAAACTGATGGAATAATGCGTCAGCATCGTTTCGTGGGTCAAACCTGCGTTTCATAGAATTTGTTTAACACGGAAATGCTTTTTCGGGTCCGATGATCATAGTGATGACTAAATGAGGTCCAAGCTTCTTTAAGTATGCGCGATGATAAACGCGCATTTTTAGCAATGTAAAGAAACTGAACAGAGCGTAATTGGCACGCCCACATGCAACATTAGAAAATAGGAGTTGTCGTAGTTGTACCAGACTTTTTCTATCTCTTCGCTTTCGAGGATGCTTTGGAGTGTGGTGTTTCTCGAAGTTTTCACTTGGGAAATTGCTGCTCCGGCAAGAATAAAAACATCGATGACATAGACGACACTGTGGTCTCGAGAAAGCGTCATCTGTATGAGGCACAACGGGCCGTCGCGATTCAGCTTCACACCTGTTCGAAATTGATGAATGAAGACTTGCCTTTATGGATTGATATGGAGAGGCAACGGGTTTTGTTAGTTCTTCATTTCCTATCCTACATGAATATCATTCTCAAGAATACATCCAGCGTAACAAGACATCTGAATGCTCTGTCGGAATATCCATGATAAGTACCTTCGAAGTCCACCGCTATGAGGCGCTCATCTGTCGCGTCTATCTTTTTTAGAAGCTCCAGCAACGCTGAGTATGAATCTATCAGTTGCACACTGAACACCTGAGAGATGTCGAAAATAGAAGATGCTTATAAACGATCTTGTACATAGATGACGTTTGAAGTAGGCTAATGACCGCGTAATGATTCACAGATGATACGACTCTTAACTACAGCTGGTCTCGTATGCAATTGTTCCGGTTGCCATCGTTCATGAAGATGACCGTAGAGACGTGGTCTGACAGTATTTCTATGATACTGGCAGCGCTCGACAACCCTTTAGGTAAGCAAAAGTGCAGGGAGCTACTTGTACTAGAGCATGAACAAGGATAAGTTTTAACATTCTATGTCATAATTATTGTGGTCGCGTATAATATAGAAAATGATCGTTGAAGGGGAGCATCGGGGTTAGCAATGGTTAGTACGCTATTTCGGTATTCTGGATCGTCTTGTGAGGTGTGCGACGACAGTAGGCTCGTGGACATCTCCGATTGTTTTGTATCTATCGTATAGTACTGAAAAAACGACTGCATCTTCGGTCTTGATGTCTCGATTGACATGTACCTTTTTACACATTGTAGTTGATGGAGGGAATTGTGGGCTTTCAGGCAAAAAATCCCAATAGAGAAACATGTTGATGAATGTGTGGGTCACTAATAGATAGCACATATTAAGGCGATCACTATTCTTATTTTTTTTCACGTAGTCATAGAAAGACCGCAAAGTAGAAGCATAAAAATGCTATCACGATTGAGTACTGTGTTCTGTGATAGAGCTCCATTGAGAGTCGTATGAGTTGCGCCGTAAGATCGTTTAGTCGGCAGCTCATCAAGGCTAACACTTCTTGAGGACTTGACAAAGATTGCTGTACCTGATAGGGAGGTTGGAATTCCGATTTGTTGTGAGCCACATCTGAAGGAATGACACCCGGTATTAAAAATCTTTTCGTCGCGACGTTTCGATCGTCGACCAGTTCCTGCTAGTGTGATTATAGTTGATTCTAGACGAGCGAAACTATCGATGTGAAAAATATTGTATGTGCGAAAAGGAAATCAGCTCATACCAAAATCTGCAATCTTCTTTGCGCCGCTTCTGGTTGCGTTGACTCTTCTTCTGTCGGGTCTGGAAAGCCCTGTACTATTCCGCCGACTAATATACTGCCTATTGTGTGCATTTCGCCTCCGACCGGCTGTCCAGTCTGTGGCGTTTGAACGTCCAACCAAAAGCTAAACAGGAACTGTGAGATCACCTCTTTTGCTGCATCGGGCAGCGTTCCTTCCGCGGTTGCGGCGGCGCTTGTAGAGGAAGACGTTGCGTTGGACACAGCCGAGGCACCACCTGTCGACGGTGAATCTGGTTGTAGATCTATTGCGATGACTGAATCATAAGTAAACGTGTACTTGACTGAAATATTTAAAGTATTTTACTTTTCCAAGGAATCTTCTACATCTTCAAATTTTTCTTGCAATAATTGAGACCCTCGATGTCCATCTGTGAGTCAAGTTTAAAATTTGATATCATGAATACCGCCCACGCCCGCTCCTCTTTCGCCGGTTGATGATGCACTACCAGTCGCTTCGTTTGCCGCCTGCAGCTGTTGTTGTCTTAGTGTTAGCGCTTCGGTAAGTCGTCGGTGGTAGCTGTTCATGAGATACTGTGCTTTCATCTGTATTGCCTCCTGGCACACTGTTGGGATGAAATCGTCCAGTGTTTTCATTTTCATCTTCAAAAAGACGCCAAGTGCTTCTAGTATCTTTCCCTTGATCGTGTTACTCCTGTCTGGCAGCATCTCGCCAGCTATCTCCGTCCAGTTCATATGCAGCAGCATACCTTTGTTGGACAATGCAAATTTTTATATTCGACGGCGACGGTTTGCAAGAAAGTGAGAGGACAAATTGCAGAAGGCAACAACTCATGTTCCTTTGCAATTCATTGGCAACATGAAAATTTGCATGAAAATGAAAATAGCATAAATACCTGTGACGCTGTGCGCCAGATTGTGTATGTCTGTTGTGCAGACATTGTCGGTGGGAGAGAAGGGTCCACCAGATTGCGATATCACCTGAAAAAGCTCCTTCGCGTACTCTAGAACCTCCTGGTAGATATCCTGGTATGCCTCCTTCCCCGGCTGTTGGTGTGCCGCCATCTTAATGCGGCTGTTGGTGTCACCGATGCCGCGGAAACTGCCCCAAGAAGTCTGAATTCAATATAATCAAGTACTTGATGAAAACAAGTGCCACTGCTACTTATGCCTACTGGACGGAGGCTCTCTTTTGGGATAGTCGTCGTAGTTGTGCTCAGTGGCGTCGTAAGTCTTCCACTTTGAAGGTCTACTGCGACAGAAAGTGCGAAAGCGTTTCAAATCAACGCTGAGCTGTCGGAGTAGATTCGGTATTGTCGTTGTATCAAACTAACTGTGACAGTTTTTTAGGTCTCCTGTTTGATGAATGCGAAGCGACTGGTCTCGCTTATTCTCCCCGTTGACAAGAAAAATGTCGTTTGATGGAGATGGCCACGCTTATTGTGCAACTGCTAGAGAAAGAGAAAGAACCTTGCTGTCTCTTGTGTTGCGAGAAATGGTTATGGTGATGTCGTTAACCTTGCTAGGCGTTTGTTATCGTGTAATCTTCTGTATTCTGATGTGCATGTCGTTTGCCGTGTTGAAGGCGCCACGTGCCAAGTTTTTATTTTCGATTGTGTTCGCCAGTAGTTGATGATTGATGTAAATCGAGGTCGAGGAAAGCAACGACGAATTATCTTGCAACCAGCTCCGCTAAAGGAAGAAACTTCCAACACAGGTCAGCGAGAACAAAGACGGACCGGTCGTCAGGTATGTAAAAATAGATCGTCGAGAGAGTGCAAAACCTCAGCGGCAGACAGCAGGTTGATGATGCGAAACTAGTAGTTCAACTTCTAGTTCTAGCACAACAAAGTGATATAATTCAGGGAAGCACTGATCTTGTTTCAAGGATACTTTTTGGAATCCAGCGTAAGGCTCCTTGAGAGGGAAAGGCAGTAGTGTACGATTCTTTATCCGAGATAGAAGTCGCTGGAACGACAAGCTGGAGATTCCTGTGTTGTAGAATTGATGGACAACGAAATGGTCGGAACGAACGCTATACTGCTGGCGTTATTCGTCAAGCCTATGCGCCCAGAAAATCGTTGGTTGCTTCTTTCCCCTTTGACGCACCGAATCAAAAATCCTTGGCCCCGTTACTCCGCTACAATATTTCTTCCTCGCTCGGCTACTAGTCTGACTACTCTTCGTTTGCTGCTTTATAGTGAAAGTGCAATGTCCTTTGTTATTGATGTATGACCAGTCTTGTACTAGGAACTGCAGCGTTTTTCTAGGCGCCGAAATTCTTGATGTTCCTGGTCAGGCTTCTGCTAGGCGACGACGAAGAAACTACAACAGGCATCCCTGTTCGAGCTAAAGGCATCGTCATCTTTCTCCTTCAAAGTATCTCTCACTTATGATTCATGCAAATAGCCCGTGAGCTTGCGTACTGTAACAATATCAAGAGTCCTCACTGTGAAACAAACGAGGCCAAAAACAATTTCAGACTGCAGACTTACTTCTTCCACCTAGCGCCTTTGCCTGGCTCTGCCCCTACTCGGACAAACAATGTAATTTGTCATTTCGACGTAAACGTGATCACCGCCAACGTCGTTCTTCTATTCTAGATCTATACATAGATACTACATCAAACAAGCGAACTACTCGTTGTTTCAAATATCCGCAAGAGATGCAGCTAGTCGAGGTACTCAGATGAAAAGACTGAAAAATATAGCCAAAAAGACTTCTATGATTAATATCTCTGATACTTACAAATACTAAGAATTGCAAAAGGGTGCAAATACAAGACGATTGAGAAAACGAAATACTGTAAGTATGACGATAATATAAATATGAACCTACTTTTTTTACAACATCAATCATGGAGAAAACGACCACAGAAATGAAAATATCGCTTATTCACGAACTTTGATAATTTTTTTACCTAGGACGTTCTGCTTTCTTCGTTAATCTCTCAAATAAAAAAACTAAGATAGAGTGAGAAGATGTATGAGGTTCCGTGAAGGCAATGGAAACCTTGAAATAGGCGTGATTCACCAGTATTTTTCAAATCGACCAGCCTAGTCTAGAAGTCAACGAGTCTATCCTAGACATCGTGGTAGCTAGTATATAGTCGTCTGGCGGTGAAGCTGTATGAAACGCGCGTGTTCGAAAAAACCTCGAATGAATAAGCAAGCTTCTGAAAGAGACCAAAAAATGAATATTCATAAGGAAACGCCACGACACCAACGATCTGTAAAATGCCTGCGTTTCAATGTAAAAATTTTGGCATTAATTGATGCTCTCAAAAGCGGGGATGTCAGAATTCTGGTTTTGCTTCATTCAACAGAGAAAATCAAAATCATCTTCAAATGAAGTAGATCCTATGCCAATAAACTGGTTGGATACTTGCAGAGTGAATTAGTACGTTCGGATTGTGGCAGATTAAATTACATTCGGGTTTTTTTTTGACAAAACATGATTCAGAAATTAAAATTCTGGAGACGGTCGTTGGAAGATTTTAATTTTTTCGTTGTTGAATGATTGTAAATTTCATTTTTCACAAAACCAGGAGTGGGATCGGACAAAAATTTCTGACAAACACGAGAGTGATTCGTGAGGAGTAGCACTCCTGGGAGGACTGCAACGCATAGGCTTAGGCATCATACTAAAATCCGTATGAATGCAGAACAGCGGAGAAATTTGCTAGGAATCATTTTTCCAGCTCGCACGACCGCAGAGCATCATGTTAGCGTAGGTCCTGGCTTCCTGATTTTTCTGTTGTGCTTATCCATAGCCGAGACATATGTGACAGTGGTTCTTGCTCGTGATTTAATAAAATGACATTAGATGGCAGAACATCAATTATGATCTTAGTACCCGTACCTTAAATGACATAGATTTGCGCGGACAGAGAGCTTGGTTGTGGTAAGTGTAGATGTTGTGTTGGGAAGCGTTCATCAAGAACAGCATGCTGACAGAGACAGATTCGTTTTTTCAATTTATGTATTTAATATAATTGCTAGTTGAACTTGAACATTGCCACTCATATTCGCCATTTATCGTCGAATGAAAGAGATTTTCCGCACTCGTGGATCCTTCGGTAGCACGACGGTGAGAAGATGGCGTAGGACTTCGACATTACGGTGTACGAGAAGGGCGACACGCTCGAGATGAAGTGTGCCATCACAATAGCGGATGAATTCTTCGAGGTCGACAATTTCGTTTGCGGTGTCGTAGAACTTGTCTTTGCGAGCTTCTGCGACTTCAGAAGGAGAGCGGAGACGCACCAAAGGATACTCCCGTATTCGCCTCAGAAAATTGTGTACCAAGCCGTAGAGTATGAAATGTCTCAGGGAAAGTCGATGCAGCAGGTCAGGGGAAGAAGCTTGGAGATCCTGAGTATCGCAAGACGGGGACCCGGAGCCGGCGCTGCGTTTTGTGCCCGAAGAAAACGAACTACCGGCACTGCTTTGCAGGGTGCCAGCACTGTTTCTTGCACGATTTTTCGCTGGCGCAGTCTTGGAGTGTAGGTCGTTTCTACCTGCTCTAGCTCTGTTTTCTTCTGGACTTACTGAATGGTGGCCGAGCGCGTCACTCGGTGGTGTACAATTAATCCAAGACCTTGGCTGTGCATGAGCGTCGCGTTCTGGCGAAAAGTCCTTTCCTCCCGACGCTGTCAAATTTTTTGCAGACGACGCGCCATTCTGATTTGCAGGTCGCGTACTGCTACTTGTCGATGTGTTTTTCGTGACTAGAATACCAGCACGACTTCTCTGTTCGGCTCCCTTGAGGATGCGTTGCGGCTGAAGCCCGCCGTCGAGTTTTGTCGGGCCTCCTATAGAGACTGCGGGAGACGAGCCCAAACTCTCAGGACGTGGTGAGGAAAAGCCGTTGTAGAGTCTCACGGAGTCAAAGTTTTTTCGGCTGTCTTGCGGGGCTGAGCTTTGCTGACGCAGATTCGAGGACTTGTTTGATCCTGGACCACCAGCAGTTTTGGTCGTGACATCGCGGGCAAGACTGGCCTTCTCACGGCATCTTCTGGCTTTTTCTTTCTGCGCTCGCTGTGCGTCCACTTCGTCGTAGCACCGAAGCTTTGCTCTTCGTGCCTTCCAAGCTGCTATACACTTCAAATAATCTCGCTTACAATCCTATGACAGGAAAAACGGCATTCGCTTTCAATTAATAAAAAAATCTCATTTCACCATTGAAATAGCTAGTTTACTAGGATATTTCACTAGCTAGTTAAAATAGTGCAAGAGGATCCCGGCGGCGGCCAACGCATCCGCAAGAGGCCTCATATCCCGTTCCGCCAGTTATCGATCTCTCGGCCCCAGGTGGGGCCGGACTCGTCCATGACCATTGTCCCGCAGATTCATAAGATCCCCCTTTCGTGTGCGATCATAGCAGCCGGAATCTTCTTGCCTAGCTAATTTTAATCCATTTTAACCTTCACTAGCTAGTTAAAACCTACTTAAAAAGAATAAAGCATTTTTTGAAAGCGAATGCAGTTTTTTTCTTCATAAATCCGCTGTTGCCGCCTCTTTGCGACTATTTTCGGCGAGGCGGTGTTCTAGCATGACGCGCATCGCTAGTCGATGAGTGTCTTGAAAGAGTGATTGTTTTTCTGCGTCTCCAAAGGGTCTGCCTGCACGATCGTGGAATAGACCAGGCCTTAATCCATAAGAGGAGTTTTCGGACACTATCGACGCAGCTGGTTTCCTCCTAGTGCGGGACCACTTCGATTGATCTGGTGTACGAGTAGAGGAAGAGCTTGATGCCGACGAACTGGTTCTGTTCAGGACACCAGAGGACGTTCTCGCGCCTAACAAGCCAGCGCTTCTATCGTCTTTTGGTTTATGCGATGCTGATGGTGAAAAAAAATTGCTTCCACCATTGGCCTTCGAGTCACTGGCACGAGCAGCACTGCATTGATGCCTTGCGCTACTACTTGTACCTCCTTCATCTGTGCGTCCAGGTGAAAGAGTACTGTCACCGGATGAAGCCTTCGCGAATGCAGCAGGGAAAGCTCCTCCGGGTGGGGTTCCCAACAAATTTGATGCCCCAGGAAGCGGATCGTAAGCAAACCACTTGCGGCTGTAGTCTCCCAAAGACTCGTGAGGTGAAATCTGACAGTAGTAATACTGAAGACGCGCGCACAGCATCACTTCTTCCTGTTCTCCGGTCTTAGCCAAATGCTTTAACGTTTCCAAGGGACACGACGGGGCGTGATTGGTGAAGAATTTTCGCATGTGATGCTCGTCCATGTTAAGATTGCCTATAGAGCTGAGGTCGTACGACGCATTGGCCGAGGATGCCGCGTTCAAGCGACCTTCGCCGTCAAAGTGACTAAGTTGCATCAACAAATCTGTGCTGGCGTTGAAAATGTTTTCACTGCTTGTCCACGATCCGACTTTTTTCAGCTGTTGCCGGTGCATGGCGGCACCGCCAAGACGGCGACCTCGCAAAAAGGCAGGCTTTTTCGTAGCATAACCACCTGAATCGGAAAGCATTGCGCGGCTAATATTGGCGCTTGCACCACCCTCGTAGAATGATGCGGCAGACGAGCGCCCGTAATCCGCGTGACTTTGGTTCACGCACACAGTGCCAGAGCCGTCGAAGTGGTCCGTTGCGGCGTTCAGGTTACCACCGCTGCCGAAACCGGACGTCGTATCAGACGAAGAACCGATTAGACGGTCCCGATTGATCCTGTCTAACAAACCAGGAAGAGCCATGCTAGAAACTCGCAGACCCTGCTTGGTGAGTAGCGGAGAGGTTAGAGAATCCGTTTCGCTCAACGAACTCGTTAATCCTAAGGCGTCGTGGTCCGCCGCGTGCTCGTGGTTGCCGTATGGCATTCCCGGAGCCATCCCATTAATGTGGTGCTGATTGCCGGCCCGGCCTACGTCGTGTGTATGCGATGAGCGCCCACGGTGGAATATATTGAACTCGTTTGCCCGGGGCGGTGGCTGGAAGACATAGTCGATTAGCTCGCGCCGCCTATACCGCCGCCACAATGTGCTCGCAAAGTGCTCAGGTCGTAGTCTCATGCTCATGGAGTCCTGCGCCGAAGCAGTAGCATTGCCCTTCGTGGAAACTCTACGCGTATCCTTGGTTACCCTACTATTGCGTCGCTCTGCCTTTTTACCTGCGTCTCTGTGCTTTGTGTCATCCTGAGTTGGTGATGCTGGTTTGTTTTCAACAGACGAGTGCTCCAGATTCTCCCGCGATGGTGCGCCCGTACTGCTGCCCTCTTTTGAGAATGCGCCAAAAACTCGAGGAAAATTTTCTTCGTCTCCTTGTTCCGCTTGTAGCAAATGCCGGCTTAGGAGGTGGTCACTTTTTGACCCTGGAGACAGCGCTTTCGGGCGTCCTGGATCCGTTTCAAACGAGGACGAGACATGGTCAATGTGATGCGAGCCATCGAAAGGGGTTGTTCTCTCATTTTCGGATGCTGATGAAGGACGACTCTGCTGGCCATGTGCTTCTGGACTGCTGTGCCCTCCTCCGGGTGTAGTCATGAGGTAATTCTTGTGAAAAATGTCGGCGAAATTTCCATTCAAGCGATACAGAGAATATTCGTGGATCGGGTCGATCATGATGATGCAGCCATTGAAAACGAGTTGCCTCAAGACGAGGTCGATGTTGTCCAGTTCGCAAAAAGACAGGGCAGCAATTTCCGCAACATTATTGACTCCGTCGATGTGAGGTAACACTTCACGCAGTGTCAAGTCCATCTGCGCTATACTTCCAAACATTACCTGAAAATTGAGACGACCAGGCATTTTGAAGTCCAAGTGCAGCACCTTTCCTTTTAGTGTAGTAGAAAATAGCCAGAAGTTGATAGATAATAGTTGAATTTAGAAGCTGCTGCCGTATCGTGCGCGTAACGTAGAGTCACATTGGTCATTACGAAGGAGCGAACCCAGTTGTAAGAATTCAACTATCTATTTACCTGCGGTAACGGCTCTGCTATGAAGACAGGCACTTTGCTCTCGTCGACGTGAGGGAAGCTGAGGTGGTGCGCTACGTATCTATGACGACCTCTACTTCCGAATGCTTCGTAATGTGGTCTCCAGGTGTGAACGATGCAGCATTTCGGAACCCTGAGTGACATATGCTTCAGCATCTGTAGCTCGTAACCCTGCGTCAGGCCATAGCAACCAGGACCGTGTCTATTCAGCAGGACACGGGCATCGACTTTTTTCGCTGACTCGTCGAGGAGCGCAGGTTTGCGAATTAGCAACTCACGCTGAGCACTCGTTGTACTCGCAGTGCGATGCATTCGGCCTCCTGCGTAGATTTGGTTACTTTTCTGGGATGTGTAGTCGACATTTGGGTCCTGGCTTTGGTCTCGGAAAGTGGCAGCTGTGTCGTGTTTCGTCAACAACGTATCATCACCACGTTTTCTTGTCTTCTCCTCCTGTCGTCTGGCATCACGCGCAATTCGACGGAGACGTCGCGCCTCGTCTTTCTCATGGTGTTCTTTGAAAAGCGTAAACGCTCTGTGCACGGGCCACCACACCGGAACGCACGCGTCCTGTTCCGTGCGCAGCTGCTGCATAAGTTCTTCAAGCATGAACGAGATCTCTCGGGCACTAGACTGCGACACGAAGTTCAGGTCCAGTTCCAACTGCCCAAAGGCCTTTGCCAATTGTATTGCTAACAAGGTAAACCGGCGCTCGAAGTGGTCAAGGAACTCGAGTTTCTCGTGCTCGGAACACACCGTAGCTTCTTCGTACATCGCTTTGGGCAGCCGGGCACATGCAACAATGCAGAAACGGAAGCAACTGCGATCATACTGCTCGTTCTCGAGGTACAGAGGCACACCGCACCACTCCAAACCTTTTTGGTCGTCCACTACGTGGATACTCTGACCGCATATTTCCTGGTCGGGACAGAAATAGGAAGGCTCAGGACCAGGGTCGCCAAGAGGATAGAGAAACCCGCCGCCAGAAGGCCCGGCTTCCCTCTCTGCTTCGAGCGCACTCAAATCAGTGCTCATTCCAGGTGGAGTCAGCTGTCGCAGGATAACACCCGGAGATGAAGCAGGTGGCGTTCCTGTGGTTCTGTGTGCTCCAAACTGTCCTGGTCCAGCACTATATCCGTCGAGGCAAAAGAACAAGCCATCGCTTTCCTTGCTCTCTTGACGCATGGGATCGAAAGTGAAAGTCTCACGGAGAATAGGGGTTTTAGGCTCTGGAACTGTATTACTAGCTTTTCCACCCAGTTTCATCTGCTCTGGACGACCATTCTTCTTGTCACTGGACGTCAATGGAAAAGGGACGGTACTAGAACTAGTGTTGTCGTCTTGGCATGTTGCTGCTGCTGAAGACAGCCAGCTTTCTCCACTAGGGAGAACGTCCATTTTTGTCAACTGTTCTCTAAAAACGCTCTGCGGGGTTTCTCCAGTGTCTGTGACGCTGCCGAAAATAGGCGATTGCTGACCGCTCGATCTAGCGTGAGACAATCTGTTCCTGCGATCTTCATGGTTTGCGGGACTTGGTGTTTGAAGATTCGTAGTGGTTCTCAACGCGGAGCGTGGACGCGCGCCAACGTGTTCCTGACCACTCGCGGATGCGAGCAGGGATGCACTAGCACCGTTGTCCTGGGGTGGGTGAACCAGCACAGTGGGGATGTGAGGAATCATGGGTGTAGCGGTATGCGGCGACCTGCTCCGATTGCGTGTCGGCCAATTACTGTCCCGATTGGAATCTGCTCTGGGGCGTTGCTGCGCAAAGGCATACTGTGTCACTGCCAAGGGCTTAGTGTCAAAGAGGTGGTTGCTCCTGCCCTTCTCTACCGGCCCCTTCGCATTGTCAAAGACAATGCAGTAAAGCCCGGACAACGACATCTTTGACGAAAAAAAGATTCCCCAGCTGCAAATATTCTAGAAGCCCTTTATTTCACAGAGAGTGTGAGTGCGGGACGATATTCCGTCCTTACTTTCTGCACTGTAGACTAGTAGAGCTCCGTGTCGATCGTGGCAGAAAACCAACTAGGAGGGGCCTATCCAAAAAGGACCATCGCCGACATTCTTGACGAGGACCTAGCCTAGCCATTTTCCATGCTCGTGGTAAATATAGGGTCACAAAGTCCCAGGCGATGGGAGCCTGCGACCCAGCATGTGTGAGATTCCTCGAGGCAACCCGCCGCCATTTTTTTTCTGAGTCTTTTCCCTAGCTACGAATTAACCGCAGGGAGAATCATGACATCAAAATGTCCATTACCTCGTTGCTGTTAGCCACACTTATATAGGCTAAAGAGACCTGTTTTCATACCTTGTCAAGCGGGAAAATAAATATTAAGTCAAATGCCTTCTTCATTGTTGTAAAAGAAACTACACCGTGCTAGGGAGAGGATGAAAAATGGTTAATTCATTTTCCATGGATACCTCAACTTTCTGAAAGAAGAGTGGAGATAGTAGGTAACCCTCCTGTTTCATCCGGGCAAACACCGAAACACGAAAGTTATGCACATATCTTAGACAATTCTTAACAGAATCAGTCGTCAGGGTCAGCATGGGTCAGGACCAACATGTGAAATCGCACTCAGCAAGACCAAGATGATCGAGTGCTCTGCACTGCGCGGACGCGCATTTCATTTTTTTATCTTTCCACGGATGATTGACCTGGACCTTCAACGTCAGCAAGGTAGAACCAGAAATAATAGGCAAAAAGGAACAAGCGTTTGCGATTACCGGGGAGACGAAATTCTGGAAATTCGCAAGAAAAATGATGTTGAAGCTGACAGGGAAAAAACAACTGTTTTAGTTAAGATTTAGTGCATTTGGTGAACGTTCGGTGCTATCCGCTTCTTTCGGGAGAGAAAGCATCTTTATCAATACTGTCCATATATTATAAATATATAGTTAAAGTGGTGCATGAGCATGAGCAAATTTACAATTTCCAGACAACGGTTTTTCCCGCATCCTTGAAAGCATATTGTTTCACTGGTGCCCCGCTGCCGCTGGCGCCAACTTGTTGTAGAATCCTAGTGCAAATCCCGCGAAAAGCAATAGAACGCTGCCAACGAGATAGATTACAATAGGTCTTGTGATTGCGGGTGGTGTGGGTACCTCGTCCTCGGCCGTGTCGCCGCCCATTAGGCCGGTCCATGGATTGGTGTCGCTCGAGGAATACTTCGCCAAATCTGCATGACTCGAATGCAGATCAGCCTGGAGAAGGACAAGGAGTTACTTTTTGTTTTTTATGGAGATAGAGATTGTTCGACTTCGATTGAACAAGTTTCCTCTCCTTCTAGTTTTTCTTTGTCATGTGATCGAGATGATTAGCTATTAAATCTAAAAAATACTTTCTTATGCACAAAAGTTTGCCTCCAACAGTTGTTACTGAAGAACTGCAAAGTGCAGGAAATTAAATATTGTAGATGCAAACAATCACAGTAGAGTGCAATGATAGTCGAATATAATCTATTTCTAATTTACGTTCATTTTCTCTGCGACGGCTCTCGATTCAGCCGCGTTTTCGCGAGCCTCATAGAGGACACGGGAAGCGTGTTCGTGCTCCGTTTTTGCCGCTTCAAGCTCCCGCTCCGCTGCCTCATACTGGGACGCCAATTCTTTACGTCTCTCTGCTGCTGCATCTGCGTCGGCCTCTGCTTTTTGATATTCGGTGCTGGACTTCAGCATCTTCTCGACTGCGGCGAAGTTCTCTTCTGCCTGAGAAATTTATGTGAGGCACAACATAGAGTCGCTATTTTATGAAAACTCTACCTTTAATCTCTTATACTTATGCTTGGCTTTGACTTTGCGCTTCAGCTTGTGGGGATGAAAATGGAATCAATAATGCTAGCGGGGGCTGCTGTAGCTGGTACCTTTTTCACTTCTTCATCGCCATCTTGGACCCTTTTTTCCCATTTCTTCTTGGCCTCCTCTAACCTCTGCAGCTCGGCCTGCTGATCTTCGCGCATTTTATCGAGTAGTCTTCGTTTTTCCGCGAGGTCTCGTTTCTCGTCACGCGTACGGCTCTTAACTTTAGACAATCGCTCGATTTTCTGGACCTCCTCCTCGCGGGCGTCATCCAACAGGCGCCTCTGCACAAGATGAAAGCAACATCACAAGTATAGTTATAATAAACGATTGATGTCCATGATGTTTTTATCTAACACGAGAATACATTTACATTCAGAATTTCGATTCTTATGTTTATCTCACTCCAGATCTAGTAACTAAGGCTTGAGAGGCACATCTCAAGTAATTCTGTTAGCAGCAATGGCATACACTTTCATCTCCTATTGTGACATACTCTCTATCGCGCTTGCGCTTGGACTGCAGTGTTTTACGCGTTGCCTCCTCGACTCGCACGTTCGGGGGAATGGCGGAATGCGCCGCCTGCATCTGCGTGCGCGCTTCGCCGATAGCGTGTCTGAGCTGATTGTACTTTGAAAAGGCGGCCCAAGAACCGTCATCCTGGTTCGTGTCCTCTACGAAGTCAGCATCGTCTCTGTCTGCGACTGCTGGCCAGGGGTGATCGTATTTCCTGAACCTCTCGTCGTGATCGTGGAGATAGGTTGAAGACGACGCGTCATTTGTCTCCGGCTCTACCGAAGTGCCCGACCCCGATTCCTGAGCATCCGTTCCCGTAACTATTTCACTTGACCGCGTTTGACTTGCAGCCGCTGTCGAGTCCTCGGCTGCAGTAGCCAAGCTCTTTGCCGCATTGACACGAAGTTCGATAGTTTTGCCATGATCCATTCCTAACGCAGTGCTTGGCCCATCACTGAGACCGCTGGTTGCGGCCGTCGCTTCGGAACTATCATGCGAGGCCGGTACCCGATCGTCTCCCTCAACACCCGACTCTGCATCTCGGTCTATTTCGGCATTGATGTCGCCGTCCAATTCGCCAGTCGTACTCGTGTCGTCGATGTCGGACGGTTGCTCGGCATCGTCGCGTTCTCGCAACAGTCTCCACCGTTGTTCGGCAACGCTGTCGTCCTTGTTAAACGTGACGACGAGACCATCTGCTGACGGCACAAGAAGCAGAGGAGTCAATAGAAGAAGCAATAACAGGCCGTCTGCGACAGCTTTCATGTTTGAAAAATTGACGTCCCGCTAAGGCAGCGCTCAAATATGCATTATTTGATATGCATGTCGTTGCCACCTTCTCGGCTTCGACGTATGATGGATCGTTTGGTTGAGTTGATTTTGGTGCCTTTATTCGTGTTGTTCACGACCAAGTTAAAGTACACAACAGGCTCGGAAAGAAAACGATCTATCTTTCTCGTCTCGCTTATTCCTGCGGCGGCCTCTTCAATCAGTAGCTCCTGTTCCCCGGAGGACAATGGTGAAAATTTAAAGAAGCAACTTGTGGAAGCACCCGCGTACCGACATGTTTTTAGTCGCTCACAGTAAAAAACACATCGGTCTATTACAATTACAATTACAAGTTTTTCGATTTTTTTTTTTTTTTTTTATGGCGGGCGGTATACTGAAAAACGCACCAGCAGTGGTGGATTCTTGTTTACAGTTTCTTAAATCCATCGTTTATGCCTGAATCTATCCCTTTCGTTACCATTGAATCGTGTAAATTGGAACCTTCACGTTTGTCGTGATTGCGTTTTACATGAAACAACTTCCTGAATCTATGAGAAAATCTTAATATATATATGGTGCATACAACATATAAGTACATATCAACAGAGTATGGATAAAAAAAACACCACCGTTCCGAGGAAATCTTCTTGACTGGTCTTCCGTTATCGATTTTAATGAGTTTCTCGAGGCGATCCAAATCCGTAATTTTGAGTCAATTATAACAAGAATCATTTTAGGCGTTTACTGGCATGAGAACTACCAATTATTATGCTGATGTCTAAATCTATTACTTCTAATGTTCAATATGCACGAATGGAAGAGGTAAATAACTGATACAATAACTGGTAAGCAGGAGATAAGAGCCAAGAATTACAGGCAGTAATACTAATAGGTTATCATTTACTTAAAGTATGATCACTATATATATAATAAAACTGATACAATAAATATTCATAACATGCTTGCACCAGGCAACACCAGCACATCAATAGCTCGATCGAGCGAGAAGATGACTGAATTATCCACCCTTTAATTCTAAAGAACCTGTGATGATGACTAGCTTTTCTTTGATTATCTTTTGATAGTTGGATTTTTTCTCTCGGAAGCTTCTAGTCTGAAGTACTTCTGATATCTTGCTACCACATGGCTGAGAACTTCGCCTATATTCATATCTTTTTCAATTGTCGATGACCAAAATATGATATCTTGCAACAATGAAGATTCTTCATTTTTAAGAAGAATCTGAAAATCTAGTGACTTTGTTGTCGTGAAGATAAGGTCGACGGCCTAGGTATTCTTTCGTTCTTGGAGTTTGAATTGTAAGGAACGAAGATAGAAATAGCCTTCTCGGAAAAATGAAAGACCGACGGCTCATCTAGGAACTAACATTAATACTGGTACTGAAATTAAACACGTTTACACCTGCGAGAATTCCACTCTTCTTAGGAATTATCTTGATAACAGTAAAATCTAAGCCACTCCAAGCAGAAAATATTATCGACAACATACGTTTGTATTGAATACGACTACAAATTACAACACTAGGACGTGCGGGGAGTATATTTTATTAGACTGTATATTGGATCTGGTTATGGATGAAAATGAATGAGGTTATCTCGCCCGTCATCTTTATGACATACTAGATGATCATTTTCATTTGCTGCACAAAAATGATTACGCCAGCTTCCTCGCGACAAAAAGCTGCAACAAATGCAGACCAGTTCTACTGACACCTTTCATCAAAGAATTCAGTGCTCTCCTCCCCATGCCTAACTTCTCTAGAAGAAGAACTAAAAAAACTCCATTCAAATCTTTCATACATAGTCATAAATCGATTAGCGTTGCGACCTAGATAAGACTTTCAGCCAGGTCATCTTCGGCCACCGTGCGAAACTTCGGTGCTACACCCGCGTAGAGGCAAAATGCGCATAACAGCGCCACAAACGCCGAACAAGCGAGCCACCATGCAGCGCCCGACGGTGCTGTGCTCGCGGTTTCGCCATCCGTACCGAAGGTCTCTCGCTCCATGATGTTGAGCCTGAAGAGAGAGGAATCCCTATCAGCGGCTGAGACCAGTGGCATGCGTGGGAGACCCGGGACCACCGGTGCATCGTCCTGCAAGTCTAGCTTGACCTTCAGCGGTTCACCCGGTGCCGCATCACCGAACAGCATGAAATCGGTGAAGCAAGCTTGATTGAAGGCTGCCTGCGTGGCATCAATTTTGCCCTCCTGCGCTCCAGAACCAGATCCTTGCTCAACACAGCCGTACCACATCCACATTAACGGCGCGCCCTGGCCACCGCCCCAAATGATGCTGCCATGGCGATGCGCCATGTCACCGCCCATCGTTGTCGGCGTAAAATAGTCCACCATCGAATCTTTGCCTTCGAGTGTCATCAGCAGATCCTTCGTGCCAGGATTAGGGAACGCATTCATGGCACCATCGACATACGTTTGTGGTACAAAGCCTTCCCATCCTTTACCCACAATCGGATCAAACAGGTCCCATTTTTTCGCATACACGGCGATTTCTGCTGGCACTTCTTGAAAAGATGCAGAAGACCCGCCTTTTGAGAGGACAATTTAAGAGGATTCTTTGCGCGGAAATGATAGATACTGATCCTCGGAAATTCTACTTCTGTTTTTTAAGGTATATCTTCCAGACCAACTCGGTCAAATCGAATGCTTGTAACGAATTTATCTCCAGCTTCTATGACGGAATAGCCTTACAATCGCGGAGGCTGATATGAGAATTTTAAACAATTATTAAGTACCTTGCTCGTAAAATCTCATGGGAGCGGAAATGTCGTAGATGATCTGCCAGCCGTACCACTCGTTCTTCTTGCCGGTGTATTTCGAGACCCAGTACTGATGGAAGCACATCTTCGCGTCTTTACCCTACGGATCTTCGGGATTTTGCATGCAATACGGCCACGACATAAACCATAGTTTGGTTGGGTCGGCATATTCCGGGGCGACGAAAGGTCCGACGCGACCAAAGTTTTCTTTGTACGGAGCCGAGCTAGCAATGGCGGACGCAGGGTACTGAGCATTCGAAGCAACAATCGCATCGATACCGCAATCCACCTCCAATTCAGCACCATCTCCGCCACTGTAAGCGCACGCGTCGGGCGCATACCTGTAAGTATATCGAGATGGAGGGGGTGCAGATTGTAGAACAACAAGACATATCATCATATTGTAGTTACGTTAAAAAGTAGAAACGGTAGGGATTCTCTGAAGATTCCAATTTCACACTTTTTGTTTCACATCAGAACCTAACGTGTTGTGAGTCCTCCTGGAAGCTTCTAGTACCAGGCCTCCACGAGCTCTCTTCCTTGCTTGGATTGCCATCCGTGCTTCGCGACGAGATTTTGCATGTGCTTCATGTTATGGTACGGATTGTTCTTGGGAGCTCTGACAGCCTCGATGACCTTCGCTTTAGCAATATCGGAAGCAGGCGAGTTGGTCTGGAACTCGTACTTCACTTGCAGACGGTCCGTCTTAGGGTTTTCCTCCATGACTTGGACATCGACAAAACAGGGCTCCAACCAACCGCCTGGCGTCTCTGCGTAGAACAGCTGACCTTTTTGCGGTCCCTCAAGATGCTCCATACAAGCGTACCACATCGCAACCGTGGACGACTTGCCATTCTTCGCACCCATCGGAGCGCCGTTCGAATAGAGGACAGTTCCGCGACGAAAGAAGCTCGTAACGCCCGAGAACGACCCGTAGAAGGACTGCATTTCTCCCTTAGCATTATCGAGGACTTGCAGCGTTTGTCCCTGAACCATGGTGCCCGTAGGGAAAATGTTATACGATTCCGGAAGATACAGTTTCTCGATGAAACCCTTGTAGTCCTTGCCGTCGAAGTTGTCGCCCACTCTGTAGACGTCATGGAACAGCTTCGGTGGGAGTGCGACAGTTGCGGTAGAGGACCCAAGCGGCGACTCAAAGCCGCTACCGGTGAGGCTGCCGTGTTTAACCGCAATGTCATAGTGGATCAGCCAAGAGTTGCGTTTCTCGCAGAACTCGTACACAAACATTTGGTGGTAGCATCCGGTGGCGCCTGGATACGCAGTGCTTTCGAGGCACCAACTCCACTGACCAAAAGCAGGCTTGGTCGAATCCATCATATCCTCCTGCCCCTCCAGCATAGGTCCGAATTTGAAGTTGCTTCCTTCCTGTAGTTTCATCGACTCCCACTGAGATTTCGGGTAGCTGCCGAGCATCTGCGCCATGTTGTCCACGCCGCACACTTCCGCAATGCTGGGCGGCCCAGTCGGGTTCGGCTGATACGCGCACGCGTTCGGGGCGTAGTATTCAGAAAGGTACGCCTTGCCTTCCGCGGTATCCATTCCGATAGTGCCATAGCGCGCCCATCCATCAAAGTACTCCTTTCCTGGAGGTGGTGGGACCGCCAAGCCTGTCACCGACGACACCGCCGTCGCTATCATCGACGTCGCCGCTGCGAAGCGGCCACGAGAGCGGTTTTTTCCACCCATTTTCGGACTTTTTGGTTTTACAACAGTATGCACTTGCACACGAGACTAGGACTTACACTTTTGTGGTGTAAATAAAGAGTAAGACTTTTTGTGGTCGACAAATTGGAAAACTTAGAGCTATGAGGAGAAGATGAAGAGCAAGAGTATTGTTATACTTCAAGCGTCCACGGGCACGGGCTCGGTGTAATGCGAATGTTAATACCTGTTGTTGATAAACTTGGTTTAGTAGGTGCACCGGCCTTGGCTATTAGTATAACAAGTACTAGACGAAAGTTGATCTATTCTGGAACTTATTCATTCACGTGCTGCACCCTGACTTGTTTTTTGTTACCTGTGTCTACAATTTCCCACACTACGAACATTGAATTACCCGGCAGGAAGCCTGAAACACAACGGCCAGGCACTACAACTGCGCAACTACAGAAAAAAAATGAAATTGACTTGGACGTCAGAAGACTGTCTATTCGTCGCTTGAAAATTGGATCACTCCTAAACCTATTTAGATGAGTGTTGAAATAGCATTAGCACAATGACCAATATTTCTGTAAATATGCCAATCGATTACGCATCCCACTGCTTTACAGATGCAGATAAGCGGGCGATTGTTTGTTGACAACCTCGCCGAAAATTCATTTACGGGTCAGCGCCATCACTGCAAAAATGTGGAAGATTTGACGTGCATATGCATGGCTGGGTTTAAGGCTGGTTCGGTTCTATAAGGGCGCGTTTGCCGACATCATGGGTTATACTTTATGCGTTTCGCTCGTTTTTTGCTGCGGTGTTCTCTCGTTGTTGTCTCTCTTAAATCAGTAAAAACCCTCCGATCAACATAATAATCTCAATGCATCGTCGACAAATTGTGGATATTCCGTCATGAACACCACAACTTCGTGCCGTGACAAGACTGACATTGAATTCATTGCTCAGATTGTTGCGCTTCTGTTCAAGGAAGGAAGGGTTCGAGAACGAAGATTCTGGTCAGCGTGATAGACATAGAATTCGAAGAAATAATGTAACAAACAGGAATGTCGAACCCAGGTCGATGCTGTTATCAATGAGCTTTCTTTCTTGGAAATTAGTCTCTTGTGGACGTTTTCATTTGTAATCTTGTGTCACAATTTTTTCAAGAATTTTTCCAAGTTTCTCTATCCTGATTTCCTTGACTCGGTGAAGTTGCACAACTATAGCTCAAGTTTTTGACTGGTAAGTTATCTTTGTGTTTCAAACATCACATCTTCCTAAAGAAATTGTTATTGTGAATAAGCTCCCAAACGCGGCCCTTGGTTAACCAACGAGGCGTTCCTCGATGTTAATCGAAAAACCATCACGAAAACGAAAAAGAATTAACATCCTTTCGCAATCGCAGGACATACTACTGATAGATAAGTGCAAATCACTACTTGTTTTTTGTCGACTACAAATCGGGACGACTTTGTCCCCAGATTTCGTCGGTGCGTGAGGATAAGAACAAAAAGAAAAACAGGAGATGAAGACAATATTAACATCGTTTTTTTAAATAAGTACATAAATCGGAGGAAAAAAAAACCAAGATATAAACTCAATACAATTGCAATGATGAATGAACTAGATGAAGAACCGTAAAGCAATGGCGTACGTTTGTTCTTATTTGTTTAAAGTTCTGCGATGATAGGTACTACTGCTTCCTCTTCCGTCTCGGTGAGCAGAAAATTACGCACGTTCTCGTCCATGTTGGCAGCGTCAGCTAGACGAGCGGCGGCTAATGGGCTACTGTCACCTGCAACAGCCGTCTCCGCGTCGGTCGCTGCGGTACTCGCTTGTTCTGGTGCTGAGGAGAAAAACGCGCCGCCGACGCCGCCACCGGCATCTTCGGCAGACGTAACAGCACTGCTAGTGACAGCTGCTGGAGTGGCACTAGCGTCGCCTGCGACATCAGCAGCCGCTGACGTTGTCACTGCCGAAGATGCGCCTGCTGACGCGTCCACCGCAGAAGTTGGCGTTGCCGTAGTTTCGATTGCGGTTGTGGATGATGCAGCACCAGCTGCGGCGTCCTGTTCTGCATCGCCCGCCACTGTCGTAGCTGCATCATTCCCGAAGAAGTCACTGCTAGCGGCCGATGCCGCAGTTGCATTTCCGCCCAGTTCCACTACACCTGCTGTTGCTGCTCCCGGTGCGGCGGCCAAGAGAGATTCGTCATTCACGACGGTAGAAGACGCGAGAGCAGTATCTGACACCGTGGCCGAGCCAAGCGCAGTCGCGGATCCCAACGCCGTAGCGGATCCGAGGGCTGCGAGTGGAGCCTGATCCCCAAGACCCATAGGGAAAGCCGGGTGGTTTTCGTCCGTCATCACTGGTCTTTGCAGGAGTTTCACGGCTTCCTCTGCGTTCTCCTGTGTCAACCCGAAGTTAGGATCCGTATTCACGAAATGGTCCACCAAGTGGCCGCCGTCCTGTTGCTCATACAGGTTCCAGTCATCGATGGCAATCCAGTTCTCATTCGTTTTGTAATCGAAGAAACTGCGATGATGGCTGTTGCCATGGAGTAGTCCTGTAGCTGACTTGTTTGTTCCGGAAGGTGCCGTAACTTGGCCTCCATCACCAACCGTTGCTGTTGCAGCGGTTCCGGTTTCCTTCAGCTGGCCGTCATCAACGCGGTGACTACCGTCTGCAGGAGCTGTATCGTGGTGCTGCGTGAGCCACGCCCAGATTTCCTTCGCCCTGCATTCTACACCGCGACACAGTGAGGGCGTTGCACCCACGACACGCTCGTCTAGGTGATTTTTCGTGTGCGACAGCTTGTCGAATAGGATATCCACTAGTCGAGGCGTCTTTCGCCAGTGTGATGATAAGACGATCTGTGCATCGGTCTGCCCGACCACGTCATCTAATCGCGCGACAAGCTTATCAGAAAGCATCGAGGCGTCCCACTGAGATGATGATTGGTGATGGAGCAGATTATGGTTATCCTCGCGGTGAGTGTCTTTCATGTTTTGATCGCCTAAATTGTTAATTCATCTACCGAGTAGGAGGACTTGGTTGTAGTTGCAATACAAGAGTCTCCTAGTCTTCATTTTCCTAGAAAATCGAGTACTTCGTTGTTGAGCACGCCGTCTATATCTTGGAAAATGAGGGGTTTTGTCGGATCCAATTTCGCCGTGCGAAAATGAAGGGGGTCCCAGTTCTCCAAATCGAGAAACGAAGATATCCCTGCTCTGTGGCTGCCATTGAGGACTGTAGACTTCCGCTGGCTGTGCAAAGGCAGATTCGAAGGGCAGTCCTGAGTGAGACCTTGGCTCAAAAGGCCGGTCTCTATCGGCGTCCGCAAATATTTCGTCCTCAAAAAAGCAGTTTCACCAATGGCAGGCGCGTCTGTCGTTGCGGAATGAAAACTGCTTTTGCAAGGGACATGTTTCAATGATGCGTAGTGCCCGGAGACGGACTGCGCATCGGCATGCGCGTGCGCGTCACCCGATCCGCCGTCCTCAATTGCCAGGAGGCTCCGCAGTAGCGTTTCTCCATATCCCAGAGGCATTTTGCGGTTTACTGCCGTAAAAGGCGAAGCTAGCAACGAATTACTACATCCCCAGTCTGCAACAGGTTTTTCAAGAAAGCAAAAGACCTGAACCTCTGGTATGTTTTACTTTCTAGGAGAAAAACGATATCGATTTTAGTTGTAGTCCATCTTATACCAGTGGACGATTCTACGGCGAGTCCTCTTTCAAATCGATTTTCTACCCTAGCAACGAGTTCAACGTTTTCAATTCGGAAACGACTT
This sequence comes from Amoebophrya sp. A25, assembly GCA_905178165.1. Lineage (NCBI taxonomy): Eukaryota > Dinophyceae > Syndiniales > Amoebophryaceae > Amoebophrya > Amoebophrya sp. A25. The sequence continues at coordinate 131,033 of CAJINU010000015.1, forward strand.
TTGTATTTCTATTTGCTCTCTCGGTATACACTAGTGAAAGTCACCAACTTCAGCAAACGCAGTCTTGTGACACGACGCACCATTTTTCTTGCATACTTTTTGTGTAAGATTTTCGAATGGAAACAACGAGCGAACTACCCGATTGCGGAGCTATGTGCTTGTGCTTCGCTTCCCATTGAATCTAAACTCAATTATCTGTAGTGATTCTTCGTGTGTCGTGACACATATATTTTAGCACGTGTTGTACGTCGATAGCCATCAATTCATTTTGATTTACACTTTGGCGACGAGTTTTCAAACATTTGCCAGAGTTCGCGTTCCCACGCGTGTTCCCACTTGACTTCGCCTTGTACGAAGTGGTCATGGATGTGAAGACGCATTTTGCCGTACGCCGCATGTTGCTCATCCGCGTAATGATTGACTACTTCTACGACTCGATTCGCCAATTCCTCTTTAGAGGAAAAGACATAGCCGTTCTTTTCGTTTTCTACAAGCTCTGGGAGCGCCGGGAAATTGCGGGCGATAACTGGGAGCTCTGCCATTCCAAACATATCGACCACCTTCATCGGGAGGTCGAGGCCTGAGGAGCTCTGGTGCATGCACACTCCAAAATCACAAGCCTGTAAAATGCGGGGATAATCCGCCCAAGGCAAAAACAGAAAAACGACTCGTATTCGGTCTTTCAGCAAAAGTTTCCGCTTGATTGGTTTAGCTGAATTGTCCTTGTCCACCACCTCAGTCATCAAACCTTCGATGGGAGTATTCTTTAGTTCATCATCCCAGTATTTCTGCCAATGCTGCCTCAGGGCTCCCTTTCCCGTTATGAAAAGTACTAATCGTTTGCCTTGTTGCATTCCTACGGCAATAGTTGTCAGGCTGTGAAAAAGATCGGAGAAATCTTCATCCGGTGTCCAGCTCGTCGAGCTTATGATTTTCACGACGTCCCCATTCTGCTCCGAAACCTGAGTACTTTTTGCGAAATCAGAACTGGAAGACGAACAGGATACCCATCTCGAACCAGAGTCGCGGCAATCCTCTGACAACCCAGCTGCATTTTTACTTGCTGCCATGCGTCGTTGCTTGGTATAAGGCTCTCCCTCTTTACTGTCATGTGCTGTCGTGTGGTTTTCGTCACGTCGAAGACTGGGATTTTGGAATGCACAAAAGAGTGCGGCTTGTCCGTTAGCAGCACCATTTAGACGTGGTTCGTCGTTCCACTCTTTCAGCTCGTCTAGATGTCCACTGGCGTATAGGCGATCCCACAAACCGGAGACATCGACGAGCGGATCCGCTGGAGGCTTTGCGCTGTCGTAGAGTACTCGAATATCCACGCCGAGTCTCCATTTGCCACGACAATCATGAAGAGTGAGCTGGATGTTCAACCATCACCGCGACGGGAAAAGAGAACATGAGCGAGGGAATCTCTTATAAATATGTAGAGGTAATTACAATAGAGAAAAAAGTAACTGGGTCCCCATTGCGTTACTATGAGAGTGAGCGCGAGTGTGTAGCATTGCCTGGCGGCCAGCGTTTCAGACTAGCCCACTAGCCCCAAGCAATCGTGCAAATTGTACTGACTATGCAGCACGAGACACGAGAAAGGCCTGGGAGAAACGAATGCAGGCGGCTGCATGGGCGAGCGTGAAACGAGGACACGAACATGAAGCACGAGTAAATAAGCGAAAGGAAGTGAACAGGGAGAACAGGAATGAAGGTGAAGAGAATCGAAACCGCCAAGATGCCGTGGCTTAACCTGACACGGAAACCAAGGTGAGAGGGCGGGAGAAAATTGAACGGAAGGAATGGAATCGCATGCGAATGAATAGAAGATGAACGTGAATGCGAGCGCCCGCGTGTAGGATGCGCGGCCCCCGAGTGAGTGAGCGAGTGAGTGAGTGAGTGAGCGAGTGGCGAAATGGTGAACATAGTGCCCGTGTGTAGGATGCGCTGCCCCCGAGTGATGAGTTTACTCGTGACCCATTTGGCTACAAAAGTGACCAAACCAGCTTAAACGAACACTGTCGCTGTCCTCCAAAACTGAGACTCTAGTATAATTTAGGAACAACAGAGTAAGTATGTACGTGACTGCAAGAGTATATGAACCAAATTGAATCATGCCCAGCTTTCCGCTCTCGTCTTCATAAATGTCGTGCAGGGTATCTCGCATTGCTTTGGTTACGGAAAAGCCTGAGTCGACGCAGATGCGAGCAAGATTCGTCTCAGCGAACTCCAAAGCCTTCACGATCGGGGAACATTTTCGCAATTTCATACCTAGGATTGTGTACCTGGAAGCAGCGGTAAGGAGTCGTCAATATTACGAAAGGCAGAAAACTATGCTTGGATTTTCGTTGCACGAGGCTGTAGCGATCTAAAACGACCTACGCTCCGCCAACAAAGATGCAAATGCAAATAACCCACCGCCTCAGTCAAGTACCCGAAATTGTGAAAATCGACGACGATTTTCGGTCTGCTCCCGATGGCTGCAGCAAGCATCTGACAGGCTTTCAGGAGAAGAATCTGCGGCACCATTGGCGGATTCTGAATTAGGATCGAGTCTATTGGAGGCTTGCTCAAGTTTGCCATCGCTGCGATGAAGAGAGAGTGACGCTATCAAAAAATCTGTAACAAAAACAGCGTTTTAAATAATAGCTTCTTAATTGCTAAAGCTAAACTCGAAATACCTAAGTATCACATGCTCTTTTACCTGCATCTTGCGGGTGCCGCAAAGCAACAAAAATAGTGTGAGCGCTGGTAAAGTAGTACTGCTAAATCATCTGTTGTTTCTGCGTGAGCGTGGCGCGATAGTCACTGTAGTACAACTAAACCAATCGAGCATATTAGAAGATGATCTTCTATTTTATCGTTTCCTCCCATAAATATCCACGCCATTTTTGCGAAATGGAAAAGGTCGTACAGTATTCTCCACAACAGGTAGAACGGATACGGCAACCAGGGAAAAGGACAGATAAATTGGGGCAACGGGACCAGGTGAATGCGACTGCTATCTGCAATCTCACGCGGGAGCGTCTGTCGTCGTTTCACGTCGTCGCCCTGCTCGTAATGGCCCACCAAAAGAACCTCAACGCCTCGCTTCGCAAACTCGGATGCGTGATTCATCATGCGTGGCGACCTAGCGACGTCACCTATAACAATTACCATCACACGACGAGCCAAGTGGGAGTTCCTCAGGGCACGATGTCGAGCCAGGTACACGAGAAATCCCACGGAGACCCCTGCACCGAAGAGCATCAGCGATGCGGCAGAGGACGAAAACAAGGAGACGAGTATACTCAACATCTTCTTCTACTACTCAATGTCGGTGTATCGAAAAAACGAAGTCTATGAGAGTTTTGGTACTTTAGAAACGATCGATCGGAACGGGAAGTAGCGAAACCTCGTCTTTCACCATGAAGCATGAGCAATAGACCACTAGGACTAGGAGTGATTGTTTTTTCATTTTCATTGATACTAACTTATAAATAAATGTCCATTGCCATGTTGTAGATATACCTTGGAAGCAACCAAGGGCCGTCCCACTGACATGGTACGGGGGCAGCTGGTGTGCCTTTTTGCCTTTAGCAGTCTCAGACAGGATCTTCACATACGAGGCGATCTTAATTTTTTTTTGATGACTAGCTACACCGGAGCTGTCGTCTTCATTACAGTCAGTTAGTACCATCATCCAGATGATCATCTTCACCTCCTGGCGACTTGGTTGCATCTGAGTCAGAGTCTTCTTGTTGTACATCTCCTGGCGGGATGGTCGTACTTGGATAACATAAAGGGCGACTGACGCTCATCATCTCATGCCAAGCATGTAGAAGGACTGTTGTTCGACTGTACTGCTCGAGCCGAGAATGCAAGTAGGACGGCTAGGAGTGAAAACGCGACTCCTGAGCAGGCCAGCCGAATCGTGGGAGGAGGACGCGGGACCAAACTTCCTATGACTAACAAAGTCTTTCTTTGAGCAACGATTCTCATTGAAGATACACTTGGCACGTTTTTTTAGAAAATACAAATACATAGGGGACCTACTACCCTTTGATTCATGAAGTCACATGATGTGCTTCAACAGGAACTTGATCATTGTTTCAGCTTCTGCATGTCTCTTTTTACGTGAAGGTCTGTGTTCTTGGTGCGTTTTTTTGTAAAATATTATATACGTACCAGGGAGGGAGGCCCCCCCCCCTGTGGATGGATCTGCGGTGGACCACGCCAGAGGGGTCCAGCCTGGCCACCTTTGCCCGGTCTGTAGGGTTGGGCACATGCAACACGCCAGACGAGGGGGCCACCCTTGCCACCTTTGCCAGGTCTGTAGGGTTGGGCACACGCAACACGCCAGAGGGGTCCGGCCTTGCCACCTTTGCCAGGTCTGTTGGGTACATGCAACACGACAAGAGGGCCCAGCCTTTGCCACCTTTGCCAGGTCTGTGGGGTACATGCAACAAGCGGGGAGGGGTCAGAAGTGGGCGCTTTGAGGCCTTCCCGCCCGGCAGCCCCTCGAAAAGAGGGGCCGGGGCTGGGAGGCCCCCCCCTCAAAAAGTTAGATCGGGGGGGGCCTTCAGCCCTGAGCCCTGGAACATATATAGAGAAGACTAGAAAACAAGACAAAGGACGAAATGAACAAAAGAGCATCTTCAAGCTGGTTCTTTGATGTCTGTGGAACAACTGCTCTGCGTGTGGAGCAAAGGCGCTGAACGCACTATGAATGTGGGAACTGCCGCGATCGTTGCAGCTCGAGTCGCAAAGCTCATGTGGCGAAAAATAAGCAGATGGAGATGGTCAAATAATGACATCAAGACATCCACTCAAGAAGAAAAAGCCACCTCCTCACTATACTACCACACCGGTGCAAGTCGTGATCAATCATGTAGACAGGTAGGCACCAGACTGTGCACGTGATAAAGATCACCACATATATTTTCAGCGGGATTTCAGGTAGCCCAAACAATCGAGAGGCCCCTTAGTTTTGGCATGGAGTCACAAGATCCCTTAGCTTCTAATATCTGTGGTGAGATTGAAAAGCCATTGAGTCGCATACAAGTGTTGGCTTGGTGTGGAAGGGAAGTTTCTAGCGCAGGCTTGCTGGGGATGAATACGCTGCGCAAACTACACTTGAAGGGAAATACCACAGGCGACATTTATTTACTGGTGTTTTTGTGCGTGGAATCGCTGGGACAACGACAACCGTGAGCAGATGACACGGGAAAAAACCGCGATAGAGATGCATTTTGTCGACAGGCTGATCTAAGCGCTCATTCGGGATTGTTTCTATTGTCGCGCGCGCATTTTCGTGGACCCTCCGCCATCTTCGCGGCGAGCATTTTCTGCGCAGGGGTCCGGTGGGCTTTTGTCTAATTGCGCCAATCGTTCATTGTTGAGAAGTCGGCGAGTCGCCACAGTCCTCGTTGGGGCCCGCAACTTCGCTGCGCCGTTCTTCTTTCCATTTACGTGTTCTTTTCCCTGCTCTCCGCGTCTTCCGCCGATGTAGCCGCGCATCTGGGAAAAAGAGGTAAACAGGGTTCAGGAAGTGCCTGCGTGCAGATGCAGTATGTTTAATTAGAAAGACTTGCAGAATGACGTTACCAAGCGACCGATGCAAAAACCACCAGTAGAGATGACCTAAGTACTATCAACATGATGACTTTGCACTATTATATTCTGTTCTCACATGGACAGCATTGAGTTAGTATTAATCAAAGAGCGATAGTGAGTACCTGATGAAAGGGGCGTTCCTGCAGAGCTCGGCGCCTCGCTATGCTCATCCCAGAGATCGCCAAGGCCGCCGTCGCCTGATGTCTCGTCCCGTCGTCTTCGAAGAGAGGTGAAATTTTTCGGAGGACTCGTATTTGGTGATCCTATACTAATGCTTGCATCTTCGCCGGCCTGGTCTTCGTGTCTAAAATTACTTCTTACTGCTGTGGCAGCGGCGCTCCTCGCCTCGTCTTTTCTCCGGAAATGCCTTGACTCTGACCCTGGCGACACACTGCGCCGTTGTGAATAGGATGAGGCGTCCGATACGGGTCCAGCATCGCCATAATGACGTACAGGAGAGCGGTCACTTTCAGCCACCGATGGGCTTCCGTTCATCCCGCCTCGCCCACCCGCGTCTCCCTCGTCGTCGTTCACCTCCGCTCCATCCTCGGGAAGATCTGCTGGCATGTCCTCCTCGTCCACGGCCAGCATACTGGTTACTACAAAAAGAAACACCGTGGTCGCGAATCCAATAAGCACAGCACCAATCAAAGCCAGGAACGCGAAGAGGTATGGGTAACTTCGGATATACTTCTTCAGGCCCTGCAATTCCGGCTCTACGACCAAGAAAGTGTTGTCAATCATTACCCCCGGCGACAAACAAAGCTCGAGCCTCTCGTCTGCAGATACCTTTGGGGTTGTTAGTCGTCGAAAAATATCCGAATGGAAGAAGAACGAAAACACAAAGCAAACAAAACAGAAGAGGACCAGATCAGCCACCGTTGCGAATTGACCTTTCTTCATCATGTGCTCGATGATGTGAGAACATCAACCAATCGCACGACATACAGAAAAAATTTTGAACTAGTTTCATACAAGGGTGGAATACCGTTCTGACTGAAAGATTGTCCGCTAGAGTGACGTGGAAATCGCTATCCCAAAAGGCATCTGCTTCGACGTGAAGCAGGCGAGTTACAAGTCGCTGTATGGGTTTCAGAAAAGTTTCTTCGAGAAACGAATACTCGGATACGGCCGGGACGAAAAAGGAACGACGGCTAACAAGCTGATAGAGAACTTCTGGCATAGGCGAAGTCGTTTTCTTTGGAGATCCCGATGGAGGCTCCCGTGTTTTCCGCCAATTGCATTTCTGATTTGTAGATGAGTCGCTACGGTCGGCCTTGTCCATGTTTCCTTCCGCGTCTATGACGATGCCAGTGACAGCACCAGCTTCCTGTGTTACTTGCGAACTCAGATCGTCGATTATTACAGCACCAGAGCCGACAGAATCATCGGCATGCTCATCGCCAGACGAAGGGGTGGTGTCGGCAGATCCATTACGACAGCTCCCATCGCTTTCGTCTATAATTCCGGCACCCTCTTGCTCTTGAGTAACATCTTCGTTGTTTCGTTGCACACTAAGGATCGCGGAAACGGGGCCCAGGTTTTCGTTCCATCTACGAACAGACGGTAATGAGGGCAGCTTGCCGGCGAGACGCAAGCGAAAGATGCTCTTCGCTTTTGTTAAAGTGCGTCCAGAAAAACGGAGAAAACTACTCCTGCTCGTCGAAAAGACAGATCTCTCAAACCCCTGTTCGTAGAAATCCTCTTCTGCGGTGGCCACTTGCGCAGTAGAAATGGCCTGAGGCATGCGAGGAAACGCGCTATGAGATGAGCCTGTAGAACTACCAGATCCTGCGCCGCCTCCTCCTCCAGGTGAAAAGAAAAAGGACATCAAGGATGCAGCCGACGGCATTGAAGTAGAGTCTCGATAACCATCTTCGCCACTGACTGATTGTCTCGCGTGTCCACCACTGTCCTTGTCACTAGCAGCTTTTGTGTGTGACGTTGCGGCTGTTTTTCTGGCGCCATTGGCACCAGGAGTGGGCCCTGGTATGACTGTCTCCGAAGTCGTTGTGTAGGAGGCAGTCGGCCCACTTGTAGCAGCGCCGTGCAGGTGCGGCCGTGGATCTGGCACAGCTCCACGCGAGACAGCCTGCTCCCTGAGTGCCGAACTGTCGGCGATCCACGCATCGCCGACAAAGGCTTCTTCCCTATCGAGCAGGCCGAACCGCGCACACGCAATGGCATCCTCGGGTCGGGGACTGCGCCGAAAATACTCTAGGTGGAGTGGTAGCACCAGATCTCCGGGGACAAGAACTACGTAGCCGAACCAGAAGAGCAATAGTGCGGCGACCGAAAAAACGCAGAGCGCGGTAAAGAAGATCAGCACACCTGTGACTAGTTGATTTTTGAGAACTAGTCGCACCCACAGAGACCAGAGGCGCCCGCACAATCGGCACAAGAGACTGGCGATGGTCCGAATCATCTTTTCTTGAAATCACCAATTTTTCTAACCTTCCAAATCGAATGCAGTGAAGAAGGACTAGGTGTTGATGTACGGAATGCGGGTACCTCACCACATCACTACAAAAAAATATATTGTAGAAGTATAACTTCTACGCATAATGTTGTTGTAATACTATGACCTCCTGGGAGAAGCGTTGTTCTTCTGTCACACTTATTGAGCTTGTAGGGTTCCTATTTCCGCTACCAAGACTACTAACTTACGCGTTTGAGAAACAAAAAGTGAAAAAACACCTGTTCTCCAATGATTTTTGGTCATGAGCAGAATCACGGAGAGCAAGCAGAAGCACAGAAAAAATTATAGTATAGATTGCAGTTGCAGCCACTGCGCCAGGTTGTTGCGTGCTTGTCAGACCCTCAATACTCTACTCTTGACGCTTTCCGGTCACGTCATGCTGCAGCTAGCTCGCTCGCACACTAAAACGGCTTGAATAGAGCAGTTACAAGAAGGCGTATCCACATCAATTACCAGTTTTTCGCTGCAGTGAGCTGCGACGTCGTAGAAACGTGTAGCATATGGGGAAACTGTTTATCGAGGATGAGGAAGTGTCACATTGGGAGCGGTTTTTGTGATTTTGGCACACAAATGAATCTAAAAATGCTCTGGTTAATGTTGGTGATGCCTAGGAACTAGAAGAGTGGTGTCCTCAAAAAATCTCGAAAGTCTTCTGGCTTTTACTAGTACTAGTAAAACGCAAATGACGTTTCCCAATCCACCGTATTCGTGAAGCGCAGTGGCTCATTGATATCTCCGATCGGGCTGCGCAAGGGGACTTGTGGCGCGACATCGTCGCACATTTGACACGACCGCCAAGACGGCACAAATATTCACTGAAATTATCATCTCGCGATATTTCTATTCGCCAATGAGTGAAATGATTTTCTTGACGCTCATGACCTTGTCCGCGTCTTCGACTTCCTTCGACCTGCCGTTTTTCAAAATGGTCTGCGCTACGTCAACCATGGAGGGGTATGCCGCACGCAACAGGTGGTTCGCGTGGATACCTGTTTAAGCGGGAGTGGGTAGTCGGAATACATATGTTGATGTTTACTTTGAACTTGAAGATATTGGTACGCGGCTTGTGGAACACTGTCATTTTCTCAGCGTCTGATGCACTCTTAGATTCAGTGATCAGAAAAACCAAAATCAAATTCGATTCCGTGAAGAAGATGGAACCAAAAGTAAGAGCATCATTTTCTAAGTCTACATATTGACGCTCCAGCTTTCGCAAGCTCGTCCTCCGTGAGGCTGTTGTATGATGTTGGTACGACAACGAGCGGTTTTTTGTTCGGAAACTTGTTGTAGCTTTCCATGAAGGATAGAACTTCATCTGGCTTCTTCTCCTTACTATGGATCATGATCCCGTCGACCTGGTGGTGGTGAGAGTACTAGGTATCTGAGTCTAGGAATAATGCCAGCTCGATGTAACATATGCCGTAAGACAATTGAAAGCGAAGGAAGTGATGGAGGATCGCAATACAGTTGTATCAGAGACAGGTGTGATTCTCCTTGATTTTATCCACTTACCTTTCCTTCTTCTATGTAGGCTTTTGCGCGCTTGAGTGCTTCTTCCTCGCCTGCGCCTGCGATTAGTGCTTCAAGTCGGGCAATGATCATAAACTCCTCATTCTTTTTCGCGGCCTGTCCGACTGCCAGCTTATGCGAGAACTCCGCGATATCCGCAAGTTGCTGCTTGCGGTCCGTTCCGAAAATTAGAAATGGCCTTGCTCCTCCTTAAAGCTCCTCGTCCTACTCTACTAGCATGTTGGTCTCGAATGTTGATGCATGTTCAGTCTGTAGCTCCCTCGTGAAAACATACGCACATCGAATAAGTGCTATGAGTCGGGTCTTTATGAGAATGACAGTGTTTTCCAACAGATAGTCGAGACTTAAGAAAAGACTATTCTGCTTGAGTCCGCTCTTGTCCTCGATAATGCAAGCGGATACACCGAGACTCTCGAGTTTTTGAATAGTAAACTTGAATATTTCCGGAAGTCCTCCTGTATCACCGTCGTATATCATCGGCTTGGTCGTTACCTTAGATCATTTTGGGAGTGAGCGAGGCATACGAAATTTTAGGAACTTCGCTCATTTCTATGAAGCAAAGTAATCTTGTTCATCATACTGGAGTATATGCTTTTACACGACCATGCTTGAGATTAAGATGCCTAAGTTGTCATACCTCGAGGCAATCCTGCACGATTTGCAGCCTTTGTGTGGTGTCGACCACTTCAATGTCAGGTTTTGCTTTGATCGTACTTGAAGTCAATGAAGACGACCAGAGCGCATCAAACTCCGCTACGCTGCCGTCTGCGCGAGTCGCTTTGGCCTTCTCTGCGATCAAAGCGCTCAGGCCGGAGTGGCACTCCATCGCTCGAACAATCGGCTTTTCCTTAATCATTCGCCGCAACGACCCGAGTCGTTGCACGCAATTGACGAGGTTCGCCATCCTCTTCTAAGTACTTCTTTTGTTACTTTGCTCGTTCCCGTGAGTTTCTTTTCAGTCTTAGAATGAAAGATGCTGGACCGGTCGAGCCTTGATCCAACTTCTCGACCGGGAGAAGTTGCAGCAACACAGACTCCTCAAAAAGCGCATGTCATCACTCGACTCTCTCGGTACAAAGTCGTTACTTCTGGTTCGGGCATGGCCCTCGCTCAGTTACTCCAGAAACCGATTACAATCTCATCCACACCACTGAAGTTCATGTCCTCTCAGTCTCACTCATTCCACGTTGGTGACGATCTATGACTCAAAACTAGAGTTGTGCTGTCAAATGATCATTTTTGGTCGATGCAATGGCCTGTATTATCACAAGAACGTGAGGAGTAGTAGCAGCAGTAGCAGGTTTCCTACCTGGATGCAAAAAGTCCGCTACTTCAATTCAATGGGCGACGGCGGCTATTTTTTTTTTTTTGTATCGCAAGCGAGTTCCGTAAAGAACCTACCTACATATTTTCCGCGTGGATACCGGCGTAGGGGGGAGTTCTTAATCTCCTTAACAACTACTCTAAAAGCCCCTACGGATACCTTTCGTCTGGGCTGAACGCCACGTCACAGCAGTCCTGCCTGCACGAGTGAGGCCGAATCCACGCTACTTTCAAGATCAGTCAAAAGAAAAACATTAGCCCCATATTGGCGTTCGTGTCATTGTCAGCTGCTCCACAATCGCTCAACTCAGCGTATCTATGCTTCTTCCTCAGTCAAATAAGTGCAAAAAGTGATTGCATGTCACCGGAATGCAACAACAATTGCGTTTCTTGGAAATGTAACGAGTCGACATTTAGGGATGACGGTAGAGGTGAGGGTGACTAGAAAAATGCTGATAACTATGTTGAATACATCTATGCACAACGCGCAAGCAGCAGGGAAGAATGTTTGGAGGAAACGAAAGAATAATCAATCTATTTGTTGCTCATCTTGATATCACTTTTTTCTATTCCTCACACTAGATGTTAGTCAATCGTATGTGAGTGGAAATTATGCTGGTGACAATGACATCTAGATCTAGTTCTAGCAAAATCAATAATTCCAAAATCGTGCTGAGACTGAATGTGTCATTGTGTGTGTGTATTCGTTTGCTGGAAGTAAGTAATTGGTGAAAAGAACAGACGTGGTACTGATTATAATTAGAAGAGAAACAATAACAAATACTTAGGTGAACTTCATCGTCATGCACACAAGAACAAAAACATCATGCACAGTCAGTGGCCCATCAAAAAGACACTGAGCTAACAAATATCACCAAGAAGAACATGTTGACCACCGGTACTATAATCTAAAAAAGTGATTCAGATGTACTTTGCAGCGCGTACTTAATCGTGATTATGAATGGGTAACTACGACTTAGACTCCCAATAACTTCGTGTTAAGCTACTACACGATTATGGAAATAGCACAAAGTGATCTTTTGGTATCGAACACCCGAATATAACGTGTCAGTTGAATCTTTTGTTCAGCATAAACAGTTACCGCTTGCACTTATTCGAGCGACGAGACTCACCCTTGCCAGAAGAAGCGTTCGCTGAACGACAGAGCTAGACGCTGCCATAAGACTTTGCGTCCCCCAACAAGCTGGAAGCGGTCCTCCGATTCAGGCTAGTGCTCTCGAATCACGGCGAGCGGGAATGGGCTATGCGTCTTTTTATAGCCGGTAATGACAATCAGTTGGCACTGTGTACCGCAACAAACATCGCGCAAAAAAACGATTATCAGCCGAGCCTCTTGACGATGCCTCGAATACTACGGTAGCATAACTTCTGTGGCACCCCGCGGCGTGCACAATCCTGCGAGTACAAAAATCACAAATTCCTGTAGTCGTACGGTGTGTGCTGGTATACATGATGGGGTTGTTGGTGCTGGCTCGCATGTGTGTTCTGTGACGTCTGTTGCGCTGCTGCTGTTGCAGAGTAGTCATTGTAAATCGGCAGGCCACCACCTCCACCACGATTATTAATGTGGCCACTGGAAATGGAATAAGCATTTGCTGCGTTGATCAACCTCGTATCATGATGCGAGAAAAAGCTATCCTCCTCATGATCCTCCCAGCTCTTGCTCAAAAGCGAGGTAGCAGCCTCCTCGTCGGCGTCTCCCGAGAAGTCTAGGAGATCGCGATAACGACTCGGACCAGAAGAGAAATTCGGACCAGGTGATGAAGCACCGACAGGGTGGTCGTTTGCATTCCGACTTCGCGACGGCTTCGAACCGTTTTCCGCCACCGCGGCGAGCACGGAGCCCTTGACGTTTCCTGGAGACAGCATGCTGCTATCGATTTGTCGGTCTATTTGCTGCAGGTGCATCTTCAACTGCCTGTTCTCGGCGCGCGCCAAGTAAACTCGAAGTCGCGAGATGATAGGGGCGAGAAGGCCTGTCGAGTGGCAAAGAAGTCCAAGCGCCAAGCACAGCAACGCGAAAAAGAGACAAAAGCGCGTTGTCTGTGCTGCTGGAGTTGTTGATGAAGAGTGCTCGGCTCCCTTGTGTTTCAGCAGCTGCGGCGCCCCCCCTTTCTCCGAGTCAAACAGCTCCTCACTGGAGCTCTCGTCATCATCTTCATCATCGCGTGCCTCGACAACTACTCCGGAGGACCTCGACGTCCCCTTCCCCTTTTTCTTCTCTTTCCTGGCGGCGGAATGCACTACGGATCCCGAACTCATGCTCTCAACCTGAGTTCTCGCCCAACCCTCGCGGCGCGCAATTTCCATGAGGACTTCACCATAAAGCGGTGCAAATGCTTCCATGACGCTCTCTGCTGCGTCCTGATACATCGGCGTAAACATGTTGTACAAGCAGTGGCTCTTGTATGCCTGTGCTTCGACGCTGCTCCACGCATTGAATCCTGGCGTCGAAAAGAATTTCATATCCTTGCCGTCATGCTCCGCGCGGTACTCAGCGTCTCGATACATGTCGAAATATATCGAGTTACTGTCCCATGGATGCCGTCCATACATCTCGAAGGCCATCGTGTACAAGACCTGGCACAATAAGGAAGGGAGCCCTTAGTTACGGCTGAGACTACGTTTGCAGAAAAAGCGGCACCACCGTTGCCTAGAGGACTATGGATTTGTTGCAAAAACTACGTTCAAGCAGGGGTACCAATATGAATACATGCCCAGAAAGCGGGCCCATCACGGGCCCGCTGCGCTGGGCATAGGTTAGCACTTAGCAACTAGACAGATACGACAAACGAAGCAAGCCGCTAAGTCATCAAGCTAGCGACGCGCGGCTGGCTTAGAATGAACCAGCATGGACGCCGGCCATTGCGATTGCTCAGCCAGCTGGCCAGCTATTGCTAAGCTAACAAGCTGGACCTGGAGGGGCTATGGCTAAGCTAGCAGGTTAGCCTTGGCGAGGCTGCTAGGTAGCAAGCTGGTCACGGCTAGGCTAACAGGCTATCTATGCCGGGCTAAACTAGCAGGGTGGCCATGGCTAGGCTAGCAAGCTGGCAATGGCTGAGCTAGCGCCAAGCCGGCGCTCTTGCAGGCTAAGTAACATGGCTAACCTAGCAAGCTGGCAATGGCTACGCAGCTAGCGCGCTGGCTATGGCTAAACAGCTAGAAAGCTAGACCAGGCTAAGCAGCTAGCAAGCTGGCGAGGGTCAAGCAGCTAGCAGGCTAGCTACGGCGAAGCCGCTAGCTAGCTCCCTAGCTATGGATAAGCAGCTGCGGCGAGCAGGCTAGCCGTGGCTAAGCAGCTAGCTACGGTTAACCTAGCAAGCTAGCTCGCTGCTGCTAAGCTAGCAAGCGAGCTATATCATTGCTCTGCTAGCAAACTTGCTAGCTATGGCTGAGCTAGCAAGTGGAGGCCCTTAAGAGGTGGCCCTTGAGGAAGGGTCTAATATTAACCCAATTTTGTCAAAGGGCCCCCTTAAGGAGCTCCCTTAAGGGTCATCTTTTGCCCTTAAGGGAGCTCCATAATCGATTTCTATAATTTGATAGAAATTTTTCTCCTAGGGATGCAATGTGCTTAAGGAAGCTCCTTAAGGAGGCCTCCTTAAGGAGAAGGCTTGGCCTTAAAAAAATTGCTAAGTAATACTAGAAATACTAATATTGTGGGTTCTATCTTTACCTTTATGATAGCCAAAAAAGCTCGTGCTCAAAAATTATACAATAGAATACCTTTCCCTTATCGTGTAGCAACGAAGTCGCGAAGTCGAGACCGCTTCCGCCGACGACGTCTCTCGTCAGGACAGGAACGGCTCCGTAGCTCATGGCCATTGCCTTTCCTGATGGCCCTGATATCCATTCAGCGAGTGGAATGAGCTTCGAAAAATACTCAGACGGGAGCTCCTTCTTGTGTGCCCAGGGCAAAACTAGGCTGTATTCACCAGTGTGGCTATCTATGAAAGCGTCGTAGTCGAATCCTTCCAGTGCCTGGGACAAATTGTTGACTGATATGTTGAATTGAATCCTGATCTTACCATGCAGAGTTGAGAAATAGAAGTCGTAGTTTTTCATATTCGCAGACCCAACCCTAAGGAATTGCAAATACTAAGCGTGCTGACGGCAAAACTCAACTCTCTGCTGTAGAACAAACTGCGCAACAGCGTGTTATAGTTATTGTTGTATGTGCCAGTGTCTCGTGCCAGTGTCTTCTATTTAACAGCTTCCTCGGTTACCTAGTCGACTAATGCATCAAGTTCATCTCAAAGCATCGTCGGTCTTCAACCCCCCACTGTTACAAAACTCAACAAAACCTTCACCCCAAACCCCACTACCACCACCACATCTTGAACAAAAGGGTGAACCATGATAAGGATGTGAATGACTGAGTGTGTGCCTGCTTGCATGCTAGCACGATCTGGCCAGAAATGAAGACAGGCTGGCAGGATAGAATCACGCGATACAAAGTGCAAAAGGAAACTACTTAAGGCCTTCCATAGCTTGCTCATGGACAGTAAGCAAGCCTTAAGGCTAGCTAGCTATCTAAGGTTTACCCGTTTATTTACTTCTAGGTAAGGGGCATGAAGATAACAGGGCGCAACAACAATATTTTTACTCTCTGACAGACAGTAGATAGTGTGGAGCAACCGAACGATCCTGCACATGGCCAACAGTTAAGGCTTCAGTAATAAATATTGCCGAACCACATGAAGCTCCATCTCTTTACTTCTATTTCTTACATGGGTGCACATACTTCAGGGTAGAGTGTGCGGAGCTACTATATATAAAAGGTTGCACTTTTACACTATAGCACACAAGCAGGGACGACTACGAAAACCACCAGCGCATAGACTCAAGGACGGGAGACAAATTAAGCATAATGATAGATGAGTATTAGTTCCTGACGAATGATTTCGGAAGTTGGCCTTGGTGAGCTAGCACCCATAAGCAAGGCCAACTATGCCGTTCCGATCTCATTGCGAGCGCCTACCTCTCTCCTCTTCTCCGGTAGGGCCTTATGTGGCTGAAGTCAGGAATTTTTACTAAGAGCGCTCTGATTATAATCAATTAGCCACACCCTTCAAGAGTAACTTAGTTATGAAGCTATTCTTAGCAATTAGTTACGATTTCACTTGTTAAATCTTGGTTAAATTGAGGTCGGGCGATCGATCGTCTTAGCGCTTTCCGCGCTAATTAGTTGGTGGCAGTTTTTGCCATCAATCCGAAGCTTTTAAGCTTGCGGTGTTACATGTTTTGAAACTTGACGATTGAGAACCCACCTCACAGATAAGATCCGAAATAGATCAGCTTTAGCCGGTTCTAAATGGTCTACTAAATCTCCGACAGCGGTCAACGAATTCAGAAAACTCACCTGACGAATCAGAGCCAAACACCTCAATCACACCATAGATCCCAAATTGTCTACCAAAAGCTCGTGACCGAAAAAAGTTGGGTACATTTTCGGTGAGTAGATCACGCTCAACGCTCACCCTTAATAATTGGTCGTTCTTTGACCGAAAAAGTGAAAGTTGGCTCCTTTCGTTCATTTGCCGAGATCCAAAATTGTCGACCGAAAAAGTGGGGTACATTTTCGGTCGTTATTTTCAAAGGTGAGGTAGATCCTGTCCACAACGTCGAGATCCAAAAACTGTCGACCGAAAAAAGTGGGGTTCGTTTTCGGTCGTTATTTTCAAAAGTGGGGCTTGTCCTCAAATAGTAAAGACCAGGCCGATCCTGTCCCCAAATAGTTAGGTATACCTACGCTACTTTCACGGAACATGTGCGCAAGTCTCTGACCGAATACACAGGCTTTCGCTTGATCATCTAGATCGAACTTCGTGATTGATTTCGTCAATCCTTGCAACCGAAAAAGCAACCAAAAAAATGGCTGACACAGCAGGTCTCTCGACTCTTCAACAAATCCAGCTTTTCGCTGAGAATGGTGACCCTTTCCGGGCCACTGCATTCAAGGACGGCCCTGGCCGCCCCGGTGCCCATGCCTTGTGGAGTAAGCATGTGCACCGCAAGAAAGCCGACGGCACTGATAACCCCGACGCCATCGGGGACGTCCATCTACGTAAGGCATTCGGTACAGCCCTCTTTGAGGTGAATGAGGTCGAAGTGGTTTTACAACTCACCGACAAGGAGAAAATCACGGCAGTCCTCGAGGAGACTGCTCTACCGTCTTTCAAGGACGTAGCTCGCGCTAACGAGAGCCGCAACGACCTTAAGGAGGCGAAGGCCGTAGGTATTGTCCTTTCTGCTTTGCAGCTTATCCAAGTCGCACAGCGCAACAAGGAGAAGGAAGAGGAACGGAAACACCGCGATGACCTTACGCGCATCGCTATGGGGGCCTCTTCCCTCACAACGAAACAGCCGAAGAAAGTCGTGCAACTCGCACCGCGCCTGACGGTGCTCGGCATCGTCTCGGACAAGAGCAACCTCATCCCAACGCAGGACCAAGTCAATTTCATGCGTTTCCAGATCGAGAAGGGCTTCGCTTTTCCTTTCGCGGACCTGAAGTCCAGCCCTTGGTACCCCAAGAGGAGTGACTGGGTCATGAAGCTTGGGCTCGGCGAGAGTGAAATCAACGACACCATTCGGGAAATTTCTGCCACTATGGGCATGGATGCCCAACGCTCAGAGAAACAGCTACTAGCGGACGCAACCGCCAAGAACAAGGATACTGAACTTCCACCCTCGCAGTACTTGTTCCTTCACGGGAAGGCGCTGATCGCTTGGGCCGCCGCCAGTGAGGACCCTACCATAGACAATCAGTTCACCGCGATATTCCACCTCTACACTACTGCAATCCTCGACGCAATCAATCACTTCGGGCCGCGGGTCGTCACGTCTTTCGACGCGAAGATTCGGCAGGATTGGTCCGAGGAAAGTCGTCACGGCGACTTTGATATCATGGCCAAGATTCGCGATTTCCGCGGCGATGATTTTCGGGAGTATCTCAGCTTGTTCAACATGAAAGAAGATCGGCGTCGCAAAGCCAAAGCCGCGGACGATGAAGCGAAGCGTCGCAAGATTACGGTGCAGCAGCCTAAGGGCGGAAAGCCACCGAAAGGAAAGGGTCAGACTCAACCCTCGGGAGCTGTCAACTATGACAACACACCACCGCGAATTCCTAAGGGGAAAGCGATGGGAAATAAAGGGGGTGGCGCCCTGAATGAGCGTCAGTTGCAGCAGATCCAGAATAAGGGGCAACTCTCTTCCGAAGCTAACGGGCGAGGAGAACAAGAACCAGGGCAGCAGTCCTGAACGTCCTCTCTTGAGGTTCGTTCCCCTCTCGTCGCACCAGAACACGCCACACCATCACGAGAGGGCGAAAAGGAACACAGTGGCGACCCAGCTTCGGAACTAGCCGATTCGGCTTCTTTTTCTAGTTCGGTCCCGTCCTCCTTTGAAGCGGGAGAGCACCACAGACAACAGGCCGAACCTTCGCAGAACTATCCTTGGGAACCTCCCTCGGAGTATATTAGTCCAGCAAACACGGAGCCGGTGGAGATCACGCGTACCCGTCTTAGGGTCAGCGAGTGGATATCGAACCCGGCCAAGTATCAGCTGGCGCTTCAGGCTTTTAATAAGTCATACATCAGGAGCGATTTCCTTCGCCCTTTTTCCGCTGCGATGTTTCTTCACAGCGAATCAGATCTGTCCTGTTTCTCGGGTCCAAGTAGAACCTCATCGCGTAGAGTTGTCCTTCGTGATGATTTCGCTGAGGAGGATATTTCTGATTGGACAGAAGACGACGGAAGCGACACCGTCGCGGGAAACGCAACTACTTCGACCGCAATAGCACAGTTACAACATAGCACGGCAGTAAAACCTACTAGAAAGCAAGCCGATGCACATGTCCTAGCGATGTCGCAGCAGGGAGTCTACATGTCTCTTCACGCTTCTACGATTCGGGGACATGTCAACCTAGCACAACAGTTTCGCTTTCCGCGTATTTCTCATGAACCGCTACCCCTTGACTTACAAGAGGCGGCAGTTTTCACAGCTGATAGCGTCTCCGCGCGCCAGAATGCGCGCCGCCTGGTCTTACAATTCTGGCGAAATAGGAAGGACGCACTCCCACGCGACACCTGGCTACCAGGTAGGCCGCAGATTTCAAAAGTCGCGGTTACATTGCTCGAGGATATGATGAAGGTCACGGGCATCTTCGGGTCGCGCTTGGCCGACCGCTTGCGGATCGGTTTCCCAATCGTTGGAATTTTCGACGAGGTTGGAGTCTTTCCGAGGGCCAACCGCTCCCGCCCAGTTCAATCGGCTACGGATCTAATCAACAACAAGCACAAGCTCCTCCGCGAAATTGAAAATAAAGCACGATACGACTCGAAAGAAGAAACAGACCACATTTGGTCGTCCTTCCTTTCGGAGTGTGAGTCTGGATCTTTGTCTGGCCCTTACTGTGTCAACGATCCTGAAGACGTTAAGAATTTGCCGACGGATTTCCTTCCGCTAAGGCGGTTCATTGTGACCCAGTCGTCCTATTCTGGAAGCTCTGGCACATACAAAACGAAGCTACGACCGTGCGACAACGCGAAACACAGTATGCTCAATGAAGCCTGCGCCGTCAGAACGCCGATCAAGTTGATGAATGGCGACCACCTCAACGCAGTCACCATGTTCCTGCAGAAGTTAACGGGACCACAGCAGCTCGCCTTTATCAAGAAAGACATGAAGTCTGCATATAGACAGCTCTTATCTTACCACAGTTTCGTGGTGGTAATCGCGAAGAATCCGACTTGCGGGAGGCTCTTCGGGGCCGTCGCGAAAGCCCTCCTGTTTGGTGAAGAGGCCGCGGTAATTAACTTCAACGTTTATGCGTTGGTGGCGACTGCTCTGGGTAGGCGCATTCTCCGCCTCCCCATCGTGTCTTACTTCGACGACTTCGGCTGCGTCGTTCCCGCGCAGGATGCTCAGCGTGCATCCGAAGACATGGACACATTCTTCACCGACCTCCTCCAGATCACTTTTGAACGGCAAAAAGACGAACTTGGTAGCCGTATTAGATTCCTCGGAACGTTCCACTCCACGACCCCAAAGGGGATTACGGTCGAAATCTGCCCCGTAAGGGCCCAAGAAGTTCAGCGCCGTATTGGTGACTTCTTGAGTAAAGGCAAACTCCACCCACTCGAGGCGGAAAAGCTTGCAGGAACTCTACAATTCTGCTCAAGGGCGTCATTCGGCAGACTCGGCCGCGCCTTCCTCGTTCCGATTTACGGCCGGGCCCAGATGAAACACCAGGGCGGCGCGTTGGGGCCCCGCCTTCGTTCTGCACTAGAATGGTACCACAAATGCCTTCCAAGCTTTCGGTACGATATCCCATCTTCATCCGGCGAAGGCAACGACTTGCCGCCAGTTGTCTTGTACACCGACGCCGCGGGTTCTGGGCGTATCGGTGTCGTTTGCTTCGACGGCGATTTCCGGGCTTGCGCGTCCTTTTGGGCCATGGAGGCTGATATGTTCATTGAAATTTACGAGACCGAAGCTGTCGCTGTCGCGCTTGCGTTATTCGCCGAGCGCATTAAAGGCAGGAAAGACCTCGTTCTCATCGACAACGAAAGCGCACAGTGCGCGACACAGAACGGGTACAGTGACGACCCCAAGGTTCAAAAACTTGTCCTGTTGATATGGATCCTCGCGCTATCTCTAGGCATCGAGATCTGGTTTGAGCGCGTTACGAGCAAGCTCAACATCGCCGACGGTCCGAGTCGTGACTCTTTTGACACATGTAAAGACTTTGGCTGCGTAATTCTTCACCGAGCTTCTCCTACTCGCCGTCCAGACTCGCCGACATTCACAATGGACACCTTTCGGGAGGTCGCTCAGAATGCGGCCAGAAGCAGACAAGCTGCGCCGTTTATGGTGTAGGACGCCCTCGGGGTCACGGGAGCTCTTCTATCTTGTCAGGAGCGTACTAGCTAGCATCACATTGACTGACATCGACGACTAGTGAAAAACTTACTGCGCTCGTGGGAACGCTCTAGAAGAAACAAACAAAGTCGGAGGTGAGACACAACGTTCCAGCGGGCCGCCAGGCTGGGACTGTAATTAAAGACGTTACCCAAGAAGTGACTCCTCTCAGTGCTGAAGTAGTAAGTAAAATAAAGAGTAAGTAAGTAAGAAAAAACGGCTCTCCATCGTGCTGAAGTAGTAAGTAAGTAAGACAAAACGGCTTTCCGCCGTAATTCCGCCTGTTTCCATGGCTCAGACTTCCAGTTCCAGAAGGAATAGAATAGAGGAGCAAAGGGCGGCTTCGAAGTCGCTCGCTATAGCTGGTCGTAAATAAAAAAGCCACCTCATTCGCGCGGAATGTGCGGCCAGCGTTTTGCGCAGCCTGGTTCCCAGGCCAGCGCGCTCAGGTGTTCCACCTTACAGGGCGATGCGTCTGCATATAATCGGTCCCCACACTCGGTTAGTTTTTCTTTGGTTAACTTCAGTCTCCTCTCCAGCGAGCGCCTGAGACTTCCCAATAAGACGAGCGTCTCACTCGTAAGGTGGTGAATAGTAAAGAAAGGCAAAGTCTAGCGCTATACCTCGTTAAAGCTAAGTAACGCCGCTAGTATGTCTCTTCCGGACAATGATCCCGTCCCCCGAAGGAGGCGGGAAATAGTCAATATGTTCAAAAACATGGCTTGGTTTGACGAGCGGTTCATCTTGTCCTTCCGACCAACGCAGTTGTCGCTCACGAAACGGCTCCGCACCGCTTTACAAGAGCTCCAATCTATCGAAATAGACCGAACCCGTGAAAAGCGTGCAGGTACTTCATTTGGGCCTTATTTTAAGTAGTCACCTCAGTTGGCATCTGGGAGTAGGACATCGGCGACTGGGAAACCTCCCAGACCCCAACTGACGTGCAATTCTAATTGTCTTTTGACTAATTGCAGTGCTATAAACTATGAAGTCTTCTCGTGCTACGTTTTACTAGCACGGCGTCGCGCTCTCTGCACGCCTTTCGGCTATGTTCATAGGCCGCCGAGAGGTTCGTTTATCGTGGGGAGTTTTCTTATCCCACGTGCCTACTAGGCAGGATCAGGGTATCGAGTGATCGTTCTAATTTAATTACGATTTCACTTGTTAAATCTTGGTTAAATTGAGGTCGGGCGATCGATCGTCTTAGCGCTTTCCGCGCTAATTAGTTGGTGGCAGTTTTTGCCATCAATCCGAAGCTTTTAAGCTTGCGGTGTTACATGTTTTGAAACTTGTTTCTCACCCTCCTCTCTCCACCCCTCATCCCACAGATGCTCTGCGGGAGGAAAATCTACTATGCTGGTCAGTCGATGAAGCAATCCGTCTTCTTTCCGAGGAACCGGAAGCGACGCACCCAGATACGAAGGGGCTCCCCCTTGCAAAACGCCTCAAGCTTTTAAGCGAGGCAACTACGGAGGAACAGAACTCCATCTTGGACGATAGGGCGCACTCGCTACAGATCCAGTCTCTAGTCCCATCTTCGCGAAAGGGCTACATCTCATCCCTTAGGGGCTACCAACGATATTGCACCACCCGAAAAATTAGGGAGTTTCCTCTCGTCTTCATTGAGGTCAAGCGATTCTTAGGACTGGCAAATACGGCCGAGTCTGCAAACGCATGGCTGGCTGCGATAAAGAAGGCGTCTGTATTGATCCACTGCCCCTTCTCTTTTTCGTGCTTCGAAGAGCTCGAGCTAACTACGCTCATCAACGGACTGAAGAGAACGCAACCAACGAGAAAAGTAGCGTGCGCCATTCTGGGCCCACACTTACTCCTCATCCTGGACCACGCTCAAAAGAAGCATCAGCACCAGCTTCGAATGCTCTTGGCATTCTCGTACGTCTTCACTTTGAGACTGCAGGACGAAGCGCTACCACTAATACGCTCGGGCTTATCCTCGGCGCAGCATCAGTCTGCCACCCCCGAATCAGTTCGGTCTCTCGGAGTGCATAGCGCAGTCTTCAGGGCAAGTGACAACTCCGTCAAGATCATCTTCGCAAAACGAAAACAACATCAAGCAGGCGACATAGTGTCTCGCTCTTGCTTCTGCGGCGGGCACGACGTTTTCGCACAGTTCTGCCCAGTGCATGTCTTATTCCCTTACGTGGAACAGCATCAGCCTGGTGAGCCGCTCTTCCCGGCCTGCTCCTACGGCCAGGCCCTCGATTTCTTGAAAGAGGCCTTCAAGAGCATCGGCATCGTCTCGACCTCTTCCCCTGGTACGCACAGCCTTCGTCGCGGATGTCTCCAAACTATGGAGGCCATGAACCCCGACGCCAAGGAGCTCTTATCTCTTGGCCACTGGAACAGTTCTGCGATCCAGCGATACCGCGACTCTCGTCGCACTGAAGAGATCGCCCTTACCCATACATTCTTACCGGACATTTCATCCAGCGTCGAATCTGACTTAGAGGACAACAACGAAGTCGCCCCTTCAGGCGTGTCCACTTGATCCCCTATCCTGCTGAATTCTCCCCACAAACGAATCCCAGACCCCAACTGACGTGCAATTCTAATTGTCTTTTGACTAATTGCAGTGCTATAAACTATGAAGTCTTCTCGTGCTACGTTTTACTAGCACGGCGCCGCGCTCTCTGCACGCCTTTCGGCTATGTTCATAGGCCGCCGAGAGGTTCGTTTATCGTGGGGAGTTTTCTTATCCCACGTGCCTACTAGGCAGGATCAGGGTATCGAGTGATCGTTCTAATTTAATTGACCTTTTTACCTTCTCAGACTATAGTATACTTCAACATCATACCAATACACCTCCAATCAAAATATAGGACAACTCCACACACACACAAACCAAAAATGACGTCCAGACGCATACTGCAGCACTGTCCTGTTTTCGGGGTTGTTTCGTCTCATGTGGAACTTTTTTGACTATCTAAGGTTTACCCGCTTATTGTTGTATGTGCAAAACGACAACCCTAATTCCGCTTACCTTCCGCAGCATTCTGGATTCAGGTTCTGAGAATGCCGCAGCACCAGTGGGATTTATATCAGCGGAGGAGCTCCCGAAGTTTCCTGCCCCGCCGAAATTTCGATTGAGGTCGATAAGGTTCATTGCATTTCCCCGCTCGCAGGCTCCGTGATCATAAGACCGATGTCCTCCCTCATTCTCCGCTTGCAAGACGCTGTCTCGTCCAGTAGGGTTCACATTCACGACCACTCGAAGCTCAAACCCCAAAGGCAATGTAGAAGTTGCAAGGCCCTGCACGAAACGCAAACCAACCTCCGACGAAATAAGCTCGCGGGCATGCATCCCGAAGGTCAGGAAAGCCTGGAGGATGATAATTTGGTATGCTTTTCGTGATTGTTTCTCCATGTTCGGAGTAGATAGACGATGAAGACAAGAAAGAAGTACCTACGTTGTTCATCGGCAATATCGTTTATGAAAATCTAACATGAATACAATATGGAGCTTTGGAGCTACCTTTTTGCCTATGTCAACCTCCTTCGGCGGTGTGTAGTGAAGGACGTCCATAGAAACGCCACTGTCGCTGAGAGTCTCCACAGAAAACCTTTCGGGTGATGCCGCCGCATATTGTCGAAGCGCTGCGCTTATTTCGCCCGAGGTGGAGTAGCGGTAAGCGCTACCTTCGACTTTCTGCAATAAAGTCGACGAAGATGTGCCCTGCAGAGCCGAGGACGATGCGACTTGTGCATTTAGCGAAAAAACTACAGTTTCCGCGGAAGATGCCAGTCGGTTGTCGGATTCTTGTGATGTCTTAGAGTTACTACAGTCGACAATGACATTAAGACAGGATCGAATTGCACTCCAAGAAGTCTTGACTATCTAAGTTTACCTACCCGTGAATGAGATTCATTGATTGTCATAACTTTTCCTTCGACTTCATGCTCTGCAGAACTCGAGTCAGCTCGCGCCGATCCATCGGATCTATCTTCAGAAGCAGTGAGCTCCGTACTGGAAGCTCGTTTGGATCCCATAACATCAGCTAGTTTCTGTTGACTACCCCGACTGTCACTGTTGGGATTCCCGGTTTCGTCAGCACCGAGCTCCGAAGGACGTCTTTCGAATTCGCGCACACTTCTTGCAGTTGCAGCCGTGATGAAGGCCCATCGAGCGGAGCGCGGCAACAAGCGTTGGAATACCATGGTGGCTCAAACAACTGCTATGGAAAAGAATCTAAAGTCCTTTCTCCGGTGCTGCAACTACCCAAATCGAACCTGGTCGTTTGAGCATAGTAAATGTTAAATTAGTTTTCGTCTTCCTCTTTGTGTTGCTAATTGAGCGAATCAGAGCCCAGCCGCCTCGTTGTCGTTCTTCTGGTCATCACCACAATTGAAGTAGAATAACCGGGGAGAGCAATTACGATAAAGCAGAGCATGTGGGGTCGACGAAATTATTAGAGGGGATCCCTGGAGAGGAGGAATATAACCCGAAAAGCCCGCTACATATTTCTGGTCCGAATTCCAGGTTTTTCAGGTTTGTCGAAAGGACTACACTTTCACTCGTCATGCAGTGGCATTTTTTACAAACAAGATCAATAGCTATTTTAGTTTTAGTTTTTTCTTTTTGCACCTTTCCTAATAGAATACTTTAGTTGTTATTTGCGTGTGTCCCGCTTGCACATTTTTCCAGCACATCGGAAATCAAACACAGAACACGAGTCGCTTTCAGCCCAATGGGAGGTCGTCCTTGGGAAATTTGTTCGCGTTTCAACAAATCGCGTCAATGGATCGTTAAATTTTTAAGCGACTAGTAGCAAAGCCAGCTACTCATAAAACTAACTCTACTTACTAAAGGCATGAATATTCCTCGAACTACATCGATGTTGTTTAATTCATGTTCCTGATAGGGCTGGTCTTCCAAAGCCATTTGAGTCGCCCGAAAGGTCTTCAAGTCTTGAGAAATCAACATTGTCGACATCAAGACTTCGCTGTGCACGCTGAAGTTGCGTCACTTGACTGACAACTCGCAAAGGCTGCACCATGAAACGTAGCACTAGAAACGGTAACTCGAAATTTTCCACCAATGTGGGTTCCTGTCCGGCCTTGTGCTTGCTCGACGAAAGCTGCCATATCGCCCAGAGAAAGATGAAGAGGGACTATTACTTCTAGAGTCTGAATGACGTTGCGTCGAGCGGTATTTTCAACGAATTGAAACTATGAGTATAAATATCCGCGAAAAATTTACAAAAAACCTTCTGTGTGGTAACTATTGCAGCCTAAAACTACCGACGCTAAGCGAGTTCCACATAGCGATAACCATAACTAAGCTGAGCCAGGACACGCAAACCACGAAGAAATCGAGTTTCAGCCAAAAAGAGCGTCGGAACCGATCAAATCCTAGAAGAAAAAGTGTAGTTCCGCATTCTGCCAGAAGCAGCAAGGCAATAACGATTTCTAAGGCCTCTTCCCAAGGATGATGTCGCCACCGCGGTAGAAAGCCAGTAGTCGCAAGT
Organism: Amoebophrya sp. A25; assembly: GCA_905178165.1. NCBI lineage: Eukaryota > Dinophyceae > Syndiniales > Amoebophryaceae > Amoebophrya > Amoebophrya sp. A25. The sequence continues at coordinate 157,385 of CAJINU010000015.1, forward strand.
CGCTTCAAGTTCCAGAGTAAGAGCAAACTAACTATCGCGAGCAACGCCATGTTATACCCCAAATATGACCGTGATAAGCGCCAACGCAACAAAGAATAGCGCCATCGTTCGTAGGAGGAAGAGGCATCAGGACTTTCGACAGTTGGTCCGGCGCCACTTATCCCATTGCCGTTCTGGTGTGCTGTGGCGTTGATTTCTGCTCCCGGTGGTAGCAGCTCGCTCTCCTGTCTCGGGCCAAGATTCAACCACAAGGAGCTGCTGTCGGCAAAACGGCCACTCTGACCCCGCGGCACGTCGTCGCTCGTCATGGCATCACGGGGGGTGTAGCATTTCAACGAGTGGTAACGAGAACAACACTCTGATCTGCATGTTCCATGCTACTCCGGGAAACTGAAACACACCAAAACGAAATAATGGTTGGTGGAACTAAAAAACGAAAACCTATTTCATCGTTAGTGTGAAGGAAAACTATTTGTGAAGGTAGTATTCATTTCTCAATAAAGAAACACTTTCAAGAACGCCAAGTAGCAAGACACTACTTTCAGAACAAAGACATCTTCCATATACCAGAAATAGTACGCGGTTTCCTATAGACACCTACTACGAAAACTTGATCCGCGAACGCCACAAAAACTACAGCAGGCCCCCGAACGACCTCGAAGGTGCAGCTCAAGTGGAATGATGCCATCGAAACTGGGGTGGCAACGAGTATCATCCAAGTCTCATTTTTTGCGTCATTTTCTCCATGAAAAAAAACCCATTAAACTGACGGTCGCTCATCTTGTCAAATCAAGTAAATCAAAAGCAATGCACTAAGGTCAAGGAGCACAAAACCATAATTACGTTGTAGTTTTACTTTTGCGCGAGTCAATGTCAATTGATACTAGACAATAAAAAAAAGCTGAACAGTGCTATGACGTTTCTCATTTTCTCTTTTGCCAAACCCATGTCAGAAAAAAAACGGAAAGCGCTCGTTCGAGAATGCGAGCCTGTCCCTTTGTTTGTATTGTTGCAATTTTCTAGACTCAAAGATAATGAAGCATTTCTGCTGTACGCCAGAATGACAACTCTCAGCCTGCTACACCTTGCTGCTGCATTGCCTTGATTTTTGCGTCTTTGCGTGCGATTTCTAGCTTCAGCGCGGCCAGCTCTTTTGAAGTTTTCTTCCCGTTTTCGCGAATCACCTGTTCTGACGTCTGTACTCGCGCTTCTAATTGCTGTATCTTGTACTGCAAAAGCTGCTTGTCTCCTCCACCTGTTGGAAATTAGAGCTGCCCTACGTCAAGCAGAAACTGATTACTTATCCACACATAGAACGAGGTCGAAATGGTGCATATAGAAATTCGAAGGAGTTGTAGGAGACGAGGACCCCATTTGATTTCATCTGCTTAGTTAAAGCAAAGGAATTTATTCATAAGTAGCCGACGCTCTCTCGAGTTGCTCGCAGATTTCGCGGAGTTTGTCGTGTTCTGCTTGCTTGTCACCAAGCATTTTCTTCGCGGTCTGCAAGTCCTCCTCTGCGTGAGTCAACGAGGACGCTTTCTGGCTCAGCGAGGCTAGCTCTTGTCGCAACTGCACGTTTTCCGATCGTACTCGCTCTAGCTCGATCTGAGTTTGCTGGGCTTTGTGCAGGTCCTCGAGGCTACTTTCGAGGACTTTCTCCAGCTTGCCGATAACCTTCTCCGAGTATGAACAAGAGAAGGAGGGCTAGTAACTACGACACAATAAAGATAAAAAACGCACCAGCATGTAGAGAAATACAATTGATCTTGCATCACCAGTAATTTTCGGACTCAGGAGAACGACAGTGCATTGAGAGGCTTCAACAAGCTTTTAAATTATTATATTAGTTGTAACTGTAAGTAGAGGAGTAGGAGATGAACAAGGAGATAAGAAAGACTAAGTACAATACAAGGCAAGGAAGAGGGCCTAGCTTCATCGAAATGCCCATACTCATTTTCGTCAACATAACTGTGATCTTGCTGTTTCTCGGTAGAGCTCGATTTTCTTCGTGTCCTTCTGGTATTTCTGTAGCAACGTGGCCTGTTCGAGGTGTGCCTGTTCGAGCTCCTCAAGTTTGCGCTCTAGACCGCGATTCTTGACAATTTCCCGCATTCCACTCTCCATCCTTGTCTTTAGATCGTTCACCTTGTTTTTCTCCTCTCGGTATTTTGCAACTGCCGTCTGAAGCTTCATCGCAAGTTCCGAAGTTGACAGGCTGTCGAGAAGCTCGGAGTTCAAAGGTTGGTTAACGCGGACGTCCTGCGTTATAGTATTTGTAGGAGCGACGAAGGAGAACCATTACTCACACTCAAAAACCAAACACAAAGTCTAAAGTTTCTAGCCCCTGTTAAACTACGCAGTTCACTAGATAGTTTAAATTAGAGTAGATGGTTGGAGTTGTCTGCAGCACTCCAAACAGCAAGGCTTCTACTAGAGTGATCCTCTCGGGCACGTTCTGGCCACGCTCAGCAGCTGGACTCTCGTCTCGTTTCTCCTTGAAGCCATACCACACCGGGACCGCTGCAGACAACTCCAACTAGTTCGAGCGAAGTACCTAGTTAGTTAGGTAGTGAAGTTGATAATGAAAAACTTAATTTTTGTGTTTGGATTTTGAGTGTGAGTAATGGTTTTCCGTCTATGAGCGTGACACTTCCTTGAATTTTGCTAAGGAAGCTCTGTCCTTGATGTCATTCATGCCCACCCCCACCACGAACAAGGTGCATATAATCGCTGATAGTATACATAGAGAGCATAAGGCAGCTAGTTGAAATATCAACAATACCTCATTGAACTTGAGCTCTTCTTCCAGCTGCATGTTGAGCTTCGCGTTTTGGTTTTGTAGGATTTGTATCGTTTTCTTCAACTCCACGATCTCCTCCCCTGCAGTTTTTAACGCTGACGCTCGTAGATTAAATTCGCGCATTAGTTGGATAGATAGGTCCTGGTTTAATCTGAACTCCTGTTCTTGCGCTTCCGCAGTCGGAAGTGCGGGTGGCATTTTCGCTGGGCTCCCTGCGTATAAAGACCTCCCCGGCTTCTCTGGACTGTTCGGTAGCGTGTCAGGAATGTAGCCGCTACCTGGAGGTGGAGGATGTTTCTTGGCAAGGCACAGCGGGGGCCCGCACATGAAAAATGCGCTCAAATAACGTCTTGAGATCTTTTTGTGCTACTTGTACGTTCTCATAGCCAGTAAAAAGGAAGATTGATTTTCAGAATCACGGATACCAAATCAGTGCTCTACGTAGTACTCAGGGCCCTTTGTTTGTGCCCCACAGCAGCAAGCATGGCTTCCGCTCGCATGTTTCTACCCCAGATACGAACGTCGACTGCTAGTGTTGATGCCCTTGTCGGATCTTCGAGTAGCCTCAAGTCCAACATGTAGGCTCTATGTAGTGGATCCCGTGCACCCTCTGGTGGGCACAATGTGGAAGCATCTACGCAGGCAAATCCGACAAGGTGGTCTGGGAGCGGCGCTGTCGGTTCACTGCGGAGAAGATTCAACTCAAAAAGAAACAGGCTCAAATGCTGCAGACAGCGATCTGCTGCCGCACTACGAAGGACGTAGCCGTCAAACTGTGGACAGCGACTACGACTAACCGCAACTGGTGTCATGAAATATCGCGGTGGCCTGGGGTACGTGGCCAACTGGTCCTTGAAATAGCCCTCGAGGACTGCACTGAGGTCCCGCCGTACGTCATAGTGATAGCGAACAATCGTTACACGCGGAGTCGGCATACCGCTATACTGCTGTGTCTGCGTTGGAAAATCAGGAGAAACAAGCAGCAATGCGTGATTCGCCATCTCAGGCAATGGCCTCGCAGTTGGAACACCGTGACACCGAAATTCTATTCCGTGAAAGCTTTCTGCGATGTCTGGTAGGGGAATTTCTCTCGTGACTGTGAAACACAACCCAGGTCCACTCGGGAACTTACCTATCGGGCCTCCAGGCACGAGGAGACCACTCGTCGGTGCGCCGCCCGCGTGAAAGCTAGTACCGCCGCCCGCAGAAACGGAAGAGCCGCCGCCGGATGTGCAACACATCACGGTTACTGGATCGAATGCGGGTATCACATTCAAGAAAAATTGCACACAAAGTATCTCTCGAACGTCTGCGTTCCGGACCAACGTTACTGTTAGCTCGCACCGCTGATCTCTCAAGTCTGTCGTTGATGCTCCTCCTCCGTTCAATCCCAGAGGCAAGACTAGCTCCTGATTTAATATCAAATGCTCTACAATATCCGCATTAAACTGTCCCGGTGGTTGTACCTCAAATTCTGCGCCTGGGACTTGAAAAGCGCAGGTTCCATCATACCGCAAAAGTCGGGCAGTCACTTGCAGTTTCACTGGTGGTGCAGAGACGTTCACTGAAGACGAACGAACCGCCGCACCTGCCGTGTCTGTCCCGTTATTTGCGTCCTCGAGATCCTGGAGTGCATCAACTGCGCTCATAGGGTCTGGCGCGCGAGGTGGAGGTGCGGTCGATGATGAAGAACCGCCTTCCTGATACTGAAGATACACGACGTCCTTGGCGCAATGGCACAAAATTCGTAATCGATGCTGGAACGGCGTGACGAGCCTGAGAGAGGAAGATGAGGAGTGTCGACCCTTTCACTCTTATCCAAAAACCTAGCATACTAGCTAGTAAATTGTTTGCAGCAATCTTCGTCGTCTACTAGTAGCAGGCGCGAGGTCAAAAACCGGCAATACCACAAGCCCTGATCCAGCTCTTCTGCCAAGCTGGTGTCTTTGACTTTCTCGATATCATTCTGGCCGTCGCCACGTTGATGCGTCAGAATCAGCTCCTCGCTTGGCTTCAACAGCTTCTTCTCTATCCGAAGCATGCACTTGCCCACTAAAACATGATGATTACCACTTGATACAGCATCTGATTGTGGTGAAGAGGGACTATTGCAAGTTGTACTTGGCAAAGCAGATCATTAAGAATAAGAGTCATCACATTTTCTAATTACAGGTACTAGGTAGAAGTCGTTGCACTTCTTGGTTGAAGTTTTTTATCATCTGTTGATACCCGTAGGCGCGCCTGATCTGGGCTCTGTCTTTCGAAGAAAAGACGCGTTGTGGACGATCGTTTTTTGGCGTAATTCTGCTAGTCGCGGATCTATCCTATCGGGTGCCTTCAGTGCTCCAAGTTCGTGTAGGCTCACTATCGCCTCACCCAATTTCTTCACGGCAGAGTCCTCTCTTTCCGGGTTCACTACAACATATGCGCGGACAATAAGCTGTTTTTGATGTGATGATCATGTGCATTGATACCCCTTAGCTTTTGGTCTTTTAAGCAAGATACTGTTTCTACGAATTGATCAAATTGTACGCGTCGCGAATGAACAAATTTTTCTCTCACCTGATTCTCCGTATTCTCGTCATGAAACGGAAGGAGAAAGGAGCTAGACTCGAACTGCGGATACTGGGTGCTTGCAGAGGTGTCTGTCCTGCGTGGTGCGAATTCGTCACCGAGTTGTACAGTAAGAAAATACGGAAACGGCTTTGCAAATTCGCAGCCATCAATCGAAACGTCGAGAAAAAATTTCGATGCCTGAGAGTCCTCTTCTTGCTCGATGTTTAGAAAGAACAACAAGTGCTGTGGCGCACGCGAAGGCACCTCATAGCAAACCGACGCGATGGAGCTGTTAGTTATATCTTTCTTTGTCTTTAAGAAATCCACCTAAAGCGCAAATACAGGTACTCGTACTTAAAGGGACTCGTCATATCGTACTACCTTCAAGCGACAAAATCAAAACCATAATCTTCTGGCATATCTGTATGATCTTGGCTTTCATTTCGACGTTTTTCTCGAGTTGCAATTTTCTGTCCTCCAATTCCGCTTGCGTGGTTTCGAGTTGTGACTTCTCTTCGCGCAGTTGTGCGAGTTGGGCTTCTCGACTCGCCACTGCTGCTTCCGCCTCCGCTTTAGCCTGATCGAAAGCCTGACGCGCGCGCTGACGCTCGGTTGCCGCCGCTGACTGTACATTCTGGATCTCCTGGGCCTTTGCCTGCATGTCTGCCGTTAGTTTTTTCCGGTCTTCTTCAAGCTTTGACTTATCGGCTGCTAACTTAGTGGCATCATCCGTCTGCTTTTTCAGCTGGTCCTTCGTTTTCTTCTCATCCTGATTGGCATTTGTTGGGCTCGAAATAGGGTTGGTCTGGTGGATATGGGAAAAGCACATCGGGCTAAATTCCCAGTTATGAAAATCTTGAACAACAAGGCTTGGTTAGATATCGATATAGAGTTGTTCGCAGATTCTCCATCATGAGTGAATTGTCGTGAAGATAGTACCGCTTTCAGTTTCGCAACTTCATTCGCTTTTGCTCCGATTGTCCCTTGCGCCGTATTGAGATCCCGCTGCGCCTGCTGGAGTTTGAGCTCCAGCTCTTCGATCTTTTTCTGCGCGGCTCCACCACCGAACATCTTCAGCTATTTTTTAGGCTAGTACCACACTTTGTCTTTGTCGTATTGCAGCATCCCTTTTCTTCGAACGCGTTTCGGGTGATTACCTCACCCCTACCCGTCCCGCGCGCGTATAACTAGCCAGAAGCCGCGCGTTAGTCGTTTTCCTTTTCCTGGATTGCTATAGCTGATCGTTTTTCTGGATTGCCGGACAAGAAGATATCGAAACTACATCAGCCCAGCAGGCCGTACGAATCAGTCCGCCGTCAGCCTCAGCGGGATGCGAAAAGCTTTGTTCAGATAAAATGCTATCGATTTGGCGAGCATTCCGGTGCTTACAGTCGATGAAAAAGCCCCTAATATGCGATGGACGGCTTCCTGTTTTTTTCCTGGCCGTTGGCGATGAGGTCTGCTCAAGTCCACTATTGGCTTTCAAATGTTGACGATGCAGATGGCATGGTTTTCCTCTGTAATTACGCTTTGTTGAAATTAAGAAGAGAACTAACAAAACGTCAATCGATCCACAAACACTACTAGTGACTAGGGAAATATTTCGCTCCACTTTGATGCCCTTTGCTTTTGCACATTTTTAGCACTTTTTGCTACGCAGAGTGGTCCGCTTTTTCAGTTTCTTTACTCTACGGTCAGGTGCTGTGGTATACTAGCTCTAATGGGTTGGTTGGATGTAGTCTCTCTAGATTTTCTGACTTCTTTGATTTTCACTGTATGCCTACCTCAGTCGCTCATTTTTTACAACAATATCCTATGTGATGAGGGATGGCCATTCTTAAGAACGTGTCAGTTTCCTCTTGACAGAATCGCTAACCGATGCATGTGCACAAACCAACAGCCTTTGCTGCATGTATAACAAAACACACTTCTTGCGGCAGCAGGCGTACCGTCAGCCCGTTCAGTCATTTTATGTGTCCAACAAGGGACACAGGTAAGGCTAATGTTTGTAGTTCCGAGGAACATCAAATGCCAAAGGTCCGAGGAACATCAACTGACAGATTCACTTAGAGTCTCTTTTGATCGATTTCCGACTACAACGAACCGTCTCGATCCGGAGGCATAATTACAACGAAAAGTTGGAAGTTAAAATATGATGATTCGGAATTATTCAAGACCTAGATTACAGAAAAATGATTGACTCATCAATCAAGCTCTTTGATTATCAGTAGGGGAGACGCACAAAAGGAATAGAGGTAGTTCTTATTTGCATTGATTGCTATTTTTTCATAGCCGAGATGAAAAATTTTGCTACCTGGTCAGGTCTAAGAATAAGATCTGACACAGTAACCACGCAATTCGTGACAGTTCTTGAAGATCTGTGTGTTGTGGCATGACATAGATTTATCAGCTACATATTAGAATAAGAAATCGACGCATCGATTAGGTTAAAACTCGACGCAACGACCGAAGTCGAATGGGATTTGGTAGTCTACGTAAAGGGCGATCTCCGATCTTAAGAATTCTAATGACATACTTTCTTCAAGAATTGATTCGATCTATCAATCCTCCTCGCAAGAAGATACTTCATCAACTCATGCTTCTTAGTAGGTCCAAAAATCTAAGTTGTAGCTATCAAGGAGCCGGGAGCTTTGTGCGTTCCATTCTGGTGTTTTAGTTTTTCTTGCATCATCGTCCGAAATCCTTCAGCAATCTCGGAGCGTTTTAGTCTATTCCATCATCATCCAGAATCCGCCAGCAATCTAGATAGGCCAGCGCATGGCCAGCCTGGGGGGTATGGCTAACATCTACCTCCTTTAATCCCTAATCATCCAGTTCCAGTAGGCAATCATGATGATCACGTTGTCCTTGTCTCGTAAGAGTGTGGAGTATAATCAAAGTGGGGTGGACTACACCGGTTTCTACTTGCGGTAATCACTGGTGTAGCTGCGCTGCCCGCTGCTGTTCGTGTAATGCGAATAGCCACCGCCACTCTTGCCGCCGTTGGACGTGTAAAATCTACCACCGCCGCTTGCGGTCGGGGCGTAGTAGTGGCTTCCGCTCTGTCCTCCGGTACCTTATCAAATACAACAATATTTGAATCGAGACTACAAGACAAAAAGAAGAGTGGTGGTGCTGAAATTCTTTACAATACTGAAAATAAACTGGACGGAATTGGACGACAGAAAGTTGTCTCCTGCATTTCGATATCGCTACATTTTACGTGCAAAGGAAAAGATTGAAATAGATACCTCCACCCTTATAGCTGGCGTTGTTGAGTAGGTGTATCCGCCATTGGAATTATAGCTAGTGTATGAATTGCCCTAGGCATTCGTTTCGCTGCGCACTGGGTCCGGCATTTTCGTTGGTTATGTACTTGTGTTGAAGTGCTACGTCAATTAAAGACGACCTAGAATTTGCTATTGTTCTGCTTCTGCATATTCTTATCTAGTTGTGGTCTTCCTCTTCTCTCGGGGAATCGTTTGCGCTTGAAAGAGTCTACTCTAAAAAAGGGCTGTCGTGAGTGTAACAGGAAACAATCTCAATCGATGGGAGAATTAGGAAGTTTAGATTTAGTCGAGTCCTTAGTTTATCCGTTGGTTTTATACAAGGCGGTATCGAATGATCGCCCATTGACTAACGTTTTTGATTTTTTGACTTCAAAAATCCTTTTTTTGATGATCGGGCCAAGCTTGTTGATGCTTAAATGTTGTTTTTCAAGCTCTCCTTATATTTTTCGTTTTTCTATAACACGGCCTCCCAGTTAGTCGCGTGCTTTGGCGGTGTTCTTAGCGCTTCGGTTGCTGCTTCCTCGTTGCGGATGTACCTGTATCACTCTTCCTTGAGCCAGGATCGTTTCAATCATTTCGGCTTCCGTGAGAAAACACACTTCGAAATCGACATCGCAACGATAGAGACAAGTCAGAATATCGAAGTTAGACACCTTATTTATGTCGTTTTTCAAGAAATTGCAACAGCGAGTCGCAATGTGGAAACGATTCAGGCATTCTGTGTCGCTATTTGGTTTCATCGGAATCTTTCTCGGTGTCAAAGATACCTGTCTATTTGGACCTTGAGACGACCACGATGACTTGGAAGTAAGTGATCATGTGAGTTGTGAAATCTGAAGTACGAAACAAACCCAAGAAAACAAATGAATGTATCAGATTTTCCCGACTATTCATTTCTATGTGGGCTCGCTGATCTTGCCCTTCCGCAAACATGTTTCGATGATGCCAAATGCCAAGTGCTCTCCTTGTTCTCCAAACACAATCACATGTTCAGGCTGTTCATGCAGCCTCAAGATACGCCAACGATCGACTATCCTCAAGCAAACAACTTGTGACTGCAATATACGTCACCTCTACCGCTCAGGCAGTAGGAACAGTGCTGGCGCCACCTCTACTGCTCAGGCAGTACCAGTAAAACAGTAGAAAAAAAAAATTGAGCTCTTTGACCTGGCGTCATGGCCAGAGAACGAAGCGCAGGCGCGTCAGCAGCATCATAGCATGTCATGTGATGTGTGACTCCGATCTGACCTACCAATTCAGTTTTGAGACCAGAGCTTAAGGAACTAAGTCGAAACCGTTCGCAAGCCTCATCACATCACTACTTACACTTCCTCTGTTATCATATTAATTGTTACATTTTTCGCGAATGCATCTATGGCATATCGCACCTTGTTTTTCACTTCTCGTGCTGCACTCCATAGAACATATGACGAGCTTTCCGGTTGATCGTTTTTTGCCGCAGCCCCTACAGCGACGATATTCCTCCTCTCTATTGGTGGAGGTAGTTTTTCGCTTTGAGCGGGTAACACCGTACCACTTTTGTGGACCACACCGTTTGCAACACAAATCTTCGGAGGGGTTTTTAAACTTCACCTTACGAATAAAGCGAAGTTCCTTGTACTCGCTCGAAGGTATCATAAACGTGTCAGAAAACGTTTGTTTGAAACTTACCGAGTCATACCCCCTCCGCAACAGCTTCGCATCCCGGTAACGTCGTCTTGGTATCCGGATATTTTTTACTCTTCCGAGCTTCGCCTTGACTGCAACCACCGTTTTTTCAGCACCTGCCTGTCTTCTCTCGCACGCTGCATGATTCTGGCAAGCCGGAAAAATAAATTCCAGGACCCGCGTAGCCGCTCCTTCGTCCTGGCCGAAAGTATCCGTCTTTCAGTATTCTCGCAAGGTTGACCTTGGAGGTCACGTGATAAAGCCTTTTGCGGCGCGAAGAGCGGTCGAGGCGTTTCCTGCGCTTAGACTTCCACCGTTCCAGCTTCTTGGTGTATCTACTACCTTCATAGCGTTCGCCATGGGTGCTCCAATCATCGCTCAGTAAAGCTACTATCCGAAGACGCGTCTGAACATGATTCAGAGCTTGACGACGCGCCTTCCTCGTGCAGATTGAACCTGTACTGGAAAGACAGCGATGTGGAGGAGTCAGAATCTGATGAGTCAGAAGACTCCGACGAAGAAGAGCGAGATCGCCGACGACGAGGCATTTTCTATTTCTTGTTCATCTTCCCTACTATCATAACAATATAGGCACCAGGGAGGGAGGCCCCCCCTGTGGGTGGATCTGTGGGGGACCGCGCCCGAGGGGTCCAGCCTTGCCACCTTTGCCCGGTCTGTAGGGTCGGGCACATGCAACACGCCAGAGGGGTCCAGCCTTGCCACCTTTGCCCGGTCTGTGGGGTTGGGCACATGCAACACGCCAAAGGGGTCCACCCTTGCCACCTTTGCCAGGTCTGTCGGGTACATGCAGCACGCCAAGGGTGTGGCTCCCGCCTGGCCTCCTCTGCCCGCTCTGTCGGGTACCTGCAACACGTCAGAGGGCTCCAGCCTTGCCACCTTTGCCAGGTCTGTCAGGTACATGCAACACGACAAGGGGGCCCAGCCTTTGCCACCTTTGCCAGGTCTGTCGGGTACATGCAACAAGCCAGCGGGGCCCTGCCTTGCCTCCTTTGCCAGCTTCAGCGTCCTCCGGTGTGGTGGCGCTCTAGGGTACAGGCAAGAAGCGGGAAGGGGTCAGAGGTGGGCGCTTTGAGGCCTTCCCGTCCCGCCCGGCAGCCCCTCGAAAAGAGGGGCCGGGGCTGGGAGGCCCCCCCCCTCAAAAAAGTTAGATCGGGGGGGGCCTTCAGCCCTGAGCCCTGGAACATATGTAAGTCTCAGTCTGAGCCTGTCACTCAACCTGCATCATTCGACCTGCAGGTACGACCATGCCATATATTCATGCAATGTTCAACGGGAACAGAAGATCAACATTAATAACTATCTCATTAGAAGCAATATTTCGCGAGCGTAACCTGTTACGCAATTTGCATCGGCTTGTGTTTGGTCTACATCATTTCTGAAACGCGCTGCGGATGAACGAGTAAGATTCTTACTTCTGCTCCTTACCATTTGTAACACGTCCTTGTCTGTGATTGGCGGATAACGTCATGGAGGTCAGAATTTCTACCAGATCTCGATATCACTACAGTCGGTAAGCTATTGGTTTGATTAAATTTGGTGCAAAAAAAAAAAAAGAAATGTGTTCTTCGGTTTGATGTGCAACATTTGAGATGCTAATATGGTTATGGCTCTCACTGCGGTATCCTCTCAAGAGACAATTTGCGACACGAGCTAGTCGAAAATCCAGAACTCTGTCCGAACACACACGGACGAAAATACAGACCAGGTTAAACCGTCGGAAGCAGACCTCACACGAAGGTTGCCAGTGTTTCTTTCTTATTCTGTCGCGTTCGCGCATTTGCCGACAATATCGAAAACTGTTTACGAATCGATATCGCTTCTACGTAGTCTTTTTCATCCTACTGACAAAAAGACATACCTACAGAAAGCGGTACGCGCCTGTCTTGCTTCGCTAAGTATGATAACAAATAATCTGCTGACCTCTCTGGTCGGGCCAATCAATGAATCAGGAATACCTGCTTAGTGCGCAAATTGCAAACGAGATATATCAATGTCTGAAAAGGGTCGCGTGTATATTCTCAATTTAACGTTAATGTGGGTAATTGTTCATCGAAGACGCGTTTTTCGCTGCTACCTCAGTATCTTGCCGAGGAAGGAGTTGGCAAATCGTTTGGGATCCGATGGGGGATATCTTTGCTGCACCAATTTTCCTAGACCTGCTGAGACGTCGGAAGAAATTCTGCGTTCTGAAGCTGAGGCGTAGAGCAGGATCGTGTAAGCAAGCTGCTCCGACAAGAGGTCCAATGGTTCGTCAACAAGCGCCGATTCTTCTTTGATAGACGAAGCGAACATCTGCTCGTCCCCTCTAGCATCAGCGGTATATAGAGGCTGGCTATTGGTCGTTAATGGTACGATCTTGTGGGCAGCGTCCAACAAAGCATCGAGATCCGTTGACGTGCCGGCAAAAGCGCTTTCGCCGACATGCTGAGAGACTGGTGGCAACAGGACGCCCAGAGCTGTGCCCGGGCCGCTAGAAGTCGGGGCTGCTAAAGGTCGGTTGTATGGTGAGGTCTGCCGATTGCCAGTAAAGAAGTTCCGCACGGCGCCAAGAAGACCTTGTTTTGTGTCGTGTGCTGCACCCGCCTGGTTGAGGGAACCTGTTGTGAATTATAGTTTAAGAAGTTGTCGTTGGGTTGAATGATGAAAAAAGCTTTGGTCGAAGTTCATGATGACTCTTTAGTGATTCAGTCACTTTAGAAGCTGCTATGGTCTTATTGTAGAAGCACGTCTGCGTAAGGAGTATCGGGTATACCTTGATGCGCTATCTGTTGCGCCAAGAAGCGCATATCCGCAACCCGTTGAAGCGTGGATCCTGTGATGAACGGTGTGAGTTCGTCCCTGAATATTTGCAAGAGGTAGCAGCCGATTTGGACAGCCTCCGGTACGGTTGCGCCCACAAAACAACATGCGATTAAGAGGTCGCGACTCACTTGTTGCACTAAGCCAGAGCGGCGAGTTAGCAATGGCTGTGACATCGTTGCGAACGGTGGCACGGATGGAGCTCCTCCGTTTGCCCCAGGATATCCATTTGCAGCTGGTGGTCCTAAAACAACAATCTGGTTGCCGCGCGAGGTCAGTTCCAGTGGTCTTTCTTCCAGCATCTGCGCTTCGTGCGACACGCACTGGGACGCGAGTCGCATCACTTGGGACGTGATTTGCACCACTTGTTCGCTACTCAACAGCATCTCATCTCCGGCAGAAGGCCGCAGAACGAGCTGGCCTAGTGGAGCACCAGACGCTCCATGTCCATTATTCGCTAGGTTTCTACCCATCGTGCCTCCTGTCATTCCAGTTATCCTGCAATTTCGTTCCTGTTGTTGCTGTCTTCTCTGCTCCTCCAGGGTCGATAGTTTTGTCGCTTTTAGTGTGAGCATCTCTGTGGCGCAACGCTGGCAGGCGTCCTGGGTGATGCTGGTACGCTCCAGCAAGACGAAGACGAAGTTTTCGCAATCCCGGAGCAAAGGCGCATAGTCTGCTGCTGACTCACAGATGGTCGAGAGAAACGGCAGTAGAAGCAAAACTAGGTCGCCTTTGCTTCTTGGTCCTTGAAGCAGAGTCGTTGCACCATCCATCCACAACGAGAGAAGCCCGCTTTCGTAGAGCGCGACGACAAAATCTTCTCCCAAGTCAGGTAATCCGCTGTCCTGCTCACTACTGCCAGGCGCCAGCGCTGCTTTCACTGCAAGAATGAGACTCTGTACGGCACTCAAGTATGCCGTGTCGTGAATGCTGTTAGCGTGGTTCAGGGCCAAGTTCAACGTCTGCTTCATGCACTGTAAAAACAGCGCCATCGGAGGGAAGCTATTTGTAACCACTTGTTTGTACTCTTGAATGATGAAGCGAAGCACACTCAATGCAGCTACGGCCAAAGATGTTTGTTCGCGGCCACCCAAAGCTGAAATTAGCGATGGAGAACCTCCCGCGAGAGGCGAAGCCGTTGTATCCAGTAGAAGCATGTCTACCGCTGCAGCTGCCGTCGAAACTGGGAGTTTGAACAAACCGCGATCTATCCTCGGGAGCAGCGCGAGCAAGGCCGAATACAGGGAAAGTTTTGCGGCTCCGGCGGGCACGTGCAGCAGAAACTCAAATAACTTCTGCACGAGATTCTGGAAAAATGAAAAAGGGACAGCACTATTTCCCTTTGGAATCATGCCACTCCTCTCGTCTCCCGTCGTGTCCTCGAACAGCAGTGGCGTTTCGTTATCCTCGGCATTGCTCTCATTTACAAAAGCGCCTGCGCCTATCTCTTGCGGTCTACCAGGACAATGTGCTTGCAGAAGTGCTCGTGTCACTAGAAAGAGAAAGCTTGTGACCATTTCCTGTCTTGACTGCGATACCACTTCACGTTGCACCTGCATACTGCCCATCATGCTGCTGCCTAGTACGTCGAGGCGCCTCATGGTGGCTCGGTCTGTGTCTACGCTTCTTCCTGTGCCTGCCAATCCTGATGTTGACGATCGCGCATAGACGGATCCAGACACCAGGGCGTCATCGCGTGGACCGCACTCCACGTCCGCTTCGTCCAAAGCAGCATCGATCAGTAATCGGAAGGATCCACGAAGCTGCTTCTCGTCTGTCTTACAGTATCGCAACGCCCACGACAAGAATTGCGAGAAGTTTTGTTGCAGCGCCTCTGTAAGGTCGCGAGCCATCTTGCGCCGATTCTGGGCACACAACTGGCGACACATCTTCCGTGTTCGTAGGTCCAAGTAGGAGAGCGTCGCAGGTCTCGAGGAGAGCACGACGTTCAAGGGCTGCGCAGAGGCGACTGTCGCGCTAACACCGGAAGGCGCCGCTGCGCTGCTATTTGGTCCGAATCCAGGTCGCGGCATTCCGCCTGCAGCAGTGAAAAAAGCTCCGGTCGTACTAGCAGATTGCAGAGCTTCTGACGGCACAGTTTCCGGCGTTGCACCAGCAAGAAGCAGCAGTCCTGAAAGATGATAGAAACTCGCGCAATCGAAGAAGTTATGCACCGAGCCATCTTCGTTATTACCGCCACTAAACAACGAATCCGACGTTGATGGAGCTGCAAAAACGTCAAGACCACGGGAAAAAGCTGCACCTCCTCCTACGCCTGATAGATGCGGAAAGATACTTGGCTCTTGCACTATCGCGAGAGCTCTTGAGTTGGAATATCCGTCGAAAAGCTGACTCGATGGTCGCGGATTGAGCACAGCGTCGTCAGCGAGGTCACCAACTGTCGCCTGAGAGAAGTTACCTGCTGACATCCCACTGTTTGGTGGTCCCCTATTCTGGCCACGCTGACTGTATCGCGACTCCCTCGGAAGTCCGTCTTTCGCAGAACCCATGAAGGACCGGCCGGTCGAGGAAGTGGCTGGACCGTTGCCGACAAAGACGCCTTGGTCTGCTGCGATATCCACCGACGTCTGCGCGCGGTCGCCACTGATTGGCCCACCGGTGGCTACACGGCTACCTTTAGCCCGTCGCCGTGATGCCAAAACGTCCTTCGTTTCGTCGAAGTACCCACGACTTTGCGCAGCGGAAACTGCTGGGCTTAATGCCTGCTCGAGCTCAACCGGAAGAGGTGCGCCTCCCGTCGAGAAGTCGTCGTCAGCCACAGCTAGCGCGTCAAGCAGATGCCGCATTTTCGCTGTGATTAAGGGTTCGTTATGGCTAGTCACCATGAAGAAACGACTCACCATGTCTTTCGATAAATTTTGCGTAGCTGCTTGAAAGAATTCACATCTTTGCCGGTCAGCAGGAGTAAACAGCATTCCAGATACTGTTGTGCCATCAATCACAGCTGATGTGTCGTTGGGATCGTCGAAGTTGTTCCAAAATGCTGCTGCTTTCGCGCCACTGAGTCCGTTCCTCAACTCCAGCAGGCTCGCGTTCGCCCCGTCTAGTTGTTTCGCAAACGCCGACGAAGACATACCATCCAATCCCGCCAATGCGTTTGCGCTCGTTTGCGAATCACGCAGTTTTTGGCGGAAGCTCTCTGCAAATTCGTGCACTTGTTGCAGCTCTGTCGCGAGCAGCTTGAACAAGGCAGACGCTTGCGACAGAAGCACACGGTGGAGAAACGCTGGTCGATATCGGAATGCCTCCGTTCGCGCGTCCGCGATTGAGTCGAGCACACGATACCTCGAAACAAAGCGAGTTGCCAGCGATCGCAGCGCCACGTCGCGCAGTGGAGGCAAATCGAGACACTGTTGAATGAGCTCGAGCACCAGCAAGTACTCCTTGTGATTACGTTCGATGTCGTGATCGCTGTATTGCCTGAGTTGCGACCTACTCGGAACAGCGCGCATTACTGCGCTTGCCGTCTCGGCTGAGGGACCCCTACCGTTCGGAGCTGAAGTCTTCGTCCCTGCGGCAGATCCCGCTGCGACGCTGCGCGCAGACTGGATATTTTCGCGAGCACTGTGCAGAACAGCGGATGTAGTCGATACTCCAGAGTTCTTCCGACTTGAGTGCATGGCATGCGACGAACCACTTCGCATCCTGCTACTGGGTAAAGCCGACCCACTGCGTCCACGTGCGGAAGCAAGACCACGGCTTGGCATGTTGCTGCGGGCATGATGGAAAGGATTATGTCCGCCGCCACCAGAGTGTCCATCTGCATCCTCTAACCCCGCAAGTGCAGCATTATCCAACTTCTGATAGACATTAGATATCGCGTCAAGGTCCTCAGGATAGTTTTCTGCGATGTGGTAGAGACCCTGAAACGTTGAATTCGTCAGGTTCGGACCGTTTTGTCGCGTCGGGTCGAGGTCGATGATGTTGTCGCCAGAAGACGCTGACAGGCCGAACAAAGCGACGACAAGACCAAGTCGCACGCTAGCAGGACTGCTTTCGTGCTCACCTGCATTTGCGGTGTTGGGAAGCTTCGCTTTTTGTTGCGGTGCAACATCTTCCATCTTAACGTCTCCGCGGCTGTCGCTTTTCTTAGGAACAGCCGTCGCAACGTTGCTTAACTGCAAAAGGCTGCCGCTGGATCTCGAGAGACCATGCAAACACTCGCGTAACAGAAGAAGCACTAGTTCGCGAAGAGGCGTTCTGTCTAGCGCCGGATGCTTCTGCGTGTGCGGGAACAGCCGGTTCGGTCGGTCAGAATGGCACATGTGCAGCATCTCCTTCTGGTACTTCGTCAGTTCGATCGAAGGTCCGAAAAGCGGCATCTCAACACCTGGAGCAAAGATTTGTTGTGGCGCTCTGTCCATGTGCTCTTGCATGCCCGTCAGATTCTGTAGGTCACCGGAGGGACCCACGTGCTGCGCCACTCCTGGCACGCGACGTGCTGTCCGGAAGCCTGGGGTGCCCTGTTGCTGCAAGCCTATACCTCCCGGTGTTGTTGCAGTAAGACCTGGCGTTCCTCCGTTCAAGACTGTGGTGGCTGGCGTAGCTCCAGGAGTTCGCCCAGACGGACCAAAAATCGCACTAGCACCAGTCAAAGGCGGTACAACCCCTGTCATTGGTCGTCCTGGAGTTGCGACGACGCAACCCATGCGCGGGATACCAGCTGCGCTTCCGACGCCACCGAAGCCACTCAGCATTGCATTATTTGAGGAAGCCACAGCTAAATTCTCAGCTTCTCGATGTTGTCGATCCAGGATCTCGAATATGCGTTCGTCATCTCCAGTTTCGAAGCCAAACGCTGAGCAGTTGAGTGTTGAATCTTGCAAGTATGCTGCGCGAAGCGTCTTTTCGCGTCCAAAATGAGTCAACTTGTCCCTGGCGGTGGCAGAGATCATTGCGCTACCGCTACCTGGTCCGCCGGGAACGCCAGCGTAAAAAGCTGGGGCCAAGTTCTGAAGCGCAAGAAAGGAGGAGCCAGCTTGTGAGAACAGTCCAGCACTGGAACCTCTGCCCGCTGCAGTGTTTACCGGTCTTCGCAGCAATCGAACAAGCAGCAGATCGAGATTCTCAACCGCGATGTCGTCATGAACATTTGTGCGCGCTTCGACCTCCTGCACAAGCGAAAAGCCCGTCACGACTGAGTATGCAGCCTGTTGCGCGAATCCAGTGTCCGCGTACTGCCTGCTCTCAGCCAAGAAGTCAGCACTGAGATCCGTGTTGGTCACGCTTGCACCGTAAAGCGGTGTCGCACCCGAATCGTAGGCTGCAAGCTCAAACATGTTGTGTGCTAGGCCGTAGGAAACGCCTTCGCGGAGAATCGGATACAGCTCGAGCGTGTGCGCTACTGCGAGCGCGTTTCGTGAAATCATCTGGTGGAGAACGAAGACAGCCTTTTTGGCGATTTGACAGAGCCGCGGTTGCTGCGACATGATGTAGAAGAGAATGAGTGTCAGGTTGTTCGGTTGCCGTTGGTCAACATCAGCATCAGTGAAGACTCCTCCTGCCCCGCTGTTCATGCCTTTAACACCGCCGTTGGCTACGCCCGCACTGGACGAGTAGACACTGCCAGCTAGTTGTCCTCCTGGCAGACGTGCTGGCGCAGGCGTATTTCCGAAGTATTGGTGAAAGTTGCGCTTTAAGCGGTCGCCGAAAGTTCCTGTGCGCGGAACGAAAGCGTGTTCGGCAGCCAAGAAGTCATGCTGTGGCACAGCGTAGTCCTCTGGTGGCCACTGTTCTGGGTACTCGAGGAGAAGCAAGTTGTCCACTGAAGTGGCCTGCTCCACGATTTCCGGCATTACAAAGGTCTTCTTTTGCTGCATGTTGGCCGCGGCCTGCTGGGGCGCACGCTGCTGTTGCTGCAACTGCTGCTGCTGATATGGCAAACTGAAGTTAGCGCCGTCCATGGCTGCCATTACGACGTTTTGATAGGTGTCGCTTGTTTGGTTCGTTTGTTCCAGTCTCGCAGCGGAACTGCTCGTGTGGAAGTGCCTGTTGGACAAGTACAAGAATAAGTGGTCGCGCTGGAAGAGCAATCGCAGGATATCCAGACTTGTAGATACGACGCCAGCTTTCTGCGTTTGGTTGCGCGGATCCTTGCGGTAGAGAATACCCTGGTTCTCGTCAAGCACTCGTCCATGCAAACTGACCATCTGAATCAAGACGCGCATGCAGAGACCACTCGGACGAACCAGAAAACATCGGAAAAGCCAACACGTTGTCAGATGCGCGCCGAGTTGTTGTTCCTCGGGAGTCGGAGATCCGGGAACCGTCCGAAAAGCCGAAGACCCTCGTCCACCGGTTTGAGGTACGCCAGACGTGTTTCCGCTGGCTGTTGCTGTGCCGGTTGCTCCTACTCCTTGCATTGCCTGTTGTTCTGCCAAAGGACCTAGTAGACTGTTGCAAAAAATCTCCCGTTGAGCCAACACCGCGAGGTCGTTTTGACTACACTCGTAAAGCGGTCCGCGAAGCATCATGCGAAGGAGCTTGGTACACAACTGGCACAACCGCCAGTAGCGCGTCTCGTCGACAAAGTGCTTTGGTGGCAGGCTGCACACTGCGAGATACACTTTCTCTACGACGAAACGCGCGAGTTTGAGGAGCTGAAGACACTGGAACCGGCGTCGCAGAGACACCGCGTGCAGCGCAACTAGTGCAAAGTTCAGAAGTTCGCTCACCAACACAAGGCCCTCCGACGATGCACTGCCAAGAGGATCAACTACTGGCACGCCTCCGTTGCCTGCTGTATTGAAGAGTTGCTCGAGGTGTTCTGTCTGCATTTGATTTGCGCTTACACCAGCAAAAAGGCCTTCCCCGCGTCCAGATGCGGCGGCCAGCAGTGTAGTGGCGCGCGCGCGAAACTGCGAATACGCGCTTGACTCTACCTCGCACAACTGCGGTAGAAGCAGAATAACGCTGTTCAAAAACTCTCCTGCAAACCATTCCGAGTCTGCCATTTGCGCCAAGCTGCCAAGGCACGTGCTCTTCAGCAACGTTGGAGCATCCGCGCTCTTCAAAATGTGGAGCAGGCGGTATCCAACACCAATTTTCTGGTTCCACGAAAGGATCGATGCCGATGAGCCGGGAAGTAAGGAGGAGGCTCCGGGAATCACGGGGTTATGAATCAGTTGCGAAGCAGATGAAGTGCTTGGGGCACCTCCCATGCCTTGGACAAGGTTCGGGTTCTGCTGCTCGGCTGGGCCACCGGAAGCCATCAGATTCTTCGTTGGGAACACCAGTGTGTGTCGCCAGCACTGTCGCACAGAAACTTCGATTCTTTGTGGCCCTCTCGGAAGGTCCTGAAGACAACACCCAGGTTTTTCGTGCAGCGCGATATCACCAAAAGTGCAGCCCCCATCAGCGAGACTGCGAGTTGCTGCGGAGAGGGTGCTCGAGTATCCTTCGACGCCATCTGCGGTACCACCTGCGGACATGACACTAGCCGACGAACCACCTGGCACTTGCTGTGACTGATAGGGTCCGTCGCCTGCGGCACTGCTACCTCCGCCAAAATGATCAGCCGGGCCCATTATCACGGATGCCGCAGATCCAAGAGCGCCCGCTGCGCTAGTCGCATTCGCACCGCCTGTGCGCATCTCCGCTAGAACAGATGCACAGCCCAACTTGTCTCCATAACAGACACCGGACAGTTTCACTAGTGCAGCCATTGTTAAAACGCGTGCACGCTCCTCCTGCTTTATCAAATCGTCTTGCTCGGCCTCGCCAACTGTCGCGCCGGCAGAGGCTTGCGCTGCCAGATAATGCTCTAAATGTTGTGGTAGGAGCTCGAACAGGTATCCGAGATTGAACCTGGTTTGGTGACAGAGAAAATGAGGTTTAAAAGTCGATCTACTGAAGCAGATAAACTTTTGAATTTTTGTAGGACGCATGCAACAATTGTCAGAGGTTATGATTCAGATACTTATCGCAAATATAACATGAAAGTAGAAGTACCATTGATTTGCGTGCGAGTTCAAACGCTGCATCAGCTTGACTGTAATTGCGTATGGACTGCGTGCTACTAGAGCCGCAAAAAGGAAAATGATTTCTGCGTACAAAACACTAGTTTTCGGTGACGAGTCAAACACAGCTCGGGTCATGGCAGCTTGCGAGTCAATCTGTCGGCCCGCGTTAAAAGAAGTCAGCGGATTCATCTGAAAGGAATCCGAAATGTGCAACACCAAGTCTGCAAAGTCTCCGCAAAACTTGGGTTCGAGACGACATAGTCGGTTCACACAACGTAGAGCTGAAATTTGCACCCAGCTCTCATTCAGAAGAGACGCCATTTTTCGAGTGTGCATATCGCGACCGCGGGTGTGACCGGTAGACAGCGTTAGGCCTGTTGCGAAAAAAGGATTCAAAATCGCTGGAAAGTAATGGAATCGAATATTAGTGTATCAAAAACGTATTTAACAAGATCAAGAAGCATCAAGAAAATATCAAAAATTCAAGGTAGTAAGTACGTTGTAATTGCTCTCGTTCTCGTCTCTGACACTGCGCTTCGTATTTCTTCAAGACTGTCCAATTTCGAATCGTGAGTGCGCGTCGTAGTATGTCGCAAACACACGCAACAGCTTTCTCGGAGTAGATCAAATCGGAAAAACCATGGCGGGTCAGATTTTTTCGGCCTAGCGCTGTACTACTAGGACCCAGCGTACTCCGACTTGCGCTGCTCCCGCCATAGACCTCGCCTAGCGCACCTGAAGCTCTCCCGAAACTATCGTTACCACGAAGGATGCCTAAGTCACCTTGTCCGCGGCTCTCGCGCTCTAGTTTTGTGCCAAATAGTGGTCGACCCGTTACTGGATCGAGGCCAGGAATCTGAACCTGAAGTTACGTGAGGGCAATATAATAAGACGAAACGTCATCTATAAGTTGTACTATGAATGAGCTTCAGAGGCATTGGCATGATTTACGACTATAACAATTATGTCCGTAATATTTTTGAAAAGAAAAGATCGATGAAAAATAAATCTGTAGAGAAGATGTTGGTCGAAAGGAAGCATAAGAAGAGAATTTGTACGTGAGCTCGTCTCTGCTGTTCTGCTGATGTCGTGCTTGAGAGATCCAAACGGGACTCAGGATGGTTACGGCCATCGTCGAGTCCGAAGTTTAGCGATGTGAAGCCGCCTAGGACTTCAGCTGTGAGGAAATCAAAAATATTCCAATGGAGAACGCCTTGCAGAAAGGAGCGCTCCTCGTCGCAGTAGACACCCTGTACCGCGAAGGAGAGCAGCTGTCCAAGGATAATGTGCTCGTTGAAAAAGGAGTATCTACTGCCGTCACTATCAACCACATGCTCAGCCGTTGCTGCTTGCTTTCGCGGTTTTTCGATCTTCTCCTTGTATGCAGTCAGCAATGCTGAACCTGAATATCAAAAGAATGAAAGAGAAAATGGTGCTACCAGATTCCATCATTCTGGACGGTTATTTTCATGAACTCATCATCATACATCATCTACCACTCAACACCGGGAAAGATATTGACAATCTCGTAAGATTCAGTACGATGAACTTGATGCGGCCTGTGCCTCGGCGAGTATCTCGTGGTTCCTGCTGCAGCGGTAGGCGCATCGCCTTCACCAATAGACTTTTTTCCTTCGTCATCTTGGAGCATAATAATGGCTAGAAAGCAAACCCGTAAAGTGAGGTCTGCAGCGTCCTCTCGGTAATACACGTCAAAATCTTGAATAGTCACGCTTTGCAACGGAACGCCATCTGCTGGTAAGAGCTCCGCTAGAGAAGCAGGCATGACAACCTAAAAGGTCGATGTAAAAAATGTTTTTCATGTCACTTTAGAACCAAGAGTAGACGAAGCACCTGAGTTCTTATGGTTAATATGCACTTTGATTTACTCTACTAGCACATTCCGAATGATGGATTTCTAAGTAAGCAATTGCTTACCCTGACTCTCTGCCCCTTAAAATAACTGTTACCTGTGGTATCAGCGAAAAGAGCAGATCGAGATTCGAGACGGAGGATTTGTAGAAGGAAAAATAGCTCAACATCGCATCGAAACCATACTGCAAAAGCCGTCGCACATGCTGCTGCTCCTCAATCGAGCAGTTTGGTGTGAGCCCATGAATCAGCATTCTGAGCGACTCTACAAGATTGCTAAAGAGGCTTGGGCCCAGAGAGTCGAAGAAAGCGGCAGCAAGTCTACTGCCTGGTGGAGTCGGGCTCGTCGTTCGCTGGTATTTCCCGAGCTGCCGCGATAGGTCGAGCCTGTTGTTGATGCTCGTTGTGTACTTGAGTGTAGGAACTGTTGCTTGAGCATCAACATCTTTTCGGGTTACTGAAAATATTCTTACCTTCTACCTAATACCGAAAAGTATCTAACAACTAACAAGCACACCGAGTTGTAGTACAGTATGCAAGCGAGGTGCTGCTGCTCCCTGTAGTAATGGTCCTGGCACGCCCGTATGACATCGGCTGGCAGGGACCCGACCTGTTGAAGGACCGCCTCAACAAGTGCGCAACAATCATGCTGATGAAGTCTAAGCTTTGCAGACAAAGCGTCTATGTCGGTTACAAGACCTGTAATTTTGGTTGGGGTGGAAGTTTTTATCCCCTCTGCACATAGGAGGACATTAAGTAGTAAGTTCACTTTGACGACTTGTTCATTAGATCCAGACACTGACGATTATTCGGTGTTGTTCTGCAACTCCTGCATAAAGATATGTTAAAAACGTAATTGTAATTCCTTAACTCTGTACGTTTCACAAAGGCCGCACCCCCTCTTTCGGCATTGAGTTTTAAGAGCTCGTTACTTGGCGTCTGCCTCACATATTCCAGTAGTTTGTCGAGTGTAATTGAGGACTCCCTTATTTTCTCCGTGCGTAAAGGCTTGAGAAATGTCTCTTTCTCGGCTTTAAGTGCGTCGAGACATTCCGGATCGGGGTTTCCTGCTGATACTAATGACGAAACACGCCCGTGAAGCTCCGCAAAAACGGAGCCAGTATAGGCTGGAATTTTTGTCGATGGTTGCGCCATTTTCAACGTTTCTAGAAGATGATGCACTCGCTCCTTCGAACTTCCGAAGATCCTCAGAACGTCCGTACTCACCACTGCGGCCGGACTTTTTTCGATCGTGTCGTTGTTAGCAGCTCCATTGACCACCACGGGTCTAATTGATAGTCCCACCTACAGCGGTGTCGTCACCACGTGATCCAGTGCGTCTTCTGCTCGTGTATGACCGTGCCTGCGTCTCGCAAGTAGCACGCACATCAACCAAGGTAGACGGAATTAAGCTCTCGCAAACTTTCCCCCACAATTCGGGCAAATCCAGTTTGGTGAAACGAGTTCGTACAAAAATATGCCATAGCACTAGTAGTGCGTGGGTCCGAGTCCAAATCTAAGGTAGGAGCAACACCGTGCCATTGCTATTCTTCAATCATAAAGGGCAAGTAGACACGGAGAAGACACGGACACTCAATGAAAAACCTGTTTGTTATCCTTATCGTTAGTTTAGTAAATAAAAATATCAGACTTCACCAAATACCCAAGAGTGAGGACGTCTCCGTAGCTCATACAGAGCCAATGAAAACCTCAACTTGTCAACTAGAACTAGGCTAAAAAGGTCGGAAATAAAAATAGTAGAATCAAAAATAACGATCGTCCGAATACCACGGAGCATCCTCACTTTGCTACTTAGGATCGTCACGACCATCATCTTTCTTGGCAGAGACACCAGAACCGACCATTTCGGAAATTCTTTCTTACGTTGAATTTCTCTGTATAATAAGAGCAGTAGAACCTTCACAAGAACAGGCCTTGCCAACTACTATTTCTTATTCTTTCATTCTGGTGCATGCGCCTGCCTTTAAAGGAGAACAGAAACAGATTTACATTCATCAGGAGGCGCATTACTTTTTTTCGATTTGATCGAGAATCATCATGTTTCATCATCGTATTAGATCAGGTGCTACCGATGCACTGCAGGTATGGAAGGCCTCCGGTCGTGATCAGCATGATTTCAGTTTTCTCGCAGGATTGGAATATTTCTTCAAAACATGACTAACTTGCTTTGCCAGACATTGGAGAGCATAGCTCTTGATCAGTCTCTGATGTTAATATCGAGCTTGTTTTGTGTCAGTAACAGTAGAAAATTTTAGATTTGCGTTTTCATCATGTGTGATCATGAAAGCCGTCATGATTTGTCTTGGTAGAGGCAATTGCAAATGTTCCAACAGTTGACAAAT
This sequence comes from Amoebophrya sp. A25, assembly GCA_905178165.1. NCBI lineage: Eukaryota > Dinophyceae > Syndiniales > Amoebophryaceae > Amoebophrya > Amoebophrya sp. A25. The sequence goes on from CAJINU010000015.1 coordinate 182,739, forward strand.
CTGATGTACTCCTTGTCTTCGAATCGAAAATCAGCTTCGAGACTTCGATCATTTATCGTTATATCTAGTCAATGCAGTGGCCGTTATAATGCTTCGGGCTTAGCTAAATCTTGTATTTCTGAGACATGTACTCCAACTGTCGCGGCAGGTTAAGCTCCTCTGTAACGCTGAATGTTCCTCTTCGAAAGAGGACATAATCGGCTTGCTCGCTCAACTCCAGGTTACCCGGAAGCATGAGCCTTCGCAGAAAACCGACCCAATAGGCAAGCGTTTGCGCATCGCCGTCAATAGCGAAGTCGTAGGCACGTCGCGAGGCGAGCTGTTAAATCCATTCGGGGGATGTGGATTGGAAATCTTCGTGTTGGCAGAGAAAGAGAAACTAACAAATTATTGATGAGAATTACCACGGTCGAATCGATTTCTTTGCCTATGAGGGTCGAGGTTACTAATCATCTTCAACATTGGGAATGCCACGGACATTAGACTCAGCTGATGAAGAAGTACCAGATGAAACATGTTCACGTCCGGCAGAGAGCCCCATCTGTCCTGAACTTTTTTGCTTGGCCCCAAATTTATGTGCGTCACGGTCTGGAGCGGGATGCGTCGCACGCGACGAGACATGCTTGCATTAGCACGACTACCAGAAAAACATGTGCGGAAAAATGATGACGCGCTTCTTCCGACACTCTCAAAAAGGTCTTGTGTGAACACAGAGGGACCTGATCCGTAGCGAGCGGCATAGCGACTTTTCCGGAATCGACTGCGAGCTGCCCGGCTACTTCTTCCTGTCGTTGTTGGAGAAAACATTGCTGAAGTTGCCTCACTTGAAGCGATTGTTGTCTGCGATGGTCCTTGCGGAACTAGTTGCAGATCTAGCTCCTTTTGCTTCAACATGCCACCTTTCATATTTTTGGATGGTTTATCAACGTTGGAGTTCATCTTCATGCCTTGCGCTTCGACATTCCCGCCCGTTCGTGGTGAATCGAATGAAGCCGGTGGACTCGCTGCGTCTGCCGGCAGATAGGTCCTCCAGTATTCCAGATAGGGGACGCGTGATTCCGGAAAATAACCCAAGCGCACGAATACGGACTGCGTCTGTCGTCGTGTGTAATCGAATTTCGTAAAGAAGTCACCTTGGTGCAAATCCATCATAGAAAAAGCGGATGTCAACAAGGTGGAAAACGAAATAGACGGCTTCGAAGACGACGGTGCAAGTGCAGTCGCGACAGTACCTTGAGAACAATTTTTTACACTCACGCTGTCCTCATTTTCCATTGGCTTCTCGGTAGACGCCAGTGCCTTGTTGATCGTCGCACCTCCCTGGTCTTTCTTGCGCTTCTCTGACTGCTCCTTCTCGGCTAGGACCAAGGCTCGCGGACTTCCGGGTATTCGAGAAGCAAAAAATTTATCACGCAACTCAGGACTATCCAGCAATGCCGGATTACCTGCGAGTACAGCCTCAAAAAAGATTGGCCACATTCGAACATCTTCGATGCACAGCTCAACCAACAACAACATATTTGATGCACATGCACAAATCAATGAAAAGTAAGCAAGAAAATCAAGATGTGAATGCGATGTGTGGAAAAATACAGAAAAAATGCAGAAGTACCACTCCCAGCTTTCTGTATTATCATTTCTCCATCACCGCGGCCGTGGGCGATCTTCGACTGATCGACAAGAGCAGATGTTGGGCTGTGCATTTTTCGAAAACGCGGGTTTTCTCTAGGACCAACATGGGCCCTGATCTCCTCTGCCAGCGTTCCTCCCACCAGCATGCGAGGTGAGCCTGGGTCTTTACTCGGTATTCTTGGTTCTGTAGAACTACCACGCGCAGCAGCTGTCGACCCCGCTTGCACTTTTTGCACCTGTGGAGAGGAAGCTGACGCACTCTTCTGCTCAGTCTGAGCAGCAGGTGTGCGCTTGTTGGCAGCGGGTACTACCGCAAGTCTTCCGCGCAGGATATCCCTTGCCTTCGGTGGCAGTCCATAAAGAGCGGTAACGGATGGTTGCACTCGCCTCGGCGGACTTAGACTCAGCCGCAAACTTTCGGTGCCGTTGCACTTGTCGAACCCTTTCCGGATCCTTTGTTGGTGGTAGAGACTATGCGTAAAGCGCTTTTTCGCCAAACGTTCGCGCATCAGAGCCGCAAGACGGAACTGTGCCGCAACGGATTCCCTCAATTCTATTTCATGACCAGGATTCCTCGTTGTCACAGACTCAACTAACCTAGATGCCGGTGACGAATCTCCTTCGTCTTTTTGATCATCCTCGTCAGCCACTACCTCACCTTCCGAAACCTCCTCCGCCTCGGCCTCTTCCTGCACCTGGTGTGCTTGCTTGAGTCGTCGGGTGTCGATGGTTCTCAGCACGTCCGAGAGCGTCTCGGTTTCATCCTCATTTGTAGCTAGATCCGTGACCGTCAATCCAAGTGAGTCGAAAACATCTGCGACGAGAGACTGAGGAGCACGGCGTTCCTGAAACGTCGGCGGTGACGAACTACGACCACGCATCTCTACTGAGACAGAATCATCGGTGTTGCCATGGTCAGAAGCGACATTTTTACCTTCCGGAAACGAAGACGCAGAATGCTGATACTTGAGCTTTGCTGCTTGGTCGTGCTCGCTGGCGTGATCTCCATCTGCGTCCGCGGCTTCGTCGTCCATCAAATCCAGGTGAACCGACGATGCTGTGACAGGAGATGCTCTACTTCTAGACGGTGTTGACTTCCTTCTGGCTTCTGCGTCGCGACCTTTCTTCGTATTTCCGATCTTTGCTACCGCAGCTGATACTCTGGAACCAGGCGACGTCTTCCGCCGCCTCGGGCTCTGGTTCGCAGACGGTAGTCTGGCCCGTCGACCTGCAGTAGGATGAATTTTATGGTTCGTCGTCGCTGTTGTTGCAGTGTGTCTCTCTTGAGTAGCTGCAGACCCTGAAGCTGTAGTCGCAAATGAGGGGCGCATTCTGGCCGGAACTAACGGTCGGTATTGCGGAAGGCGTGGAGAAGTAGAGCGAACTTTTCTTGCGGGACTACTTTTACCTCGTTTTCGCTGGCGTGTTTGTGGCACTGGAGGAGCTCCTATTCCTCTGGGTGATATTTCAGCAACTTTCTCTTGTTCTTGCAAATCGATTATCGCTACTTGACTCTCTTCAGGACGTTCTGCACTTTTTGGCGGCTTACCTGTTGCGGTTGCGTCTACTTTGCGAGATCGCTGTTCAGGGCTTGAAGCTGAGGCGACGTCTGGTTCACAAGGCGCAAAGCCCGGCGGCGATGGCGGATAGTCACCATCATTATTTTCTGCTATCGATCCTTTTCCTGCTTTTACCTGGTGATCGACCTCGTCTGATGCTGTGAATGGTAATGAGAGGACCTTGTTCGTGCCGCCAGCATCCTCCATCTTCATTCCACGATCTACTCTGCGGTTATCCCGACCTTCCGAACTCCTTGCTTTCCGTTTCTTGACGTCTTGCAGTAGCGCGCTGGTAACAGGCACGAAGCGGCTTGCCGTTGAAGATGATGAACGCTCTCCGGTCTTACTTTTCTGGGCGTCCAACAGTTGTATGTGATCGACGCCGAAGTGCGCGGGCCTATCGACAAGCGGCCCCTCATAATTTTGTGGAACAGAAGGTGAGGATGCGCGCTTCGGTTTTTGCGTTTCGGAGGAAAAAAGTGTGGCAGCCAGAGGCGCGTAGGTTTCAGTTGTCCTCGCCGTGGACGTGGTTTGAGCCTGAGCCTGAGGTTCTCCCGCTACCGGCTGAGCCGACGCTGCGTGAACGGTTCTCCCGACGACATCTTCCCACTCGCGTTCTGATCTTCTGGTGTTACTTGTCGTGGCGCGTTCGGAAGTCCTCGGATTGCTGCTTTCAAATGGACGCTCTCTCGAGTTCGGTGGTCGATAGAACTCCGTCTTCGGAACCATATTTTGATCGGCCACACCACTTTTCCGTATGATTTGATGTGGGAAACTGCTTGTTTCGTTGTCTAGCAAGAAGACCTCGTCTCGTGCACCAGCACCTCCTCCGGCATGAGGATCATAGATATCATCTATCATGTCGTCAACTAGAGCTGCTTCATTTCCCAACGGGAAAAAATCCCCAAATTGTAATTGCTTCTCATTCTCTTCATCAGCAAATAGATCCACAGCGACTAGACGCTGTGGCTTACGCTTATTCTCGTCATTATAGTACACAAGTAGGGCGTGTTGATTTTTCCCCGAGGAGTTACCGAAGTCCCCATTTCGAGGCGTCGCCACGGCATTGTTGCGCGCGTTTGCTCTATTTTGCCGATTTTTTGGATTCTGCGATAACGCTCCGACAGCAAAATCAGTATGACGCCGCTCCGGTTTTTGTGCTGCTGCGGCCCGCAGATTTGATATAGCACCTCCATGCTTACCATACATTCTAGTGGTGTTTACAGTTCGGGTGAAGGGCGGTCGCGTAGAAGATTCGCGTCCACGTGGTTTATCATCTGCTCGTCCTTTCCTACTCGGCGGCTCATATTTGCTTTTTCGAACGCTCGGTCCGCTCGGCTTGCCCCGCCGCAAGCCTGTGTCTACTGCGGGTTTGACGTGGTCGTACGGTGAGCGAGCAGCACGGGTCACAACTACCCCAAACGGATTCTCCTCGAGGGCGCCTGCGATCTGATGACTTTGAGTAGCAGTGTTCACCCCCAAGTGCAGCACTCGAGGCGGTGTCCGATCGTCGTAGATGCAGTCCTCCATGTCATATGGTGCGTGGTAAAAGTGGAATTCTCGTCTCTGGTCTCGACTCCGTGTTCCTCTGCTTGGGGAGCTCGTAGCAGTTCGTGTTCGTGCAGATTTAGGCACAGATGAGCTAGATGTTGAAGGCGTCGGCCGCTGCTGATTCATCATGAAAATTGATTTAGTTGAAGTTGAACTCATGGTGAAGGTGGAATTCCGATGAACAGCATTACTTTTTGTATTTGAATTTGTTCTCAATGCTCCAGGTCCAGGATGTGAATGTGATTCGTCCTCGTTGTAAAAGCTGTTGCCTGCTGGCGCATGCAAATCTACGATCTGGACCTGTGGCTCTCTCCTTACTGTTCTCTTCAACGACAACTGCACACGTTGATCTAGTTCTTGTCTGCGTGACTTAAATTAGAGGTTGCAGCACTACACTCATCTGAGCACCCTTGCCCTGTTTTCTACTTCAGAGAAGGCCAAGGATGTTAGTGGAGGATGTAACGCGGTAACCCTTAATTAGAAGACCTCCCGAGCTCTGAGTCTGCCCGTCGCTGAATAGCTTCAGGCGGTTCTCCATCTGCGCTGCTCTTTGGCACGACGGAGTTACTTGCTGCTGAAGGTGAGGCCGTAGTTGCTGGTCTGCTTCCTCGCGTTCGGTGTCGCATTCTTTCTGCCGACGAACTAATGTAGTCAGCGTAAGTCATTCTCGAAGTGTGCTCGCCTTGCTGAAATGAAGATGGACCTGCTGTTGAACGGCTTGACCTTGATGTCGTAGAGTGTCCATGAAGGTGCGAATTTGCCTGTACTTCCGACGATGGCGTAGTTGTCGTCGCTTCTTTGGCAGCATTAGAAATAGGTCGATACACCACGACGCCTGACCTCGAAGGCGACGAAGGGGAGCGCGATCGCGACAGGGCATCGTCATAGTAGCTCGCCTTTCGCGCCGCCAGAGAAGTGGGACTCATCGGCGAGTGCCCATGATCACATAGATCTATGACACCCACTTCAGGACCACCATCTTGCTTTTCAGAAAGGTGTCGCACCACGTAGTCGCGCTGTCGCTTCCGGTGGGCTTCCGCTAGGCTTTCAAAGTATGTAACCATCATATTTGTCTTTTTGAGGCGAGGGCTCGATGAGAAAAAGCAAGAAATCTGGGTTGGAGCACGGACGACAGAGCATCCAGGAAACTCATACAACATGTAAGACAACACCGTCTTTGACGTATCTATGAATGTTGTAAAGAATACGTCTACTGGTACTCGGTGCTGCCAGATGTCATATGTTTTCAAAAACTACATGGTTTGCTTTTTTACGATCTGCTAAGTAACTGCAAGCGGAGAATGCATTTTGAGGAGCAACCGTGAAACCTGGTATATGCGCAGAAATTTAGATTTTCATATGATTAAGTAACTGTTGATAGATTAGTATATCTTCAATGAAATACATTTACATGAATACCACATCAAAATATTCCATTTATTCCAATCCATTTTGTTATGCAAAAGTGCAATGGAAAGATCGAGACCACAGAAATTCGGAAAAAGCTAAAGCCGAAGCCAGAGGAGAGCGAGAGAGAGTAAAAAAGATGAAAAAGCGTCTTCGGTAATCATGCGTGACATCTTGCTTGCCTCGTTTCAAAAAAACATTTTCGCGATCTCGCACAGCTTGTTCTCGTCAACGCCTTACTAGATTAGGCACCGACGCTACGTGGCGATTTTACAGAGAGAACAGTAATAATAGCTCCTTTTTCCTGAAACAATATACCAACGACCGAAAAATCTTAGACATGCACAGTTTTCGTTTGCGTTCTCTCATTTACATTTCGCAGATACAAATACGATTTTACCTTTTTCTCTGTCCGTAGCTTGCTTTTGATTTCGTTGTGTATATAAGAAATACTTAAGAAGTAAGAACTCATTACCGACAACAGCATAAGGAAGAAGAAGAAATTTTCCGCTTTTCCACCCTTTGAGCACAGATAGGATCAAGCCATAGAAGGATGTGAATGTATAGAAGGATGTATAAATCAATGCGCCACGAACCACATCCAAACGACCGAATCAGACCATCTCGACGGATCTGCAAGATAAAATCAGATCTGCATGATCTGCAACAGGACACGTGCAAAAAATCAGATCCATAGTCAATGCGTTTTACGAGCAGGAAATCAAAGATTTTTCATCTCCTTCACACTCGTGTATCACGGGGCCATGATTCAGTCTTTGGTCTTTTCCTTTTCGGAGTGGGGTTGCTTTCAGCATTTTTTCATTGGGGCTGAGGCGATAGTCTTTTGTGTTGGGCTTGTTATCGTTAATTCGTTTACTTTGATTGGTAAAAATATGCACACTTCATCTCTCTGCGCGACTGATGTAGATATCACTTTATATTTTTGTCTCACTATGCCTATGGATTAGACTACTTACAACAGCTTCTGTGTGCCACCGCCGGTGACAAAGTGGTTACTACAAGCACTCACACGGGTGGAGCAGCGGCAGTCGCCGCCCTTGCGCGAACGCGGTCCATCAACGTGTAGTCGGGATGTGCGATGTCGAAGGGCCCGAATCGCTTCGTGTAAAGCAGTTTCTTCTCGCCATCAAGGAGCTTGCTGCCTTGCAGATCCAGGTAGTCTTCAACTTGCACATCCACCACGGCCATGTAGGACATTGTGTCAGTGATTTCTAACTTCACGCGACCAAACGCACGCTCGTTGCCGCGGAGACGCAAAGGATCGGCGAAGGGGAAGAGCATCTGGCGCCAGTGGGTCGGCACATTCCAGGGAGAAGTGGAGAGCTCCAAGTCGTTACTGTGTGCTACACTGGCATTAACTGATGAACCTGAAGGAGCTGAAGAAGCTGTTTTCACCTCCACATCGGGAGCATGATTTTCGAAGCCGCAATCAAACCACAGCAACAATCCATGAATTGTCGTGACATCCTCTCTCGGAACTGCGAGCTTCGATACTACTTCCGCGGGAGCTTCTCTTTTCGTAAGGGGAAAGTCTTCATCATACTGACTCTGCGAAGCTAACGCTGAGGCTTCTACAGCAACATTTTCAACGATAACAGGAGAGCCGAGTGGTGAGGAAGCTACGGACGGTGCTCCTGCTACTTCTACTTCCCCCACTTTTGATACTGTTGCAAGAGCCTGCTGCTCAGGAACGCTTGGTACTGCTTCTACAGCGTTGAGTGCTGCAGAACAAAAGCCTTCCTCCATGTCCATAGGCAGGTTGTGGGTCTGGTCTAAGAACTCTTCTGGATAAATGATCTCGAAATCGTCCTCATTGAAATCATCCCCAAAGGGGCAGGAGGATGGTCCCACCTGTTCAGCGGTTGTATCACCTCCTTCTATAATCAAAGATGATGTAACAATTTCAGTACTTGTTGCTTTTACACTCGGCTCTGGTGCTCCATGTTGATCCACTTCTTTTTTGTCGTCGGTAGCATTGTGCTCCTTCAATCCACCACTCGTCGTGTCTTGTGCGACGTTAGTTTTGCCGATGTCCCCGAAGGTGTTATTGAATTGGCAAGCGCTGGTCTTCGTCAAACCGCGGCTACGGGGTTCGCGAGCGAATGATGCAGTTCTTGAACTTCCCCCCTGTCCGGCGTTTACTGCCTTTACACCATTAGCGGAGGTCGCGACGTCTTCCTGCGCTGGGCCTGTGGCACTAGAAACCAACTGACTCCCGTTGGGTGACGAGGCACCTTGTGGACACGCCAACTGATCCATGGGAATTTTATCACCCGTGCTCGTTGTCCTTGTAACCACGCTCCCACTTGGTCCCAGTGCTGAAGATTGCTGCTGCTTTGTTGAAATATTGATATTTGTCGTGTCTATGATAACTCGCGTCCTTTCGGCATCAATTCTCGGTCTCGGAGCGCCAAAAAACTCGAACGGAATCTTGATACATTCGAGGTCATCTTCCTCCTCGATGTACCAGTCAAAATGCTTTTCGCTGATGTTCAGGTCCCGCATAGGAGCACCTGTTGGCGCGTCGCCTTGTGGCACACCAGATGAAGACATGTTGTTAAGAACACAACTAGTACTACCTCTAGCGTCAGCACTTGAACAATTCGAAGACGAAGATGCAGAGCCTGCCAAAAGCACACTCTCGGGAGAAAAAATGTCACAGATCGGTGTCGACAGTGCTTCATCCAGGTGCATCTTCGAAACACAGCGCAAGTCTAGACCATACGGGAAGACAGATGGTGCTGGTCCTGTCATTGGACCAGATCCAGGTTGAAAACTATGATCTTGTAAAGCTCCTGAGGCTGAGGTACTAGAAGTTGTAGAAGTGTGTGTGCGGTGGTCGCACACCTCCGTCCACCAAGTCGATTCGGCTTGAATTTCATCGTAGATTGCTTCCTGCGCATATGGCGCCACGCAAATGCGACTTGTGCTTGGTGCGAGTGACCCACCGACAGCAAGAAAACGGTCTCGTGCGCGAAGATAAGATTCGAACATGCGCTCGTTGACCAGGCACGTTCCGATGCACTCGGAAATTATACCGTGGACCTTGCCCGGCAACGGAAAAAAGTCGAATACTCTGAGAAGCTCCTGCTTCAACGCATTCAGCTGGACTTCAGTTCTTACAGGGAGAGCTGCGTCTTGTTGATCTAAATTCCTGTTCGGTCCTTTCGCTTTTGCGTCTGCAGCAGCAAGCTCTCGAAGAGTGGCAAGATTGCTTTCTAGTTCAGCCTTAGCCAAGCGGATCTCCTCGCCTGTTGCGGCATCCTCTGCGGCAAGCCATTTTTGACGCTCACTGCTGTTCTCAAGTGCCTCGTCGATTTTCGTTTGGAGCGTCTTGCGTGTCTCCTTGTCCATCGTCGCGACAGCGATGTTCTTTTGCGTTTGCTCTCCTAGGGAAGAGAATGACCGGGCCACTTCCAGCGCCACATCGTCGTCAAACATTAGCTTGACTCTCTTCATAAACGTTTGCCGCAGCTCGGCATCTGCAACGTCAACGCGGAGTCGTGCGCAGATCTCGCTTCCATCCAGGTTGACGAAAGCGACCTCTTCTTTGCCGGCTCGGCGCATCATTTTTGACACCTCAGCAACCACTGCATCACGGCAGCCGGCTGGCGCATTTTCTGTATCACGCATGTACACTGCAATTTGGGCATTGGTTCGTCGAATAACATTTCGAGCTTCTAGGTTCAGCGCCCTAAGCGCTGAGACGTATTCTTGTTGTGCGCCATTTAGTTTTTGTTCTGAAGCGGCGATGTCGACGTGATCATCACCAGAAACGAGACAAAGTCCGGTGGCATCTTCTCGATTGAAAATGTGTTTTCTCTCAGCCGCTTTCGTCGCCTTTACATGTGCTTCTCGCAACGCGAGGAGCGCACGTCGCATGGCAAAAAAGGCATTGTCTGCGGAATTTTGCTGCTTTTTTGTTTGCTTATCCAGCCACTCGCGCGTCCAGCTGCCTGCTTTGTATGTTTCTTTCTCACGAGACGAACTTGAATCGTTGTTCTCATCAACACCACCTTCGCCATCGACAGTTCTCTTGAGTTTGTCAATAAAGTTCACCATCGCCGCAGCTCTTTTCTCCTTTTCTTCAACGACAGAAAGGACAGAGCTCGATTTTTCAAGTGCATCCTGCTCTTCCGTCAGCACTTTGATCATAGAAGCATGTTCGTCCTCCTGGTCCATCGCTTGCTTACTATTAGCACTATCGTGAGCTTGAATTTCTTTACGGGATGCAACATCACCTTTACTCGGTGCGGCAGCCTCCAGCGCAGCTGTATTCCTCTTAATCGGCAGTGATCTAATGACTCGCTCAATGTCCTCGCATTTTACTTTTTCTAAAAGTTTTGCGAGTAGCGTTATCTGCTCTGGACCGAACTTGTTTGTTTTCGCGATTTGCCTTAGCGTGGCCGCTATCTGGCTGGCTTCCACTGCGAAAACATGCCGCGCACCGCCCTGCAGCGCAAAAAAACTCAATATGCCTGTTCCAGCTCCAACATCCATCACCAACTTCATGCTCTTGTTTTCGTCTTCCTTGTCACGATTATCTGTTGTTGGTATTGACATTGCGCCTCTCGCAGCTGCCTCTGCGCCGAAATCATAACAACAGTGAATGGCAGCACGATAACACTCGGTGCGCACGTAGTCGATGACCATGTTCAACTGGGCTTTGTGCATAGAATAGGCCCGAAAATACAATCGACCCGTTTCAGCGTTATCTTCATCGCGAATCATGGTACTGCCTGCTGCGCTGGTATTGCCTCCATTTCCAGCAGTGGAAGTCGTGGACTCATTCATGTTCTTGCCCATGTCCTTCTCCACTACATTCAAAGCGGGCAGATTACTGCCCGTCGCGTGGATCGTCTCATTGATCTGTTCCATCTTATATTGCGTTGTTTTTTCGTCCGATTGTAAACTGAGTTCAACTTTATCGGATTCTGACTCGTCACTTCTCTTTTCTTCTGGAGGCAATTGTGTTTTCCGTTTCTTCATCGATGAATTTCCTGGATCTGGTGAGTTTTCTTGTTCGAGTTGGCCGTTACGTCTACCAAAATCGCCAAACTCCGACTCCAGGGCATTTCTCTTGTTGAGGCCGTTCTTCCTCTGTGCAAGACCCGCGGCGCTCATTATCCTTCAATCATCTGTTGTCTAGTTCTCGTTGTACTACTAGGGATCGCATGAATAAAAAATTACGATGCTCGATTTTATGCGTCTTGAGAAAAAACCAATCGCGATCAAACAACAGTTACAAAGAAATTAGTTAGAACAAGCATTGCTGCCGCAACCAATTGAAAAGCAGGAGGCTTCGAAACTTGAGTCTAGTGAACAGCAGCTGAAGCAACTTCTCCTAGACAGTAGAATTGATTATGGTCATCGACCATTGTAGAGATGCGCATGACGTAACACATGATTGATCTGTCATAAGGCAAGTTCAAACAGTGTTCGACCGCTAGCATTTTAACAACGGTATTTCTATTTGCGACGTTTATTTGGACTTACGCAGCAGAAAAAAGCTATTTTGAATTCAAATTCTTTTGCATTTTCACTGTCCACTGATGACTTTCTATATTTCCTGATGGCATCGCGAAAACAGAGCAAGGTGGCTGTGGATCTTCTGCGGAATCCGTAGAGACGACATTTCACTCGGTTTTACATCTACCCGCGTCCACCTCGCACCATCTTTAAGAAGCAGCAAACTGATAGTACTGAAAACATCGACCCCCTAATACTGAGCATTGAAGCGGAGAGAACTGTCACTGTGCTAGAACAAAACGAGACAAAGTGGATAGTATCTACTGTTAGTTGAATTCATAAGCTCATCTCTGCACGACATATTTCCAGATTTTCATTTTTCACATCAGATGAAGATGAACTGCTGCCAACCTCTCCCTTAGCCATAGCATTTGCTTGGTCAATTGTCGTAGCTTTATCTAGAACAAACTGACATATTCTCGTGTAGTCATCGTCGCTAATTTTTCCTCCACTTTTCTCCTCCGCTTGGGCGAAAACTTTCTCCACGTAGGGCAAAACACTCGCAAACGAAGGAGAGACTTTACCAAAGAGCGAAACACATTGTCGCAAATCCTTGTGCATTAGTCCATAGCGAAAGCCATAGTCGTATCTGCCGGTGAGGACTTCTTCCGGCCAACGGACCATGCTCTGCAGACTCCGACCCGAAGATTTGTTAATGGAGTCTAGCGCGGTGGCCGGTGACACTCCGATACTTCGTAGAGCCGCAACTCCTTCGGTCGCCATCACAAGCTTCGCCGAGTTCATTCCGTTGTTGATGCTCTTCACTGCGTGGCCTGCGCCACGAACGCCTAGGTAGACGCGATTCGTCTGTGCGAACGCACTGCAAAGGCTATCGAGGCGTTCATAAACAGTCTGCTCCGATGCGCCAATCATGGCCGCTAGTGTGCCGGCTTCGGCCCCGCGCGGACCGCCGCTAACTGGGCAGTCGACTAGATTGACACCACATTGTGATTCTAGAAAAGCACCGATTCGCTGCGTACTCTCGAAATCACCGGAAGAGCAATCAACAAGTAGCTTTTGATGGTCCTCAGCCTCATCGCTTCTCACGTCTTTCGGGGAAAATTCACTTGACGACAAAGTAGGAGAACTGCTTGTGCTTGATGGCGAAGTTGATGACGTACCACAATCGAGGTTTTGCGTTTTCTCAATTACTTGCAACTCTGGAGCCCCCTCTACATCGTAGAGCTGCGCTGCCACTTGCGCAACCTCCACAGATGTGGGAACCGATAAAAAAACGATGCTGCAGTCGCGCAAAGCCCGCACGTTATCAACCAAAACTGATGAACTCGCGAACTTGTCACCAAACGCTCTTCTAGCATCCTCGCTCACATCGAAGGCTCGCAGTCGAGCAGCACCTACCTTTTTGCCAATATGCGCAGCCATAGGCGCACCCATTCTGCCGAGACCGACCCAACCAATGAGCGGGCCTGTCGCAGCGGCGGACATCGTTTTTATCTGTGTTGCAGTACGCGGAAGAACCGGGGAATGACCTCCGTGATACGCGAGACCAGCAAGCCCCTGAGGTTCGGCCACGCTAGGAGAACACCTCGGGGACTTATCAGACGAGCCGTGCACGCACTTTTTCTATTTTCTTTTTCTCATGTCATTCATTCTTGCTAATTACTGTTTTATGGAGTGGGGATTTTGCACATGGGGAGCGCCAGAAGCAGCTTGGCGAAAATTTTTGAAGTTTGGATGATGATGAGGCGTTCTACCTAGCTATATGCAATCAGTGGCGGGCTGCCTAGCTAGGTGGGAGGCAAATGGCCAGGCTCGCGGAAGCTCGAGGATTGCACGCAGCGGAGGGCGTGTGAGCTATGAGTGCGACAGCCTGGCACAAGCTGCCGACGAGGACGCAGCCCTTTCGACGGTTTGCTCGAGGCCCCGGGGGAAAGTGGTTGATTAGTAGGAGCTTCGTGCCACTGAGTTCCGAGTGGATGCCGCGATTTGGAGATTTTGCACAAGCGCCCGAAAGTTTTTGGCTTGCGTCCTGGAAAGTCATGCCTGTACAAAGTCCCCAAATCGCGATCCCCAATTTCTATCCCCACTAGATGGCGCATTTGGGGATTTTGCACAAGCGCCCCTTTTTTCGACTCAAATTTCTAGCGGCCCTCAGAAGTCGCCAGAAATTTGAGACGATCCGATCCCTCCTGTCCGAAGGGCCGGAAAGAGCGACAGGTCTGGCCATGGAACGGCAAGCCAAAGCAGCAAAAGAGGCCGATCTGCGGCAGCGTACTGCGGCAGCGTACTGCGTCAGCTGTCTCGCCAATAGCCACACTCCCGCCGCCTGCATTCTCCAGCTGCCGCGATCCTTTCAGGCCGCGCGCCTCTCTACTAAATAGCTTGGCGAGCTAGCGAGACTGCCCGTCTTTATCTACCTTTTCAGTTCGCGATTTGTTCTTTTTTTTGGAGCAGGCTGCTATTGGTCCCATGTGCAAAATCCCCACTCCATACGTACACTCCTGCTGCGTAGTATCAATACAGTCGCCGAGAGCGTCTACCTGATAAGGATGTAGATTGCCCCGCGAGAATCTTGCACGAACCCTCTGCTGGATCCTGGACGAATCCCACGTTGTCACTTCCCGTATGCTCTCATAGGCACGAACCCGAACGTTTTGTTTAGGCTCATTGCTTCTTGTTTTTAAATTTGCGGACATCATGAACATTTTCATTTCATAAGGCCGCCCAGAGTGGTTGTGGTAGCAACTTCATCGTCCGCAGCAAAAGAATTTCTCACGGTCAACACTCTTCCAAACATCTTTCTGCTCTGCTTCGCTAATAAGCGTAAAACATCAATTGCGATAGTGATAAGTTGCGTCGCTGTTCGCGCTTGACAAAAGTTGAGTAAAAGTTGACATATCCCACCGACAAACATGGAATTGAAGAGTGATCATCTTCTTCAATCATTCACCAGGAGCAGGAGTTATAGCAATTAAAAATGCGGGTGTTCTTGTACAATGCTTCATGGTCATCTTCATCAGCCAGGTGTTGTCGTTGTTCTTTCAGGCGCATTAGAATGTCAACAAATCAGCCAGACAAAATAGACAGTCAGATTGATGCGCAGAAAGATACACAATGTAATCATGAGCGTCAAGAAGATACAGGGATAAAGAAGGACTTCGGTCTTCTCAAGGAACGGCAGCATTGCGTAGCCCATACTCGTCACGTAAAAATATGCGAGCAATGATACCCCGAATAGGACGTTTGACAGAAAGCAGCAAATCTGGAAGAAGAAAATTCAAAAACAAAATTGGTCATTTTTTGGTTTCTCTGTGGATGTGAGGAAGATGTAGAAGGGCTTTGTGACAGTGCATCATGTAATGAAGGCCGCATATGAAATTGACATACTTATTTCGATCTATATTATAATAATATTCAATTCACTAACAGCTTTATGGGGAAGATGGTGCAAAAAAAATACGAGGGATGGCGATCGGAGCTTGGACTTATCCAAGAATTGCGCTGCAGTTGGGGGTCCGTCCACTTTTCCAGCTCCTGAATCACCCGTCGCGAAAGGTACAGAATCATTAGGTTGTGCTTGTGCGCCTGCGGCGGGATCGTTCACTTCTTGCAGACGCCGCCTTGGCACGTCTGACGCCACGGCTCGATCCCCGCTGTTGCTGTTCCAATTGAGGTGCTCTTCCATCCATAGAGAAAACCAACCTCTATCATTGTTTGTCTCGTATCCGTTTACTGGCTGGACACGATCATGGATTGATTCTACTGTATTGCCATCTGTACTCCGCCGTACTACTACGTTTGCGCGACGGGCACTTTCACCAGGAAGATCGGTTACTCTGCTAGATAGAGAAGATGAGCTGCTTGATCCTCCTCTCGTTTGTGTACCACCAAGAAAGACTCCTTTATCCGCTTGACTGCTACTAGTACCTCCCTTCATCTTTGCTTGTTCAGCTTCGCCTTCGGCTAGTAATACTTCGTTCTCATCTTCGGCTTCCGCCAGGAGGTTTCTTCTCGTTTCCCCTGCCGCTGCACCTGAGGAACCAGACGATCCTCCTGCCTGCTCCACAGAAGTGTTACTGCTAGCCGTTGAAGGTAGGGAGGTCGCACCTCCACTTGCACTAATTGCAGCAGCTGCATCTGCTCTCGCTTGGTCGAGGAGAGACGCTAAGCCCTGGTCGTCATACAAAACTGGTAAGAGGAAGAACTGCACAACATACAGTGTCAAAAGAACGTGAATAAAGCCATTGCAATGCACATCCCATGCATACTGCCACTCCAGTTCCTAATGTTGTTGAACGAAGACAAGAATTGCAGATGAGGGCTTGTGGTTGACGTTGAGGGGTTGAAGCAAATTTTGATAAATGATCATAGAAGCAACTTGATTCTAAATGTTCAAATTTTTCATCTCATAATTGTGTTCATGGATTAATCCTTGACGTTCATTTGAGCGAACAATTTTGTAGACCCTACTAGAAGGAGTTTTCGATGGCTGGTTCTGGTATGATATCGACTTTCACTCTACGTAGATTCATTTCTTGTTGTAGAAGTACCTGCCGCACATAGTGTCCACCTACCGAACCCGGATGTGAGTAGCCCCGCTCCCGCAAATAGTTGTTACAGATGTAGGTATACACGGTGGCTACAATGACTCCAACTAGTACGTAGTGCACCCCGATTGTGTAGAAAAGTACTCGGAAAAGATTCGCATGAAACGCCAGGGAGTAAGCAACGGATGCTACGAAAAGGAAGCAAAGCGTCAGCACCACAAATGCTGGGTCGTCGCGAGACCAATGGTTCTTCGTCTGTTTCCTGCAATGAATCAGAAAGCGCTTTGAAATTACAAGACGACGAAGCACCTTTGAGAACAACCGGTAGTGGAACTTAGTATTGCTTACCCACTAGGACCTGAAGTGGTCATTCAAAAAATCGACGTCTTCTAGCTTCTTTCAAAATTACTTAAGCGTTAAATTTCTCTTGTGACATCATCATTTTTTCTTTCACGGCAGACGCGGAGTATAAAGTCGACTAGAAGTGTTTTGCATCTGTTGTAGTATGGATATTACACGAGCACGACAAGCGTGAACTAAATACCTGTAGCTTGTGAGCTGGTAGACTTTTCGTGGGTGCGATAGGATGTAAAACATTTGCGCGAATGTGTACTCGATGTCCAGCTGCGCATAATGCAATGCCATCTTGAGGTACTCGCGCAAATTCCGACTTTGTCCCAGCTGGGGCATTTCCCGGTCTTCCATGTGAAGAGGCAACATCTTCTTGAAAAGTTCGCTGCAAGTCTGTCGGGCAAGTGCAAGATTGATCAAAGCTGTGAACGCTCTAGATCGATGGTGGGGGGTTCGCGCGAAATGTAGTAGAGCAGCTCACTCAGGTGCAAAGGTGGAGAATTCGATCTCAGTAATACTTCGTCTTCGAGCGGCGAAATGGGAATAGTCACAGGACTCGTCAAGACGTTTCTTGTGCTGGTGTCCGAAAAGTAAGTGAGTAAGTAGGGACTTTAAACTTCCGACTTATTTTCCCTTTGTAAATCAGTTGTCCCGTTTTCGCGACTCTTTGACGAATGCCTACTCCCCATGTGACAGTCCTCGTGCCTGGTAACGGAAAAAAGCTGAATCGGCGAGTGGTGCTTCGTAGAGCCGATAGCCACATGTCGGGTATTTCCCGGAGCACTGCATCTAAACAACAACTGCCTTCCTCGATACAGGTAGCCTGGCGGACACACCGTGATCGAGTGAGATACCAACACGAAGGAAGCTATCTATCCCTATCCGCCGTCGAGCATCACAGGACCCGGGCATCGAGTTCATAACAATGCCAGCAACATGCCCATAAAGCTAAGTCATTGATTTTGATGCTGCACTCTTACTGCAAAACATAGATAAAGCCAAAGCATAGGAAATTCAAATTAATTAGATGATTGCAAAGGAGACGAAACTCTTCTAGGAGGTAGCCTGACTACAACTGAGAACTGGCAGGCTGCACGCAAAGTAGAACAAGCTCTTTTATAACCTCTAGACATCTCATACTCATTCCTATCAGTACCATAGATATATTGACTCCGAGTCTCGTACAAGAATAGCAAATCAACCTTAATCTTGTATTTTGTTGATGAATTTTTCTAAGTCTAAGCGCGAGTGCCGTTACTATTGGATATTTCTTTGACTTTCGCCGGGCAGGTGAGTCATCTTTCAACTACACTCAGAAGCAGCTTGAGTCACATCCTCTCATGGTCGTGCCTCGGGCCACCAGCTTCGCACCGACGAAGTCTTTGAACGTGGTCTCAGATACCTGTACGCAACCGTAATATTCATGTGCACAAAAGTGACAAGGATATCGAGCAGCTGCATCATTGTTCGCCTTAGAGTTAAACCAATACCAAAAGAAAACGATAGTTTCTGAGAGACACACAAATCGATATTACCTCTTTCGGTATTGTTGATTGTTCTACCCACGGCCTTGCGGTCGTTTGTACACATTCACCGTTTGGCTGTCCAAAACAACCTAGCGTGAATTTGAAATTTCCAAAAACTGACATTGATGAAGAAGTATTCATTTTCAGCTTCTTTGAAGTTTCGATCGTGGTTATGTGAAGCCTGACGGTGTATGTCATGCTATGTTGGTGAAAACTCCGGGAATGGGAAAATACGTAATCTTAATTGGCAGCTTTTTCTTTCTGCTACCAGGGCGGCGCAGGGAGGTTAGTACAGAGGCTACGGGAGCTCGGATTTGCGGCACAATAGGTGCTGTGGAGCAGCAAGGGGGGAGAATTTTAGGGCATATCTGCTACTTGATAGTGAACGCCGGTATATTGATGATCGCGATCAGTTGTGCTGCTACTGCGATTTCGAAACTCGTCCATTATTCTACAGGTACAGGTAAAAAGCGCCTACTTGCTTCGTCTCGGAAACATTGTAGTGTGTTCGTTACAACAAGCCAGCTTGCCCGTGATTCGCGATTATCCAATCGTCAGTTGGTACTCGCATTTTTTACTGAGAGCATATTTAAGCTGATCCTGGGTGGTCATGTGGTAGACAGAGGTCAAATCCATTGGACAGACCGTTTCCTGCGAATAAGCACGCACCTGCACTGGCAACAGATTCGCAGCATCTACTCGAATAAAAAACTCCAAGGTTCCCGCGTTCGAAGATGCATCGATTGACGGGATGGCCCTGATGTTTGGAATAGGAAATGGGTCAGTCTATGGTTGTGGAGGAAGATCAACATTAAGCAACAGGAGCCTCAGATTGATCTTGAAATTACATTCGATTTCATCGATCAACGTAATGCTCTCTGTTTTTTACATAGGCGACTTCTGCTTCACAAATCCAGCATGATGTAGTTAAGTGACAAGTACCACTGGAGCCAATCCGCGCCAACCATGCCAGCCTCTCCTGTCTCCACAGACTTAACTTGCGGCACTGATCCACTTGTGGGTATCCGCATGATGACATTCTCAAGCTTCACATCATCATTTGTCAATTCATACTGGATAATCATCTGAATCCCGTCTGCCTCTGGACTTGGCCAGCATGTTACCTGTGTAGGTGTACGCACTTATCGGCGGTGGTCATAAGGACAACTGATCCAATTATCATATATTAGAAAAGTTTATAAGGGTTCCCAACATGGCTGGGCTGGGCACGCTTGGCACACTGGGACGCTGGGCGACCCAAATCTGCCAGATCTGCCGAATTCTGCGCCCAGCGTGACGCTGGGCGTCTCCAATTGCGGGGCGCCCTTCGGGCGCCCGCTTGACAACCCCACAAGCGGCGCTAGTCTAGCGTAGGGCAAGGCCAACGACGGCGGCGAGTTTACCGTTGTGCACAGGAGCGGCGCAGCATTGCACGCATCGAGCAGCGCGGTGCAGCGCGACGCAGTGCAAGCCTGAACAGAGCAGGCGCCGCGCAGCCCGCTGCTGCGCAAACTGGCGCAGCACTGCGCCAGCGCTGTCCTGAACCTTACGGCGGCCCGGCACGCCCAATGTGTGGCCCTCAAGTCCGCTAAGCGCCATCCATGCGCCCGCCCAGCGTGCCCAGCGTTGCCGCCCAGCGTGCCCCGCGTTGCCGCCCAGCGTTCCCAGCGAGGCCGCCCAGCCACCCAGCGTAGCCCAGCGTCTATAAACTACTCTAATATATTTATACCAAGGAGTAGTTTTGCCTGACAAACATTGCAAAACAAAGGAGCAGTTTCATCTTGCAATTGCGACAAAAGGAAATAGCATATGCATACCGATAGCGGCACGAGGTCCTCCTGGTCTCCTTTGTATTGCCATTTCAGCAAGGCAGCTGCTGAATTTGGTCGATATTTCCTACTTGGATCTCGTATTTCGAGGACATTGTTAGCTTGCTGCGTCTTATTCAGGTTCGGATGCAGCCGATACTTGAACTTGTTGTTCAATTCTTTAAGCTTGAACGTTGCTAAGTCCGCTTTTGACTCATCGTGGACGGTTATCTGTCAGAGTTTTTGTGCTTAGAGTAGTTGGTAGTCACATCATTGACAACTACTAGTGCTGAAGAAATTTCTCGGAAGAGGAAAGAGTCTTAGCATAAGTACTGCCAGGAGACTTGCTGGATTCAATTTCAAATTATATCAAAACCTTCAGTAAAATGCATCAGCATCCTCGACAATTCTAGGTACCTCAAACTTGCCTTGAAGGGTAAGGTCGCCCTCCAGACCTCCCTCCGCCCCCATCGCCGCTTCTAACGTCTCCTCGACTAAAATGGAGACCGGTTCCTGAAGTGGATTTACGACTGGCTTTAGCACAACGTCGGGTATCGAGCTTGGTGCTGCGGAAGAAGGCTGTGTTTGAGACGGCATTTCTGTTGGTACAGTGTTCGCTGTCATAATCGTCGAGAAGGCGTCGACTGCGGGTGCAGGTTTCTTGCGACCGAGCTGCATGCCTGGTGATTCAACAAAAAAAAATTGGATGGAGCTGACCGAAACTGACTACAGCATGGAGACGAGTTGACGAGCTGTAACCAGGATCTTTGTGCAAAGTGAAGATCACTAATTTCTTTGGATTCAGCTACTCCTTGCGGCTCAAGTTGTCAATTCATGAAACTGAAACTACAAAAACACCTCGCTTGGGTAAGCTCGCTTGTATTGCTCCGGTGGCGGAAGGCGCTGCCGGTTGACTGAAAGCGAAGGTTTCTACCTCTTTCAGCGGTGCTTTCTGCTCCAATTGTGCTGTAGTAGTTATTGATTTATTAGATTAAGAAGAAGATGAAGACCATCATATTGTGAAGAAGGATTAATCACGACTGGAAACATTTTGCTTTGTTGAAGATGAATCTACATCAAGAAGGATAGGTTGCTTTTGCTTCGATGAATTTAACTCGTGCAGCATGCAAGATAAGCATTTAAGAATTTTTGCTCACTACAGTAGAAAGAAGTACTGTGAATCTCATTCTCGACTTTCGACATGGCCGCGGAACCGAAGGACGTGTGCTTATCTGGACTCAGTTCTGCAGCTTTCTTTTTAGCCAGTTCCTTTGCTTCGTTAATCTTACTCTGCTCTATTCTTTGCGCTAGCTTCTCGTCGTTACTCTCCATCTCCAAATACTGTTTGATCTGTGACAATGTCACGCTTTCCCGATACCCAAAAGATATGGCCTCGTCGAAGCCGAAAATAATATCAAATGCGTTCTGCAGCACAGACTCTTCTGATACCTGGTGACGTTGATGAAGAACTATTCTTAGTGTTCCGCTAACTACTATGTATTGAAAAACATCCTTTTCCTTTTGACTTGACACAGCACTAAGCAATCGAGAAGATAAATGACACTGACTTCGAGCGCTAAACTCGTTTTTGAGTATGACCCTCAAACAAAGATGGACTAGTATACAGCCCCCCACTACAACGTCTACAGTATTATGATTATCAGTAGATTTCCAAACGCAGGCGGCCCTCACGCCGCAACTCGAATCTATTTGATTACTTGAGAAACCATATCCAACACAAGCGCTTAATTAGAACTCTACCGCAACGCATTTGCATCCATCCTGCACTGTCTTCGCTAAAAGACGCAGAGTTTCGATATCTTCGAGAATGTTACTAGTCTTGTTGGTGATAAGAAGGAGAAACAAGTTCTCCATTGGCTGATACACGTAGCGAACCGATTCAGTCTCGATATATGTGTGGTCTTTGCCCTTCTCTGCGTCTACTAGCTTCGGGAAGGCCGAAAGCAGACCATCGACCCTAAGCCTCGTCATATCGACGAACTGACGCGCTAAAAGCGTCTTCTTCTTCGATAGAATCGCCGCGGAAAGCACCACCATCTTGACGTCTATATCCGGAAGTCACAGCAACAAAACGACTTGATAGCTTCGCGAAATCACGTTGCGTGGAACGGACCCTTTTTATCGCTCCCCGACGCGGTGGAAAAAACGGTCGTGGTCAATACGCTGAACAAGAGGCTTCAAAGTGGTACGCTGTTCGAAACACAAATTAACGTTTGCCTTTTCGCTTTTTACAGACTTCTTTATATCTTGTGACCCACAAACGAAGCTGTTGCTGTGGTAAACCACTCACCGCGTGAAGAGGGCTCGTCCGCTGCCTCGTCTAAATCTCTGTGCACGTTGGCAAACGAAGACCCGGCATTATTTTCTCGTTCCTCCCTTCCATTTAGCAAAATGCTTCCTGTACTTCTACATCAAAAATGTTCCAATACACGAGCACCACGTGTAACCTGCTGTAGTTTTCATCTTACCAATTACAAGCGGATTTATCAACGCAGCAACGACAACATGGAAATGCTGTTGAGCATATTGAAATTAAAAGCTAGAAAAAAATATTGCAACAACTAGCACTAGTGGTGCTGACAGAGACCAGCAAAATATGTCACAGGATTACAAAACCCACCAGTTTTCTTCTCAAGAAGTGTCCTCGAGCCTTCACCTCAAACTCGCAAATCATCCTGCGCTCACACTTGCTTATGTAATTTTCAGTGCAAGTGCAAGACATAATCCACGCGAACTAAAAGTCTCAGCTAATCTTTCACGAACGTGTGGATACAGTGCGTTGTTAGGATCGAACACCTTGTTGAAGAATTAGAGTGAAGCGTCCGAAATTTTCTCTCATTTTTTGAAACTTCGAGTGAATACTTAATTGAAATTTCAAGGTCCTTGCGCGAAGCATTAAAGAATTCCACTAGAAATTACATGATTGCGATTCGAAGCTGGTTCCCATCTGATCTTCCACTGCAGCTTGTTTCTAAAATAGAGGTATTGTCATTCTCCATAAGCCCTTTCCTTGCATCCTCTCGACCTCATCTACCATGATCATGCATGTCCTTGACGACGTGGAATGTGTTTTTCGTCCTATTAGTACTGTCAGAGCTGGTGGACCTTGACGTCATCCCCCAAAAGTATTCATTGCTGAACGTGACATTCTAAATTCACCAGCTTATGAATATGAAGGCCTTAACTTCTTCCATTGGCTTTGGGTGCGTATGGCTACGTAAGGCTAAGGGACGATCAAGACGGAATCTAATTTTATAAAGAAACTATGCGCTCACATGAAAAGAACAATAATGGAGCAACAGTAAGCTACCGGGTAAAAATAACTTAACGATGTCGTCCTCCAGGAGAACAAGGAGTCAGTATGGCTTTTGGGCGATGAAAATAAGACCGGGGGGATGAATTAGAATTACGCTTACTTCTACCTACTACTAGTTATGCAATGAGTTACGAAAGTGAAGGAAAGAATATGGGAAATTTCATCGTATTATCGTACTCCCTCACCTTGTACTTGACTTAAGATATTTATCTGTAGTGTAATTATGCGGTATGAACAGCGTACTTCGATCGACGCCTGCGCAAGACCAGGACGATAGAATAATTGAATAGGCTGGCCGGCTTCGCCAAAATATTCGGAAAGCGCACATGAACATGAAGGGCAAGCCACCGAACCGCACAGCATTGAAACACAAGCGAATGCGCACGCAAGGCGCGGTATGAAGTGCATCCAACACACGCAGCAGCTCGGGTGGGGCTTCTACCCCAAAAAGCGTTCAGTCTCCGCATGCTGGCTCACCCCTTTTTCAGCTTTTTCAAATTTTCAATGAAGGTGTGAAGAGGGCGTGGTACCTCTGTGGGTCATCTGTTGAGACTGAATTGGTCCTGAAACAAATCAACTTCAATACGGTGAATCTAATCATCAAGAACAAGTATTGATCTGTCATAAGCGCTGTGCTGCTGCTCAATTTCCGGAGGTTAAACGCTGATAGTTGCGAAGCAAGGTCTCTTGCTTGGCCTGTTTTTGCGAAGTTGTACCCACTTCGCGCGATCATAAACGACCAATACCAGTGCAAGGTTCCGAGCACGGACAACATGATCCCAAAGGGTTTTATTAGCTCTGAAATGAGATGTAGTTGATGAGGAAATGAATCAGAGAATTTGCGGAGCCGGAGGGCTAGTCCTAGTGCTAATTGTCGTTATGAAAAGACGAGAAGGGAATTATCGAAAGATAGAGACTCGATCTCTGTTGTGACTACCATCAGCAAGGTCACAATAGGGAAACCATAGTAAAAATTTGCGCCACTCGTCTGGAACTTAGATGTAGTACCAACTCTTGGTTCGTCGGCGAGGTAAAGCGAGCAGTCCATAAAGACGCTGCGCACGACTACTAGCGGAAAGATGCATAGTCGAAGCCAAAAGAAATTTACGCACTGTAAGATGATGTGGAATAAAAATGATTTATAATCACATCTCAGTAGTAGTAGTAGTACGTTCGGTGACTTACATTGTCTATGCACGAGGTGCACTCGAAACCCGTCACAACTTATTATGTCCGAAATCGCGAACCCTCCTGTCAAGAAATCTGAGACCTAGGAGTTAGCACCTGCACTTTGTTCCAGTGTAATGCAGTAAACTAAAACAATACACTCATCCCCCCTCAGATATTGATTAATGGCTGACTGAACTTGAAGCACTAGAGAATGAGAACCACTTTTATCAATCTTAAATCAAGTCAACATTCAATACCAATACGACGAAGCATACTGCTATTAGCGCTGTCCACTGGAAGTCGACCGTCATTCGGCTTGTGTAAATTGAGACGTCGCTGAGACAGTGAAGAAACAACACCAATATTCCCGGCCGCAAAAAACTAACAACGTGTGGGTTGGGGTTTTCTTCATTGTGATGATTGAATTTGGTGTTGCTGTTCTTGTGATGGGAAAATGTTATACTTAAACTGCTCAATTAGACTTACTTCTTGGTGAATATTGAATCACGACTGTCCTGCATATATAAGCAATATCATGTTCTCTAAAGCAGCTTGAAGCATTCTGTATTAAGTACCCGCATACGAAGGAGAAGCAGGCCAGTCCGATCGCTATCGTATGATGTAAAAGCATCTCCAGAAAATCAGAGCGAGCCCTCTCTGGAAATATAAGGACCAACTCTGAGACGAGATATCCCGCTGAGACTAGGTACAGCCTGAGAAAGATGTGGTGTTCTTGGATGTAACAACTACAGTATTTTTGTTATGATAAAAGAAATGCACGCAAGCGCCAAACTTTGAAAGGATCAGAAGGACTATAGATTTACACAATCAATAGGTATACCGAAGGATTCGACGATTAAATTCTAGAACGACGACGAAAATGATGAATGATTTAAAGTAATCGCAATACAACAGTGAAAAAGCCCCGTAATGCGCACTTACAGCATGATGCAGATCCTTTTTTTGAAAATGGGATGATCTACTCAAAAAGCGCTGCTATTTCGTTCGAACAAGATGCGTGCAAGGTACCATCTAACATCCTCTGAGACGTCTGCAGGGTCTGCCCAGAAAGTTGCTACATGCGGGAGGGGCTCCCACGCAGCATTGACGATTTCCTGGAAGAAATACAAAGGGTTAGTCTCCTCGATGAGCCGGGAGAAGGCACGTACGACCGCCCACTCCTTTGACCAAGACTCGTTCCGAAGCAGGTGAATCCAGGCTACGGCAGAGGCAAAATGGTAAAAAAGTTTAAAACAAGCGTGAGCTGCCCTTTGCACGCGCATCTCATAACTGTCGACGCTCCATTGTCGCTGCTTTGTGATTATCATCGAGAAAACTTTAGAGGTGAAGCGGTGCTGAATTCCACATTCACATGATTATGTATTGCGACTGAACAAGTGATAGCACTAGCAGATCCCCAAAAAGCTTCAAAGGGATTCGGATTTCCACCTGTTTTTGAGGATACTCCACATCTTCGGTCACTGGAAGGTAGTGATGTACTCCATTGATTCTTAAAAATGGGACGCGCGAGCTGAATAAACGCAATTTGTAGTGCAGTGAGTGCTACAGCACTCATTGCTAACGTTTGCCACTCACTGCTTGTTGGCGCACGCCTGTACGAGGGCGAGCCTGTTCCACTAAGACCACTCGCATCTTCAGGGACGTCCGCTAACCGTCTTGCACTAGAACCACCATGCTGACTCTTGACTCCTGCGACGCTAGAGCCCCTTGATGATGCATCTCGATCGAGCCTTCTTGATGACGATGACGATGACGATGAGGTTCCCAGGCCTCTTTCAATGTCAAAGAAATCTTCAGCATTCAAATGCAGCTTGTACGCCAGGAAACCCTGCCCAGCTAGCGACGCGAGACACGCAAGTCCGAGCGTAGCCTTTTTCACTGCTGTAGCAGGTTTTGGCTCGGTTGCTGACGGATCGCAGCCCGTCGAGTACCCTGTCTCGTCCATTATTTTGCTATTCGCCTACTTAATTACCTACTGGCTCAATGGGAAAAAACAATAACCATTGATTCTTGAAAATCAAGTGAAAATAACTACGCATGTATCTTCTTAGAACAAGCAGAGCGAAGACGTCTTTATCAAACCCAGGATTAGACACTTCTCTTGTTATTGTTTATCGTTATTTCAACGTCATCGATGACACTCTGTCCAGGTCATAACAAGCGTCGTTCTTGGTCTTGCTTTTTCAAGAGGAATATTATCAATAATAACACGCACTTCCTAGTATGAATCTGGTATCACTTGCTTACCAATGGAAGGGCATGCAGGTGTCCAAGAAAATTAAGCTTGATGGATTGACTGATTGATAGATTGATTGATTGATGTATGCATGGAGATCATGATCAACTACTTTGTATACTACTAAAAATAACTTTGTCAATATATCCCTTCCCTTCCTCAAAAGATCCTAGTAAAAAAGATTCTTGCACAGCAGCTGGCAAGTATGATAATGATCCTTAGTCGAGTTATAGAAAAACGTGGACGAACGTGGGACTCTCCAACAACGCTGCGTTAGTCAAATGACTGACGCAACGAGGTACGCATGTTGATAGACAGAGGACGCAGATCTTTCTCGTTCATCCTCTCCACTTTAAACATCCATGTACGCTCGCTGCAGCACCCAGAGCCAGACAAGGTGCCTTCTGAATCTAGTGGTAATGTCTCGTTTGTATCCTAAAACTGGTTGACGGGTCGCAAATAAAAATGGCTCACGCATTCGCGGATCCACACTACTAAAAACAAGAATACTTATCATCAGGAACACTAAAAAATAGCACGACCCAACGAGGATTCTCTCATGCCTCACCTTATCCTTATGTGGTTCACGTTCAACCTCCTTGATTTTTCTTGGCAATTAATTGCACAAAAACAAACCTCTTTCTGGGCAAGAAATCAACCAGTATCAGCATGCGACTTCATCTCGACAATAAATAGAACTAGAAAAGTTCTATGGAGCGATATTGCTAGTACCTCCTAGTCATCGAAGTTCACCTGCCACGGCATGACCAAGACCATAAAACGAAGCAATATCCATGTGCAGTCATTCTCATTGCTTGCAAAAATGTCAATATCTTTAGTAATCATTTCAAACAAAGCGTGGCGAACTCAATCACGGTCTACCTTAAGATTTACGTTTATTTTGACATTTGAAGATTAGAAATCATTCTGTTTCGCTCATCATTGTTTTTGAGTCAACAGCCTCTAACTACCTCGTAGCCTGTGAATATATGCGAGACTCCATCGACATCATAAGTAACTTCAAGTTTTACCTCTGGTGCCTTGCGTCTGAGGATATTAAGATAGTTCATTTCGGAGTCGATGCCAGTCTTGTAAACGGATCTGCATATTGAGGAGAGGGTCGTCACTTTTCATTTTCTTATGCCATACCAATACTATCGAACATAAATCAAATCACAAAGCACCTCTATCATGACCTTCGCCTTCCAGAACAAAGATGTTGTCCGTGGGAGGGGAACGCTATCGATTCCAGGGTCAGGGACCGCACATCGCGCGAAAGTGCTTGGTAAAATCGAAACTGCAATCGCAGCTCTAACCTAGAGCGTCTGCACAACAATGTTTTATGCCGCTGCGGCAATATCTTTTGCCAGCTCCCCAAGGCCGCCCGCTTCATTGAGGATAGCCGCGGCCGATGCGACATTGCTTCGAGCCCGAGAATCAAGGAAGAGATTGCGCGCCTCTGCAGTGCCTTCTGCTTCGCCTTCTTGGGGACCCAAAAAGTCCGCTGCTGTATCGAGCGCCGCTTTCACCGCATGATACACCGGACCGATAACGAAGTGGCCAGCCATTTCTCCCGGCGTCTGTCCGAACTCGACCCGACCAAGACCTAGCGGAAAATCGATGCTCCACAATCTCCGCGCCGACGGCCCACCGCGAGGCGGAAAGGCAAGGTACGCGGCACTCGCATTTGCCTGTGCAGCGAGTTTCGCGCCCGCTTCGGCGTCTCACATGAAGGAGGATTGGAAAACTGGCACAAGAGCAGGAAAAGTCATTTTGTAGCATACCTGAGTAACTGCTTAATCAACCTAGACCCACTTTCTAAGTTCAGTGTGAACGTCATGCCAATCTTCAATGCAGCACTCTCCAGCCCACGGGCAACACGCGGTTGTATACTAGAATATTACTGCCTTTGTCATTGTGATTCTGCGAAAATGAATGCAGATGATTTTCTAACAATGAAGTCTCCGTTTCCATAAAATTGAATGCCCGTCCCGGATTCGCATTGTGCGGCAGATCCGGCGGCATCGCTGGAATTACAGCACCATTGGGCCCTCGGACAAAACCCTTGGGTACATTTGAGCTTTCGATGCCCGCCATGCCTGAAAGCCAATTTACTAGACGCGAGCCAAGCGAAACGGGGGTGAAGAGCGAACTTGCAGCACCGTTCCCCGGAATCGCGCCATCGCCAGGACCGGTAGGAATATTCGCGAGCGGCGAGCCCGGCGCTGATGAGGACCCTTCAATGGGTGCAGCGTTGACATCAAAACCTGAGGAATTAGCCATCCTCTCTAGCATTCGTTCGTCGATCTCCGCATTTGGATCCATCTCGTTCTTGCCTAGATCTCCCAGCGCCTCCTCGTCACCTGTTGGCGGGTAGTAGTTGGCCCCCGTGGTGTTGTTCTGGAGCGCTGCTCCGCTTGCCATCTGCTGCATCACGTCTTCCGGCAGGTTATTTGCGAACGGATACAGAGGGTTGTTGCCCGGAACGCCTGGGGCCGTATAGTATGGCGACCACGGTGGCTGGAACTCATCAGTGCGCTGGCTATTCACATAGGCATCCTGTACCGCATCTACCGGATGCGCTTTGATTTCCTCTATCGTATCCAGATGAGGAGGGCGTAGACCAGCGGATTTTGCCATATCGAGAAAATTCTCTAGGGCTTGGCCACCTCCTGCCACACCACTTCGCAGGAGCGACTTGCCACTACGAAGCGCCAACTTTGAGCACACACCAACTGCCGCAGTCGTAAGAATCAGTTTCGGCACACCAGGTGGAATAACGTCCAGGATCGGGTGCAAACTCGAACCTGGACAAAAATCAATAGAATTTTCAAAAACAAACATCAACATGTCGTGACCGTGCATGTCGTGACCGTGAGGCGGATCATGCCAGTGACTAGTATAAATTTCAAATTTATTATCATTGAATGTTGCGGAGCCGGATGAACTAAGAATGAAAATTATAGTGGAGAGAATTACCGGCTGTACCAGACGAGGCCGTGATGATACCTGCCTTTTCGGCAGCTTGATTTCGTTCCGCCAGCTTCTCGAGGCGAGCCCAACATCGTTGACAGCATGGATATCCTCTGTAAAGCGCCCCGAATATGCTTTCATCGAGGGATTCCCCACAGTTGACACAACGCACGTCCTCAACAAGAGCCATGATTTCTTGCTCTTGGATTCACTTATATCCCACTCACTTCTCGTTGAATAATGTTCATATTCTTATTCTCAGAATCAATAGATGTAGAGACGAAAATAAGAATACATCCACGGCTTCTACTTGTTAACATGGCAAGAGAAAAATTGCACATCTACCACTAGTTATTCTTCTGTTCAGCTTCAGTGAGTCATTGCAGTGGCCTTATTTTCATCTCGGCCACGAGCTAAGTTAGCAAGTAAATTAGCATCAAATTGAAGATTGATGCAGATGTACCTAGTATAAATGATTAAATATTATTAACATGCACGACTTTCCACACAAAGGTGATGACCGACTAAAATGATTCAAACGATTGCTCCGCGACGACAGACCCAACACTCAGAGAAACCTAAAACTCTTCCGTTCTTCTAGTTCTAGTTGATTGTATACTGGAGACCGAGACGCAAACTTTGGTACACCGACTCGTGTCGGCGATCTCGAACGATAATTGCATCCGCAAGGGAAACACAACCTGGTAAAAACTGTAGTTCCTCAGCAGGACAGCACTTTCTTCTTTCTTACACAACTTCGAAAATCTCATGCGAGATGGCTCTCAAATGGAATGCCTAGGCTATGGTTAGGCTAGGTTAGGTTGGGGCCTACCATCCGATGTGGCAGACTTGAACGGCTGCTGAAGAGCCTCGCAAACATGCTACACTAGAAAAAACGTTACACTAGCTTAGCTGCGCGAACAAAATTGAAGCATCTTGGACGCATCGCAATCCTTCATAGAACAACCCAGCAAAAGCACATGCTGAGTCGATGCTATACAAGGAAAACGAAGGAGGTTGTAGAGCGGGGGTTCCCCTAAACCCCATGTCCGATGTCGGTCTCTGGAACGGAGAAGTGGAGCTTACGCGGCTTGACTTTTCGGAGTACGCACATCGACAAGCGAAGGTCCCTACGTATAAGAAAATTAGATTGAAGACCGACTCCGAAAAGAAGGACCTTCATCCTGATCGTGCCGCAGAGAATCCGTGGTTGGCAAGAAGCCCTGTTGTCAAACGTGTGGAGCTTGGCCTCGACATGGAATCTTCGACCACTGGTCGAGCACTCGGAGCTGTTACAAGCGTGGTTCTATCGGGTGCCGAGAGTGCCGCGCACACATCATCCAAATGGTCCGTGCTTCTTGGTACTCCCGCGCCTCTCTGATGACGCTCGAGCGCGGCCCAGCTCTCCGCTGGGGGTAATGAGAACTCGAGCAGGTAGAAAGTCACCAGTGCGTAAGGGTGTCGTTCCTTGAACGGGAAGAGTGCCAATTTAATGCAGCAGGTTAGCGGTACGCTCATAATCGCACCGGTGATGCCCCATAGCGCACCCCAGACAACCAAAGCGAAGAGTATCACTATCGGATGCATCTCGAAAGCGTTTCCAAAAAGGCTCGGTTCCACCACATTCCCAACGAAAAAGTGACACAACAAGCCCCCACCGAGTTGCAATGAAGGAATACATACAAAACGAGGGAAAGCTACAGTCACAACAGAAATACGAGATTGCCCCCTCGTTCTCATTTTGCATATTTTGATGGCTCTTACTATTTCAACCCAGATCCACTAGTCACAAGAAAGAGATGAAACATTAGCAGTGATACTAGATTGCGACAAACTTCGAATGCATTAAAATAATGATTCGTGTATTTGGACTAGGACTTTTTTACATTTCTCATATAGTGAGTACGAAGTCTGCAAACGTCTTTGTGGGATCAAGGAAGCAGAAGACCGTGGGCCCAGCCAGAGATATTGCGCCGCCAATTGAGGGAATGTAGTTCAGCAAGAAAGTGAGCACAGCGAAAACAAACCAGAAGTCGACCTCTACCGCGGCGAACAGGATCCCCACAAGAGCTCCGTCCAGTACTGATACGAAAGTCTTCAAGAGAATGAAAAGCTGGACTGTTCTTCGCGCCTGCGCTATGATCCCTAGGGCAAAATTATTGCTACTATCGCCTCCCGTTTCACCATCACGACCTCCAGATGATAGAGAAGTCCTCCTCTGCTTCGAATTAGAGATTACTTTAGCAATAGCATGCATACCCAAAGCTCAGTGTCTCTGTCTCAGAGTTTCATCGTGGTAACAGCCTTCGAAAAGAATTGGCGGAGATGACTCAATTTTCATCAGCCTTAAGTGAAAATCTTCTTCGTGATGAAGCGTCTGCGCGACCTTGAAGAACAACTATAATGTGCTGTTGCTGTTCATCTGCGACATTATTCATGTGGCCACCTTGCTGTGTTATTGAATCAGCGTTTCCGTTATTTGGCGCATTGTCAGAGGATAACTCCATCAAGAGATCTTCTCGACTGAAAAATGGGCTCTCCAGTGGAGTAGCTAGGCCACTGCTGCCTTCGCCCGAATCGTCACGTCCTGTTGCCGTCGAGTCAGCATTTCCCTGGCGCACAACTTTGGGATGCATTCGATTCAGAGACGCTACTAAAAAAAATCCCAACATCATCACGACCAGCACCGAGGTCTCCAGGAAACTGAGCAGGCCTGTTATGAGGCCCTCCAGTGGCGCCTCTATCTTCTCAATCAAATCCGCTGCTGACATGTGAATACCGTGTGCCTCAAGGAAACTGAAGATTTAATTCAGTAAATTACTATCGCAATCTTGTTCCTTCATCTATGCATAATTCGGGTGAGGTACAGGTCGTTGAGGATGAGGTTTTTGACGAAAATGAACATGATACTAAGGTGCGTGTGAAACAACTGAAGTACTAAATCGATCTCAAGGAAACCTTTAATCAGCTGCTTAAGTACTCTATGAGCTGCTTGACTTTTCCCCCGTGAATGTACGCGTTGAAGACATCCGGAGCATCCGCAAGTGCTTTTGTGAGCCCAAAAATGAGCCAGAAAACCGACGCAAAGAGCAAAGCTAAACAGAAAACAATTATGAAGATGTCCGTGAACACTAGGAAAATTCTGCGCGATGTTTCTCTGCATAGCCGACCAAGCCACGTTTTCGCAACTGGGCCTCTGTTCGCGCCATGACGTTGTACGATGGTCCGTGCATCAGCCGCGCCAACCGCGTGTCTCTGCTGCGTCCGAGTTGTCGCTCCACCAGCAGGACGATCCCCGAGAAGCCTCGCGTTTGATGAGCGGCTGTTCCTCGCTGATGAATGCGATGACGCCAGCTCTAGAGAAACATGCTCATCTTCTACCTGCAATCCGAACGTCTCATCTTCGTTCCTCGCTTCTCCGTCCTGTGAAACGCAGGCTGCCTGCTGCACGTCGGCGTCCCCTTCGCCTTGCCTGGTTGTATAGATTGAAGTAGAAGTTTTGTCACCAGTTTTTGTCGCAACGTTCGTCTCCAGCACTCGTCCAACTTCTGGTTGCCTATCTCCAGCAGGTTCTTGTCGTGTTGTACCATCCGCGGCACTACTATGGTCGCCTTCGTCGCATCCGTACTCTGCTTTCCAGATGCGCTTCAGAAGCGTCGCACGCGGTCCCGCCAGAGTTGCTGCGACAGGCTCTAGCAATTGACACAAGAAGAAAGCGATCATGAACGGTATAAAAATGCCGGACAACTTGAAAAGCGAGAAGCCGACTACGAATATGATGATCATCAATGCCGCAAGCGTGAAGAGGTGCCGCTCGCCACGCCCGAAGCTCGACGCCACGACAACGGCAGGTCGTTGCGCCACCCCTTCGGATGAAACAGGCATCTTCAACGCGCAAAAGCAAGATTCTGATCAAAAAATGTAGACGATTTCACGTATTATCTACAACAAAAAAAGCATGCCAGAAGGTACATTCTTAAGCAACAAATTAAAGAGCTATTAGTGCGGATGGCTCTTCTTCTTATTCGGCGCGGTCATTTTGATTTTGGCTACACGACCACTTCAAATCACATTTACAATTTTCAGCGTGGCCTTCGCGTCTTCTACTTGTGGTGTCTTTGAAGGGTCGCAGTGCTTATTCCGGTACGCAAACAGAAGTAGTGCTGAGCCTTAGTGATGAAGACTCCGCGGAGCTACACGTCGCACTCGCAGCCTCACGCTCCACCATTTTCAGAAACTCTCGTTTTAACGCACGGCCAATCCATCTTATTGACGAAGTCCTGAACTCGTAGCCTACTATTGGAATCGGCTGCGATAAAAATCAGAATCGCCGGCCCTCATTCGCATCGTCATTCACTTTTCGTGTCCATTGATGAAATACGATAAGCATCTTTCATCTATTTATATCTATCAGAGTAATGTAGATGGTTTGCCAGCTCGCATGGCATGGAGTGCATGGATCGCATGGAGCTAAAGGGGGCGCTTCTTGCGTCCCTTAGAGCTCTGCGCTCCATGCTACTCCATGCGCCATGCGTGCTATAAACTGCTCTGTTATATGAGTTTTTCATCCCGTTGGGTCCCAGCAAGAGCAACGCAATATTCGTGTGCTCAGTGATAGAGTCAACGTACTTCGAGACTCACGGTAAGTTGAAAGTCAACGCACAAAAAAACCCTAATTAAAATATCCCCGCGCTCCCCTCAAATCTTTAGGTGCTTCGTAATTCGCTACCTTTCTCCGAATCTTAATAGCTATAGCTGAACCCGAAGTCGAAGATAAGAAATAACACCAATCCACTTGTCTGGAGCACCCTCACACCAAAACGCGCACCCTCTCGTACGATACAAAAAAAGCGGTCACCCAAATTAGTTTTCGCACGCAAATCGGAAGAAATCCTTTGTACAGAGCGCCGACGCCCTCGTTTTTTACTATCGACACAAGCGCGTCCGTCATCCCGGAATACTGCTTTTCTTTAACACCCGCGGATGGTATGAAAACGAAAAATCAACACAATTAGGATATTCTTCATCTGACGCTTATAGTTCTGATGATGTGCGTCTACTCTGCGATCTGCCTAAGATCTTATAGTTCTAAGTTGAATTTTGTTTCAACTCACCACCTTCTAGTACTAGTAGTCGCTACTATACGAAATATCCGTGCACTACGTTCCTCGTTCATAAAATTCATGAGCCTCGTCTTCACCACGTCTGCAGGCGTGCTTACGCAGGCTGAAGCAAAACCCGCGATTCCTGACGCTCCGACGTGCGAAGTGAGGCCATCGCCAAAGATGGGCACAAAAAGTTCAGTCTTTGCTTGATCGTAGGTTCCCAGTTCCGCTGCATTGACTAGGAAAGTTCGTATCACGTTTGGCTGCACCCCACTCCATAACCCCCTAGGCCCGTCGACACGCAGCACTTCTTTAAACACTGACGTTACTGTTCGGGTGGCCGCGACACTCTCAGCAGCTGTTTTCGTTGTCGTTTGTGCCTGTATCCTCGTCTTTGCAACCTCGAAAGGATTGAAGATGGCGATGGAAACTCCCCCGGCAATGCCCCCCGCCATAAGGCGGAAAAGGAAGGACGGCTTCTCTGTTGAGGCGAGAGGGACATCCACTGCAGCAGTTTGCGATCCGTAAATTTGCGTCACTGCTGTGAGCCCGTTGCGGACCGGCTCGTAAAGAACCATCATCAAACTCGAATAAGAAACCTGGTGGTGCGACGCAAGAATTGATAAGGACGATGACTTCTATAGCTGGACCAGTGCTGCACCAGGCCGCTGCTGTACGTATCCTAGTTGAGAATGCGCGTCGTTTCCTCTACTCTTGTTCTTCATCAAAAACAAAGAATAGGTCATCTTCAACAAAAACCTACAATCAGGTGCACACACCGGCTTCAATAACTCCGGGAAATCGAAGTTCACCTGGTCCAGGACCACCTGTTCCTGTAGGTACATCTAACGAAAAGGCACAATGTAGCTCTGACTAAAAATATGTAGAAGTTGTCTACTAACGCAAATGTTTTGAATAATAATAATAATAATAGCGGGGGCAAGGTGAGCCCGGGGTTGTGCGGGCTGTTCACTACAGTACTCC
Organism: Amoebophrya sp. A25; assembly: GCA_905178165.1. NCBI lineage: Eukaryota > Dinophyceae > Syndiniales > Amoebophryaceae > Amoebophrya > Amoebophrya sp. A25. The sequence continues at coordinate 218,457 of CAJINU010000015.1, forward strand.
GCGCACCATGCAACAGGCGCAAGATAATAGGACCAGCCTAAGGACTACCTCAAGGCCTGGAGCGCCTCCAAGGCGCAGGGTTGGCACTTAGCAAAAACTCAGAAGTTTAGTTAGAAGCCGGACCGCCACGCCAAGGCACTGCTGTCAGTCCGGTTTTGACTAAAAATAAATACCAGTTTTACCTGTCTCAGAATCGCGGGCGTGTAACCTTTCCACAAACCAAAAAATCCCTCTGTTGCGGCAATTTTCCGACCGCAGTCCCACATGCCCGCATACCTTATGGTCGTGCCGCCAGCCGAGGCTGTTTGCTGCAGCTGCAAACGCACCTTAATCACATCAGTTGGCAACGTCAGACTCTCTGCAACAAATCCGCCATTTGCATGAAGACACTGCAGTGCTCAGGGGTATGGGTGGAGAATGTGAGAAGGAATAAACAAAGAGCTAATTATGATTCTCCTCGTGAAGATACTGCTCATTGTTGAAGGGTGCGGAAAAGAGCAGAACAGAGAAGACCATGTCTGTTGGGCGATTCTCAGGGAGTACCATGTGGTAAAACTTCGGATCATAAACTGATCCAGCAAGGAGTCGCGAGGTCATACTTGCACTTGTTGTTGCAGGCGCCAGGGCCTTGGCTGTTGACGAACGAGGCTGCGCGGAGGCAGATGAAGAGGCAGCTGCCATCTTGTTGAGAAAAGGGAAAAGCACTCCACTGAATAACCAGTCTCGTACCGAAAGAGAAACGCTGTCTGTTCGCGCAGCTTCTCCACCTTCCGCACGCCGCTCCGTGAAACTCAGTAGCCTCCAGTACTGTTCCCAACCGTTAGCGTGTCCTTTCGATCGGCCAAGGAAGTCTTTAAAAGTCGAAGCCACCCAAATCCACGATGGCGCCGGCTCGTCAAATGCGTAAAAACTCAGACAGTAGGCGCAGACGACCACGGCGAAGACCGCCCAGCTAGAAAGAGAAGATGTAGAGAGGATCCTGCTTAGCCAAGTTCTCACTCTCAGCCGAGCATCAGCACTCCCCAAAAGCCTCTAGCACCCAAACATTGGCCCATCTATTTTTCAAGCGCAATGACAGACTGGTAACCTTGTATTATCTTTTTGTTTTCGGATCTTCTAGAACCACGCTCCCTTTGTCTTCTTGTCACATATTGGAACCCTGGATGATACAAGCGACTACAGACTAATTCGGACGAACAGCTCGAAAGCGAGAATTCCACCCGTCGTCTCGAGAGGTACCGCAAAAAACAGAGGCACACAAACGAGAGCCTACCCTGTTCGAGAAGAGCCCAACTCGCCTGCGTGCATGAGAGTAAGAAGTCCTAGTAGGACAGGTGACGTAACACTTACAGTACTATGGTCTAGAATCACATTCATTTATGCCCCTTGTACACAGGCACATGCCTCTCCTTGAAGTCGCGTCACACATCCACGGCAGGCTCAGGTCGCAGAATTTTCCGAGAAGCTGAAGCTCTCAGGTCGTTGCGTAACAACCAGAGACCGTCCGTGATTAGACGCTGACGCCCTTCTTAGCACTTGCTCAGTATTCAGCGCAAGCGCAATTTCGCGACTCATCACACCGATTTCTCAAGATCAAAGCTCATTCGCGTTAAGCGGCACCATATCGCAAGGACCCCAGCCGCTCAACTGGCTCAGCATGGTCCAGCATCTCGCTTGCGCAACTCCACGCTGCCCCGCTGACCAAGGTTTCACCCGGAGGCTCGCCTGGCGAGGCCAGTGAAACTCAAACTGAACGTAGCCTCAGCAGTGGGATGTAAAGTTGTTGCAGAGCATTAGTCGCCGAGTCGCTATTCCCCCCCTGTGGCACGACGAACTGTCCCTCTCGCGGCATACCATAGGGACCGCCAGTCTTCCCACTTCCCCATCGAGAATATGCGCTCCCACCGCCAGAGCGACCTCTCCTCGAGCACTAGGGCCGTGTGTCCTGCTAGAAACCCCTGCCTTTGCTTTCGTTGCATTGCGGTCTCATGCTGCCGCGGAGGGCACTCTACTTCCACGTCCGACTCGCGAAATCCGAGTTTCGCTAACCTGGAAGATTTGGATTCAGCTCGCTAGTCCCTGGCTCTACCGACACGATAGACAGCACGCCCGTAAGCGAGAAGAAGGCATTGCGAACACACGATAGTATATGATTCGCATCGATGTATACGAGTAACATGTTGGATACACTAGAGTGACAGATCGTCCTCGTGAATAACATCTAATGTATTTCTTGGTACTCCTCCTTGTGCATTAGGTTGTGATCCATTCGACACTGCAGATACTGTCTTGTTATGTATCGGCACGAGTTGTTGTCATGGCGATTGCGCCCCAGGCATGCCATATACTCGCTCATGATCGGAGTGCAATCATTCCAGTGATCTAGTGGGAATGAGCCTCGATCCGGAGGTCTACCCCCACGGCCGTATCCGCGCATGATCCCGGCGGAATGTGCATCCATCCTTTTCTAGCATTCAAGAAGATATAAGTATTTACGAATAACGAACTTAGGAGAAAAGGAGTCTTCAAGTCGACAAGTCAACTCCCGTCCTACATACAGTCTGCGCTAACTACTTCTTGATCAAGGACCTCGAATAACAAATTAGGCAGTACGTCCATTTTTCGCAAGATGTACACACCCGGATGTCCGGGCCTTCACGGCTTTCAGAAATGTGCATGGGTTTATGCAATATGATTTTGGACGTTCACTCAGACCAGTCTCAGGCGGGGTTAACACGGATCGATTCTGCATTGCCCTTTCGTGAGGGTCAGGGCCTCTCAGTACCAGTCTTCATTAGCCTCACGTCGAAGAAAACCCGAAGTAAGCTCTCAGGCACATTCTCTCATAGAAAAGCACTCGTATAAAAGGAAGCTGTTCCGAGCAAAGGCTGCATCGACAAAAACTACAACCGATACAAGGGTGGGTGCCCATGAGAGTTCCAAATCCAACCAGACCTCCTGCTGCTAGCGTACTCTACCCGATTTCCCGGAGTCGAACACTTGCAACTCCACCAAGTCCACGCGTAGGTCGAGCGTGGCGCCTCTAAATGAAACGGCGGTGCTGTATTTTAGGGGCTTCATGCCCGATCACTGTGAGTCAGAGGCACGAATGCTCCTGTCGGAGTAACGCGGCTGAAAGTTTCAACGTCATTGCAAGACAAGGGACAATCCTTCGCGGTGACTCATACGCAACGTGGCTCATGATCCACATGCTTGCAGATTGTTCACCGCTTGATTCGATAAGCCTCGTTCTGCTCTGAAGTGCTTCTGACAAGCACGCCTGAGCTTCAACGAATTCCGTGGCGTTGCTTCATTCGCCTGCTCGGCTACTCACTTTGACTGCTCACGTGACAGGTGATCGCATTGCTGACCGAATTGCAGCGAAGACACAGCTTGCTTACTTGGAGCGCTGTCTCATCTTCCTCCTCTTCTTCTGCAAACGGCGCGTGCGCTTCTTCTTCCACTGTTGTGTGTTTGGTGTAGGTTCGTTGAAGAGGAGAGGTCGTTAATGAAGGTCAACACACTGTCCGTACTAGACCTACAACGAAAGCTATTGTCACATGTGATCAATCTAGTACTTTTGTCCAACACGAAGCCTGCCTTGAAGGCCTAAAGAATGTTCTTACAATTGGACACTATCAACCTTGGAAGAGAGCCAGCATCTCTTTCATCACATGAGGAGTTCTAAATCAGAACCGCTACCCATGGTATCTCCGGTGAATATGCATAACACAAATTCTACTAAACTAATTGGCAAGAACCAAACAATAGCTGCAAACTCATTGAGGTCATGTAAAATACCTTCCAGCGGAAGGCACTGCGCGCTTTCTTGTATGGGTTACTTTTGTGACCCATCTTCCCCGGTCTCCCTGTAGTATCGTTTCAGCCAGCCGCAGTTCGATGTGACATTTTTTGGTGATGCAAAGTTGTCAAATGAAATGAATTTATTCACAGTCGAAGATATAAGCCACAAAATGAGGCAACAAACAAGTCCATGGAGAGTTTTTGGGTAAAGGCACGAAGAAGATGAAGCTTGCTTTACTTTCCAGATGGACGCGAATCAAAAGTAGCAGTTAGTCAAAAGAATGCACCGTTGAGACTATTTTGCAAGATCTAACCACCAGTGGCCAGTGAAGGATGAACTCAGACACAGATCTCTTGAAATCTAAAACGCAACGAAAATTATCCATAGATATCCATTCTGATCCGGTCGTTGCAAATTAGGATCTCGCGACTGATGTCAGAGTGTAGCACTTGAATCGGATCTCCCTCTAATTGTGCTTTTGCATGTGGACAATTGGGAGCCGATTTATTTGCATTCTATCTAGCAAAGCCTTCCATAGATCCTGCACGTTGAGAGATCCAATGTCCCGGATTCAGTCGCAGCGCTTCAGTGAAAGGATGTATGCCGTGAACCAACGTGGTGGATCCACATTTAACATTTGCTATCCTGTTTTAATTCCATCTGCATTCTCCGGGGAGCAGAGCCTGCGCAGTATTTCTAGGGATGTAGATAAGGAAAATTTCGATCTTCATGATCTAATTTCGTCCGGCCGACCTACAGACGAACCACGGGTCGTCTGTCGAGGAACAAGGAACGATCTAAGGAACACGATAAAGAACTCCAGAAGAACACATACACACACCACTTGCAGCCATTTCATTCTGCGCATAGGTAGAGCAGACGCTTCTTTTACAAATTCCGATCCGCTTAAATACTCTAGCGGTGCTATTTGGTGCGAGGTTTTCTTCATCGAGAAGCCAGAAACGACCTGCTACTCAACAGTGCTGCTACAAGCCTAATTGCCCACCGAGTTACAGAGAATTAATATTTGGCGTAGTTCCCCCTTTGACAACCACTTTGGTAACCTGTCCCATACATCAATGGGAGAGATTCCAGAGATCATAGACCCCAACGGCAAACACCCGCCGGCCCTTTGACTGCGAAGATGTCGAGGAAATGGACTCGACTGACGCAACTATCCATCTGATGCAACGAAGAATGGCACACAATCAGTTCTCGATGTTGAACTCAAGCGGGCATAAGCAGCACAGACAACCGACAATAGCGTAAAGTCGGGCAGCGTTTCATGAAGGTACATATAGGCTCTCCTACTTAGGTAGCAACAGGAACTTGCGACATGCGCTTTCATCACAATCATCTAATTACATTACACGACAACTTCTACCAGTTTTATGCTGCAAGGAAATGCTTAATTACAAATATCTCAGCATGTTAAGAGTCATAGTAAAATTCTAACGAACATTCGGATGTGGCGAGGTGACGGTGGAGAACGACACGGGAAAGGCTTCCCGAGCACGTAATCAGACAAAAGCCAGCGACGAAACCGTCGTCCTGATATACCTCGTCACAAACTACATCAGTCGAACTCCAAGCAGCTCGGATTGATTGATGCTCCTAGCGTTTGACTTGACGTCGCCTTTCGACACAATTGAGCGGTTCTTCAATGTACAGTAAAAACATGCCTCAAAGACGGCATAATAAATGAGGTACATAGCGAATGAGGGATCTAGAACATAGTACTTTGCTGATGGTTCTGAATGTAGGAAAAAGTCAACCATAGGAATGTAAAAACTCGAAAAGGTCTAGGAGGTGACTACATAAGAAGATACGGACGAGGAAGCTTCTCCTTTCCATCATGATGCGCTACAATGTAAACATCTTAGCGCTGGCCGACACCCCACCATTTCATTGCCGACTACCACAAATGCGCCTACTTCGAACCTAGAGACGCCCCGAGGTGAAGATGCACCACACCACGGCTGCGTCAATAACAGGAGGAAGGAGGAGGCATCACGTTAAATCCTTACATGGAACAAGGACAGGAGTACTTAGCTTTCGAGTGGTCTCAGGCGCTGTCCGTGGTAGATCTCTGCACTTTCTCGCACAGAAATGCAACCCTACTCTTGGCCGGCAGACATTTACAAGCTTGGTATATGAAAATCGAAAACTCAAAGGTGTGTAATTAATTTTCTGCCACGTAAAATGCTTTAAGGACCCCGAGCCACAAGGCGCCTGCGGCTGAGTTGGGAAAGGTGCAACTTGATTGATAAATTAGTCTACGGTACACAAGGATCCCAAGTCGCAGACAGACAGTTGCCTTCACCCTTCACCTCCACTGAGTACACCTCATTAAGCGCAGTTTTGAAAAAAAAGAATTATGTGGCCAATGGATTGCTGCGCAGAGGACACGCAACATCTTGATACCTCTGGCCAGCAGCACACATAGAATGACTCACGCAGTGCCTACTGATGTTGGATATCAGTTACCGACTTGTTTAGGTTTGGTTCGGCGGAACGGATAGTTCAATTTAGCCAAGGCTTATCTGAACCTTATGGTCTCTCTAAGCTCGCGAAGTGCTCTCCGTTCCTGGACAGCCGCCAAATGTTACAATCACAGTTTTTCGACAAAAAGCCAACGCGCCAGCCGATTATCCGCCATAATTAAGTAAGCTTTTGACTCTCACGCCACTTGCATCAATTGTAGTAGATGGCCCCTCTGCTGAGCCGCAGCACCAATGAAGGCATAGGACCACTCAGCCGCTATTGTAAGTGGCATCTTGTTTGAGGAAAGAATCGGGAAAGAAACAAAAATCGGGTTGAGGTACGACGCTCCAAATGGATGAAGGCTCTAAGCTAATCCTTTGCAGAAAGTCCGAATCAATCAAGTCGGTTCATTAAAAAATAGAAAACAAATATGATAACCTTAACCGTGGCGCTTTAGGAAAGGTAACTGCGCTCCCCGAGCGTCTCCTGCGCATCAAACAATTACGATTTCTGTCCTTGTATCTTTTCGGCGAACTACTAACCAAAATACTATCCTGAAGTCGAATACTGAATCCAATATGCTCGCGCTAGAGCTCGCAACGAGTGTCATTGAAATTGAATCTAACCGAAAAAATGGTCCACGAGGAGTAAAAATGAATTCCGTGACCAAGACTCAACAACACGCGGCGCAGCCCGTGTCCCCGGTTGTTCAAACACTCGGGCGAGAGCATGAACGCGTACGGATTAGATGCTTGCTCATCACAAACTAGCACAAAGCTAGCGAGCTGCACTTGCGCGCGTTGAAGTTGATATCTATCAGGTTCAGGCTACTTATTACAAATGCTGCGCCTCTGACAGTCCATCTTGAACCAGCAGCGAAGCGTCCGTCTTCAGCGTCTGCACAATTATTTTTTCACTACATGGCCCCGACGACTCCTCTGGACGGACCTCATAGACGAAAAAAAAGCCTCACGCTAAGCCACCTACGAAAGACGCGGCGAGCCGCAGCCGTGAGTTGTGTGGCACCTTCTCGCCATCTGATGCGCTATGACGACTCGTCCACCTTCTTTTGCCTTCTATCTCTACTAGTGTCTGAGAGACTGCGCACCAGTCAACTGCCCGCATACAAGGGGTCTTATGGCTGGGCCGATCACGCTGGGCGCGCTTGGTCGCTGGGCGACCCAATTGTCCCAACTGTGCCGAATTCTGCGCCAAGCGTTCGACCAGCGTGCCAAGCGCTGCCATCCAGCCTAGCCCAGCCGCCCCGCGTTTATAAATTATTCTGCACGCGTAGTCTATAACGAAAGGCAAAATCTTGCGTCGCATCGACGTAATAGGGCTCGAAATTAAGAAGCTGGGCGGTAGCACAACCGCCGTAAGCGTACTCACTTTCAGCCACCAGTCTTAGTTTGGTCCGATAAAGCTATTTACTTTTATATGTCTGACGGTAATATATCTGCGAGTCATTGACGCGCGCCCCGTGCGTGCTCGTTTTTTTTTTGTGCTCGTGTCGTATTTCGAGGCGCGCGAAGTTCGCTGTCCTGTTTGGACTATCCTCCAGAGCGAAGCTTCTTGAGGCCAAGGAGGATAACAATACATCGCGGCACAATCGAAAAATATGGTCTCAAAACGGCTGACACACCTGACAGGTCGTAGATTCGGGGCCCTATCGGCACAAAGATGCTGAACAATTGAGCACAATGAAACTTGTGTTTTATCTATAATTCCCCACATCCTGCAAACTCATACGCACCTGCTCCTGAGAATACGCCATCCAGTCCTAATGTACAAAGGCCAGCGTGCAACTGGAGATCCTTCTGAGCCGGAAGCTGGGACACGGCGTAGGCGTGGCGCCCACTAGATACGACAGAGAAAACATGGAGGCTCGCCCCGCTTAAATTCAATATATCACAAGTACTACTACAACTACGATTTATCGGGATAGGTGAACGCCCAGAAAGTAACGCAGTTCAGTAATCATCCCCAAAGTCTGTTGGGTTGTTAGCGTCTTTGAGCGAGAATTTCGCCCATTAGTCTTTGAGCGAGAACTTCGCCCGTTAGTCTTTGAGCGAGAACTTCGCCCTTTACGGTGGACCTTCGCGGACTCTTTTCTTTTCGTCCAACAAGAGCTGACAGGTAGTTATGCTTATGGCTACGTGTGGACCTCGCGATTACAGAAGCCTAAACTCAAGGCATATCATGCGTACTTGTCACGTCCATCATCATGATTAAGAGTGCAGAAGCCAACGACCATGAAGTCGAAGAACAAAGCCCTGCCGATTAATCTATTCCTTTCAGTCAGTCTTTAGATGCTATTCGTGTGCATGGAAAGTCTGACTTTTTTCCTTCGTAAGCACAAGGCGGACGAGGGTCAACGCCCGCGCTGCTGCTAGTTGTGGCGCCCTATTAATCTGCAAAGGATTGCGACCAAGTCCCCAGCTTCATCTTGCTGCTAAACAGTGGGGCCTTTGTTAGAGGTAGGCTCTTTTTGACCAGTATCGGGCCGGGTTTCTCGGGCTGCTCGAGTTGCCCACTTAAATCTTATCGCTGCAGGCGCAGCCTTGGCGGGGCGTTGAAGTAAGAAACAAGAGCACTACGGGTGGGGCATCCGCCAGGGGAAGACAGCCACGGGGGGCAGCCGGATGACCGCAAAGGGCCCAACGCGGGGGCCCTGGGGGGTGTGGCATGTACCACACCGGCCTGCCCAGCTGCCCACCAACATGAAACAGCGCCCACAGCTACCCGCCCACACATCAGCCCCCGCAGCATTTCCCCCACTGTCACCGCGGCACACACCAGCCGCAAACCGGCCACGCACCCACCCCGGCGGGAGCGAATCCCCCACACCGCAACGCAGCGGGACCAAAGTCAAAACCTGCCTTGACGCCCCCCAAACAGACAGGCTGGGGCTGGGCGACGCACTTGACCCCCCCCACCGAGTGGGGAGCGGCGCGCCGCTATCGATCCCAAACAGAAGGAGACAGCGGCCCCCCGGCCTTCTCTTGCGCAGGGAGGAGACCGCGAAGACGGCGCCGAGCATGCCGAGCGAGCACTTCGGCGCCCGCGCCGCCCTGCTTCGCCCCATTTCGGCGGACCAGCCTCCTTCTGGCAGCTCGTGGCAACTCGTTCCAGATTTGGGGCCCTTCGCTTCAGCAACTCGGGCAACTCGCTGCAACTCGAAGCCCGTTACTTGCCTTACTCTATTATGTATATGCGGAGAGCCTTCATACCAAGCTGCTCCCGGCAGGGACTACCCGGAAAGCTGGCTGGCACACACCCAAAACATCCGGCTTCCCTGAGCACCGAGGTGATCGATGTGGATGTGGCGAAGATTATATGGTCTAAACAATAAAGCACACAGCAATGCATGGGTGTTCGCGGTGAAGCAGAGTGCTCGTTTCTCAAACGAAGTGGGCAGTTAACAACGGCTCTTGAAGATATTTCGATTACACTGCTTTCATGTAGATCGTTCAGTTTTCCAAATTAGTATCATCCTTATGCCCTTCTTGTCTATACGCAGAAGTCTCATCATCCGCGCACGCTAATCGGCAACGCGAGTAGTGATCTCGCACGCGGGAAAAGCTACTAGGTCAACTCCTGATGTTCAGTATCTATAGATATACTTAACTAGGCCATGGAACGAACTTAGCAGCATCTACAACTAACTTTTTATGGGTCATGTAGCAACCAATTGCAATTGTACATAATGAAACTCTATATCACTAGAAACCTTCTACTGCCAGTTCGTTGCTGCGGCTGGTGTGTGCCTTCTTATGTCGAAAAGCAGTATGAACCACATTTGGTTTTGGTTATTAATGAGAATGGTAGTAAGAAAGAAGAATCGATGGGCGAAGTGTCTTAAGGACGAGACGACAAACAGGAGGGGCGTGGAGTCATTACCTTAATTAAATTCATTTTGGAAATGTTAAAAAAGGAGAGGGGAGGGAGCGTAAGGCTGAGAACCCGAGCCAAGACCTGGAAGCAAGCCCCTTATATCTAATAAAGTGAACAGTATTCACCAAACAAGCCGGCGCGGGGAGGGGAGCCACCCAGCCTCCCCCTGTCGGGGCCTTGAGCGTCACTGGACCCAAACCACCTCGCAAAGCAGTGCGAGCATTTCAGATCTCAAGGTCGTTCGCTAGATAAGAGAGCCTCTTTGACAGCGCATGAGTAAGCTCTGCTTCTGTTGTACAGAGCGACAAGGCGATCATTATATACGACAACAAGACGCGTCACCGCTACCACTTAAACATTATCGATTTCATCCGACGGATTACTCACGTTGCAAGAGCTAAGGAAGTATATACAAGGATGCACTGCGGAGCGGCAAATCACCGTTGGGCTTTCAAATAAGTAAGTCAGCAGTTTCTTCATCCTTGATATCGAAGAAGCGGCGGAGAAATGAACTGATGGCGAATACAGATGCAGGAAGCCTGTGCGGACCCGTTTCTAGTACGATAAATTATATTGCTCGACGGTTTATGCAAATGGAAATGCTAGGCCTTGCTCTACTCACGTCCAATTTACTACATCTTAATCTTTTTTAATATCCAACGCGGGCTCTCTCGAATAAAACGAGAAACAGCAGAAGCTCTTCCTACGGCGCTATGGTACTGCCTCCCCCCCTTCATCGTCCTCGAGCCGGGATCCTAATTTGCTGTGTCTATGTTGTGATATGCTGTGTCTAACTAGTACGAGAAAAGGTGGCATCTTCAGAGAGAGATCAAGCATGACAAAACATGGCCTCAGACAGAACCACGCCCGTCAGCAACATGAGTGGGCTGATACTTCTCCGCGTTTTCTTTTAGTTTCACTAGTGACGAATGATGAATAGATTTGAGTGACAAATCAACATGTTGCCATATGGGATTTTAATCGAATCCGAAAGCAATTTAACAATTAAATTTCGCAAAAGGTACAGCCAGAAGGAACTATACCTGCAAAGCCACCCACGATATGTATCAATGACCCAGATATTCAGTTCCCGAAGTAACCTAAGAGGGAAGCAAGGGCAGTCGAATTCATACACAGTCCCCAAAATTCAACCTCCAAGAGTAACCAAATAGGGAACGGAACCGACTACCCTCCGACTGACTTCAATTGTTGCAGCCTGAATTCCACAAGGCGGACTTCAAGCGGAACCTCGTTCATGCCATCGGTGGTTCGTTTTTATTTTCATTTTCGGTTGGTTAGTTTGCAAAAACGATCACTGAGTGCGAAAGTGGTTGGAGACTATCTGAAAGTTTTAGAATACCTTATAATATATCCAATCGCTGATCACTACAGTGAAAGTACGTATTTCGTGAACAAGATGTCTAAGTTTATGTAACACGACCAGTACTTTTCCTTTTACTTCTTTATCATGTCGCTCAACAGATTTCAAATATGATTCACAGTCATCGGTACCTACAAAGAATAATAATAATAATTGACACCAAGAACATATTGTAAGTGATTATAACAAGATGGCTTATGTGTATGCCCTGTGCAGTATTGTTGTAGTTCTTGTGGTGAGAGAGCACTGTGAAAGAATTGCTGATATTGTTCAGCAAAGAGCTCTCATACTCAGTGCCCTTGTCGAAGTGAAGGGAGGCTCGCTATGATATCAAAAAAGCGGACTTTTGTTCTATTCATCCAAGGGTTTCCCTATCTATCTATGCAGGAGCCAGCATCAACCGGTAAGACGAAGAACAAGACTGACGAATTCTGTACTACCTCCTGGATGCTGCTGTGGTGCAGATCGTACTTCTTCCCGCCTGAGTCTAGACGATCATCCACACGGCACTGGGGCTGCCTCTCGCAGTCCAACAACAGTCCGCATTGAAATCGAGAACAAATTTGAATAATGACTTTCGAGCTTTTCCACAATCACAACCTAAATTGAACGCTCAATGATGTCGTGACACTGGCCAACATGAATAAAATGCTTCACCTCTACGTCTACTAGTGCACCCTTGTCCCGCACGCGCGCTGCCAGATAAAATAAACCACACAAAGAACCCGCTATTCTGCCCAATAACTACTTCTTCTAGTACAGTTGGAAGTACACAAGCAACAGCCTCCCTCTATGTGTTCTTTTATCCTCCAATATCCGATTGGATTACCATAGTCAACATAGCGAGTCACGCGTTCTTACATCGACTCATCATAATTGATTTGAAACGTTGCACAAGGAAACATCTTCAGGATTTATTCGAGAGTTATAGTTCTTTTACTTTTTCTTTGTGTTTGTTCTACGTACTTCCTAGTACTCAATGGCCTCGGCCGGTCCAAGTCCATCAGCCACCCGAGGAGCCATTTCCAGAATCCATGTGCCTCCAAGCACTGGCCTTTTTTGCGACCATCGTGTGAATAATCCCTGCAAACTGCGCAGGAACTATTTTCGCACTATCTAAGAGAAAAAACACCAACAGACACGACGGCAATCTAAATACATAGAAAGCGAAGCACCAAAAGACCAAGCTAGACACAAGGAACGAACCAAGGCACCAGGGTGGCAAGGGAAAATCTGTCGAGGGCGAAAGCAAAGACAGAAAATAAAGGGGCAAGAACTTCATGCGCATCAGCCCAGCGGGTGTGATTTTCCGCGTCCCAAATCCTGCGCGACAATGCTAGCCGATCGAACGGCGCACGTCGCTGCTACAAAGCTCTGCGTCGCGATGGTTTGGAGCCCCCGCGGGTAATACCGAGAGCGCTGTGGCCGTCACCTCCGCAAGATTTCACACGAAACGGTAGACCCTTACGGAAATCGGAAAGCCGTCGACGCTGACGGTAGCAAGATGACAAATCTCGTGCTCGCCAACAAAAGCGGCGCCTAAAAGAGGAGGACGATTCTAGAAGAATTCATTGCCATGGGTTGGGGTGGCGGCCATAGACGCCAAGGAGTAGAGGCGCAATACCGAAGTGTACTAGCAATAGGCAACATGATAGTCGCAAAAGGAGTGTCCTGGACCGACGAAAAAATATGCTATAGCTATACGATGAAAGTGGGCTATATCAGAACTAAATTGTATAACAAGATAATCTACTTTGTCATTGCCGTTCTTGTTTTTTGTAGTGAATATAATTTTTTATTTTTTCCTGAGCACTACATAATATTTATAGTATACAAGGACTGAGATCACCAGCGGACTGAGATCACCACCACCAGCTTCGATCATATTGATAGCTTAGATCATCTACGGACTCAGCTGTAGCCTGCCACGCGCCATCATCATGGTGTCCCATTTAGTACTCCAAGCCTAATGGCGGGACAAAACAGCGCCAATTTCAATGAATTGGCACTCTTCACGCCCTCGCAAAGTGTTAGCAGAAACAACTTGCACTTGTTTCATGAACATTAGTACAGCAAACTACGTTCAAACACTATTTTCATGATTTGACAAAAGCACCCTTGCCCTTCGACAACATCAAATAACGACTGCAAGGCATGTCCTTCCTGAAGTACTACATCTGCATGGCATCCAAGCATGTGCCATTTCATAGGTTGTGCTTTCATCGGCCAATTCTTCGAAAGCGCTGAAAAGATCAAACTGGTGGTTACTCACAAAAGCTTACTTTATCCTCGTGAAATTTCTTTTTCTCTCCGAGGTGGACGACGCTGGTAATACTGCAAGAAAATAAAGAGAAATGATTAAATCCTGGTGACTGTCGACTGTTTACTACCTATATCAGTGAATAATTTTACCAATAGATACGTTAAATAAAACTAGCTTTACCTGCTCTACTTGAACAAGATTAAATTGATATCGCTATTGCTATTCAACCCGATATTACTAAGGTCGTCTGCGTAGTAGGACATCAATTACCCAATCGCAGGGAATTCTCGCTACGTTTTTCCATGACAACTGTGCCTTCCCCATATTTCCTCTGGGAAGAAGCACCCAGCACACTCACTTGGCGTCGGAATGATTCTCCGCATCGGTAATGACAAGACCTGAAGTATCTATTGCGATAAAAGCGCGGACAGACTTACTTACATACAACAATGCAAATAAGGAACATGAATATTAGTTTTGGTAGTTGTACTCACGTGATCAGTCTTCTCTTAGCATTGCCATACACATGGCAAGCAGACAAAGGAGGTTTTTAGAATCACCACAACCCAGGAATTATGATCATTAACAAAAGTACCTTTGTAAACCGTGGAGTGCGGCAACACGGCAAGGCCTTCCGACGTGGCCAAACCCGAGAATTTCTCGCCCTTGTAGTTTTTTGAAGAACCTGCGGCACCGTGCCTGTCATCAGTATCGCCATGCTCGTCATGTTGTCGTCTATTCAGGAAATACGATACCTGCCTGTCACTTTGGTCGTTCGGCTGCCGCGAATATGCTCCCAATAATGAAAGTGAGTTCTTTGCTTGGTGGGATAAACCTAGGATATGAGGGAAAAGTATGAACCTAGGATGAATGAAAGTGAATATATCATGATATCATTGAAACGAAACAAGCTCGAGGGACAGCATTTTTCTACACCTAGATGAATTCGGATTTCAAACGATGAAGCATTCTCGCTCCAGATGATAAGACGGATACAGTGCAGTTGTATAATACACCTATCCTACAAAAGTTGAAGATCCCAGAAGGCATATTGTTTTTAGTGCTAGATATAACTCCAACTCCTTGAAGGCAAAAGTGATAGAGAATTTGATGGAGGAATCACGACAGGCGGAACCGGAGTACGTAAAATAAATTAGTGGAGTCAATTGCGTCTCGTTCTTTCGACTTTCTATCATATTGATCTCGGCAGTTGTAAGGTGGCAGATCTAGATGTCTTCATAATGAATCTCCACGACCAGCGGGCATTCGATAGCGCTGCTCGGAGTAGTTTTGCCCGTGCGGAGGCCGTTCGTCGTTGTAGCGAGATGAAACATATCTGCTGTTTCGATCGTTCGGTCTGCGACTGCCACTGGAAGACGTGACTGCGACGCGACTCGAGTTCGTGCTGCCGGAGTGGAGGCGGTCGTTGTAAGCACCCTTGCTTTGCGGGTCGCTGTAGCCGTGCCACTGCCCGTCTCCCGCTTGCTGTGGATATCCGCCTCGATCATAATTGCTGTGTCGTCCGGAACCGGGATGGCCTCCGAAGCGGTCGTTGTCCCCCGCAGGATCGCCGTTGTGGCCCAACGTGCGGCCTCGCTGCGCATGAGCGTCATCGTCATAGCGTGAGGGGCTTGCTGGAGGACCCCTGCTGTTCATCATGCGCGAGACGAATCCATAGTCGTAGCGAGGATCACTTCTTTGCTCCCGGTTGCGACTGTTTTGGGAGCCCGCGGCCTTGCCATTGGTGTACCCGTAGCTGGCATTGTCAGGATTTCCAGAGCCGCCTCCACGGGGTCCGCCAACACTCTGCTGAGTGTAGTAACCTCCTTGTTCCGGGGGGGCATTCCCTCCATGATAGTAGCGAGAGTCGGAGTTGAAGTAGCCACCTGAACTTGGGTATCCATCCCTTCGCCGATAATCTGGACCATCTCGGGGAGACATGCGACCATATCCGCCATCACGAGGCGCCTCACCCCCAGCGCTCTCACGATAACGACCTTCGCGTGGCGGGTAGCAATCATTACTGCGCGGTGGTCCCCTCGGGGGCGGTCTTCGGTCACGGTTATCCCTGTAATCGTCGTGCGGGTGGTACTCTCTGCCTGGCCTGTAGATAGTAAGTACATCTAGAAGTTGAAACTGAATCTCTTTAGTTGTACTCTACCAAAAAACAGAAAAACTGCTAAGCAACTGGATCTGGAAGAACAAGTGTTAGTGCTGTAGGAACTAAGTACACGACCAAGAAAGTCAAATGTTACAATAAAAGAGTAAGAATGGTCAAAAGAGTCTCGTTCTCGACGGGGTTTCTGGATGGATTGTCGGGGGGAGGCGGGGGCCTGCGCGACCCCTGTCCAGCCCCCTGCCCCTTCCCAACTTCCGCGCCAGATCAGACGCGGCGACGCTTGAGAGCCTCAGCGAAAACTACCTGCGGAAAAACCAACACTCACCACGACCACAGTCGGGGGATTGCGTTAGCGTCTCGCAGCTCCTCCTTGGGAGTGTGCGTTCGGAGGCTGCGAGCGAGGAACCTTCAGGGGGGCCAGCCTGCTGGCAACGCCTTCACACCTTCCCACTTGCCTGGTATTAATTCCCGCAGAAGAAAGCCGAACAAGCGCCGAAAGCAAGAGCCAGCCACGCACGCGGGTGCCAGGCCAAAGCTGTGGGCTAGCTCCTCACAGATCCAAGCGCCCACCCCTCGAGGAGAGTGCAGCCGGAGAGAGCCGCAGGCTGGCAATCTCGGCAAGATAGAAACGCGGCGCCCAACGTCCGCCCCGGCAGCCCCCTCAGGCCCCTGCGCCCGGTTGCAACCGAAAGCGCGAGGAGGTAGCCGCAAAAAGTGCCAACTTTATCAGCTGACCCCGTGGAGTCTCACTCTCTGTCTGAGAAGAAAGCCACAAGAAAGGGCAACGTCTCACGTTCAGCAAGCCTCTTCTTGACACTACGCCCCGCGCCGTCCTCTTGGTTGCTCTTTCTTATTTTAAGGGCGGCGGCTGCATCCATTTGAGACTGAGAAAGAGAAACCGCCCAAGGCGCTGGGCTTTCGGGTTCGCGCCGTGCCCGTTTCTCCCTTCGGGGGGCCGCGCTGCTGCTGCTCCCCGTCTTTCTGGGGCCGTGGCGTGTTTGCTTTGTCGTTGTGGGGCCATGCTGTAGCTTTGCTGGGGATCTGCTCACGCGGTGCCTCAGGGGTCAAGCCATGTGGTTTGGGAGAGGGGTGCTGCTATGCTGTGCCTGAGAGGTCTGGCCGCGTCCTTTTCGGGGGTTTGCTCGTGCTGCGTCCGGGGGGTTTGGCTTTGGTCAATCGCCACACCAGCCACCAGGGGCCACTTTGCGCGGGGGGGGGCAAGCCGTGGCGAGTTCGGGGGGCCGTGGTGCGTTTAGAGGTCCCGGCGCCGGTCGGTGCTTGGGGGTTTGTGGTGTGTTGGGCGGGATGGTCGCTCTGCGGCCTCTTGGGCAAGCATGGCGCCACCTGGGGGCGTCCCAGGGTAATGTTGCACGGGGAGGGCAAGCCATGGCGAGTTGGAGGGGCCGAGGTGCGTTATTTAGAAGCCGCAGCGTCGATCGGTGTTCAGGGCGGGGGGAAGGTCTGAGGGGGTCACTTGTGGTGTGTCTGCAGCTGTCGCCCCGCGTTTAAAAAGTCACGCTGCGCCGAATTGGCCAAATTATCCGCGCGCTATATTGGTCAGATTATCAGTGGGACCGCAGTGACGTGGGCCGGGGGGTCGTGGTGTGTCTGGAGGGTCATGGTGTGCTTGGCGGGTCGTAGAATGTTCGGGGACAGGTCACCTCATGTCAGGGGGCCGCGCTGTGTTCCCTCGGGGGGTGAAGGGGGCTGCCCCTGAGGGGCTACGTAATGCCTAGGGGCTCAGGCGGTGTTTGCTCAGGGGGTCACGCTTTGCTTTTTAGACTGCGCAACGCTTGAAGGGTTACGCTGCGGCGCTTCACTCAGGGGGTCACGCGGTACCTGGTGGGTTGTGTTGTGTCTTGGGTGCTGTCCGCGGTGTGTCGGGGGAGTCGTGACGCCTAGCGGCGGCACTGGTGTCCATTTGGCTGCGCTGTTCTTCAAGAGCCCGCCGGGCTCTGTCTCGGGGGCCGGGGCAATGAATGTCCGTGGGGCCTCACAAGGACTCCCACTATTTTGCGGCGGCCATATTCTTTCGCTCCTGCGGGTCTGAGGGGTCGCGGAGTGCGCGGGCGGGGTGCGTCTGGAAGAAGATCGCAGGGGGCTTGGAACTGGAAAGGCGGCCGTGGTGCGTGCTCCCTCCCTCAGGGTCATGCGGATCTTGGGGGGCCGCGTAATGTTTTAGAGGCAGCGCAACCCTCTTGGGGGGGCCGTGTCGGTGTCTCTATTAAATAAGAGGCCCCGCTGTATCTAAGAGGCCGCGGAGTGTTTGGTGGGTCGTGGTGTGTCAAGAGAAGCCCAGCACGCTTTGGTCTTGCTTGGTGGTCGTGGTGTGTTCGAGGGTCGTCATGTTTTGCCCTGTTACGCTTTTTCTTCGTTACTTTGGGGGCGCGCGGTGTGTGATGGTGAATATTTGGCCGTCGTGGTTTTCACGGATCGCGATGCGCCTTGACCTTGAGGGCAATCGAGGGCCTGGGCGTCCATGCTGGCGGCAGTGCTTGCTTGGGGGTCATGCTTGCTGCGTCTCGAGGCTGCGCGGTGTTGGGGGATTCATGGCATGCGTCGCACTGGATTAGTTGCATGCTTGCGCCACGCTGGTTCCCGTGGGGTCATGTCGATGCTTTGGGCAGTTCATGCCGTGACATTTTTCGGGGGATGGTGATGCGCTGGAAGGTCCGTCGTGGCCTATGTCTCGCGGGTCACTTTGTGCCTGCGGTCTTCCTTGCTTGGGTGGGGCTCGGGGTGGTGCGTGCTGCTTGTGCAAGGGGGGGCAATTCGTTCCCAGGGGGGCGCGCAGTATTTTGGGAGTCATGAACGTGCTGCAGCTCGGGCGGCGGGGCGGGTTGTGTCTTGTGGTGAGTTTAAGAGGCCGCGCATTTTCAGGGTGCGCGTGGTGTCTTTCAGGGGGTGGGGAGGCGTGGCCCTCCGTATGGGGGGCGTGGTCGTGGTTATCCAGGGGCTGCGCGCTGCTCTTTAGGGGTCACGCTGTGCTTGTGCGTGGCTTTAGAATGGGCGCCAGGCTTTCCCCCCTTCCTTTGTGGCCTGGCTTTTTTCAATGAATTTCGCCGCGTGCTGCGTGTGCGTCCGCGTGGTGTGGCTGCGGTCGCGATGAGTTGAGGGGGCCACAGTGAAGGCGAGCCCTGGTAAGATTGGCGCTGTGCTTTTGCCTTTTGGGGTCATGCTGCGTTTTGGTGGCCAATCAGCTGCGCTCTGCTTGGTGCGTGGGGGTCATGCGGGGCCCTATGAAGTGACGTGGTGCCGCAAGGTCTTAGTGAGTCACAGCGGCCGACGTGTGTTCGGGGGGTCGTGGTGGTTCTTGGCTGGGGGTCGTGCTCGTGGTGTGTCTTGGTCGTCGCCGTGGCGGGTTCAGGGTGGTAATGCTGTGCCCTTCGGGGTCTTCCTTGCTGTGTTTTGGGGTCCATGCTGTCTTGGGTGCTGTCGCTGTGTTGTTTTTGGGGTGCGCGCTGTGTCTTTGGGGGTCGTGCTGGCGTGTCTTGGTGGTCGTGTTGTGTTCCTTTGGGGGTCTATGCTGTACCCGGGGGCCATGCCGTGTCTTTCTTTAAGGCCGTGCGCAGGTTCGCTTATGGTCTGCCACGCGGTGCCTTTGGGGTCGGGAGGTGCCTCAAGATGATCGCGCTGCGCCTTAAGGCCATGCGCATGCTTCTTTTTCAAAGAGGCGGGCCGTGTCTGTCATACTAGCCCAGGGGCTGCGTGCTATCTGCGGGGTTGCTTCCTTTGTGTTTTCGGGGCTTGCTGTCTGTAATTTGTGCGCGGGGTCATGCGGTGCCTGCTCCATGCTCGTGCTCATGCTGTGTTCCGGGAGCCGTAATGGGTTGCCTGGGGGGTCGTGGCGTGTCTTCTTGGTGGTCTTGTGGTAAGTTTGGGCGCCGTGGTGTATTTGGGCGCCGTGGTGTATTTGGTGCTTCATGTGTTGCCTGGCTGGGAGGAACGCTGTGTTTGCGTGACGTGGCCACGCTGTATCCCGGCGTCGTGCTCTGCTTAGATAGAGGATCGCGCTGTGTTTGGTGGGGGGTCGTGCAATGTTTGGGGGAGGTCGTGCTGTGTTTGGGAAGGTCGTGGGGTATTTTTGGGGCCGAGGTGGGATTCGATGGACCGGTGGGCAGTGGCAGTCCCCGCTCGTTGAGCCAAAGAACAAACCCGAGAGCAGCTGGCCTTGGGCGAGAATGTATGCGGACAGCCCAGATCGGAGAGGCCTGAGCGGCCAAAGTAAGCTGGCAGGCCAGAGCCAAACTGTCTGGGCAAGCTGGGCGGGACCAGCGAGGGCGAGCAGAACGCGCGGGCCTGGGAGGGCTCACCGACGTCGAGCGCCCCCTACAGCATTGGCAACACCCCCGCCCGCGCGCATGCATGTCCGGCCGGCCTATCTCATTGGCGTGGCGTGCCGAATTGATTTCGCGCGCAAGGGTTCCGGGTTGCGTGGGCTGCTTCGGTCTTTGTTCCTCTCCATCATGTCGACTGCAGCCGCCAAGGTGCGGGCGCTCCGTGCCTCTGTCGCTTATATTTTTTTTCTCTTATGTTTCCTCTCTGTGCCTGTGGCTGTGCTATTATCAAGGAGGGGCCGCCCAAGGGGCGACCCCGGTTTCTTGTATTTATAATGACGATCATGACTCAGCAAAAATAGTACGGTCTGTGTCCGCCGCCGTGTCGACTATAGGACGAAGGAGCGTTTCTCGCTGATGAGGAGGGATTTTGTGTGAACCAGTGCCCGCCACTTCGATGTGGTTTGCTCCGATTGTTGTGAGGGTATGGTCCCTTAGCCGAAGATCCTTCGGCTGAAAGGTCATCGTCTGGCCCGTAACCTGCTGCAATCCAGGTTTTCTTGTTACGCACGCAGAATTCCTCGAATTCCTCGTCATCAAACCAGAAGGCGTTCTCGTTTGTCACACGCGTCACCTCGTATCGAAAGTACTCTTTCAGGTCCGGCAGATCGCGGAGCTTGGCTCAGTATGAAGGAGAACGAAAAGCGCCGTAAGACAGACTTTCGGAGAAAAAATGTTAACTTGTATGAAAGAAGCGCCCGTTATTCGGTAACTAAGATATTATTCAGGGTCGATGACTCCGATGAGTCGCTCTATTCACATAAATACACTTAGTATTCATCAACTATCAGCGTTGGGGCATCAACATACAGGCTCCTACGGGTTCTCGCGCGTCTAGTTCTTCTCAGTGAATCATAAAAATGAGCACTGGAGCGCTCTTTGTTGGGCACAGAATGCTCTCGTTTCCCCGATGAGCTCTCGAAAAATGTCTAAGAGCTGCCTATCTCGAAAACACGCAAAACAGTGTCCGACGTTTCTAGCGGCTCTCTTGATCCTGAAGATTCTTCAGGTTACGGGGATAATCAGCAAAGACTCGATCGTCAGGTGCACATATAAATATGTAGAACCAGTTCCTTTCTTGTATGTAAATCTAAGAAAGTAGTAGTAGTAGGCATTGGATAAAGGCCAAGTCAATAGAACGAATAGGACTGAAAGCTTAAGAACAGCTGCGTAACCCCATGCTTCTATTTTGAAAATCAAAGATCGTCTGGAGCGATTTAAGCTCACAAAAGCATCATTGTGCAGTACGAAGCATGATCAGAAATAGTACCTTGGGAGAGTGAAGAACGAAAGCGAAAGCTTGGCAAGCGGATGCAGCTTTTCGTCAAGCGCCTCATAGGGAAGCTCTGGATACGGGACACCGCGACGGTCTGTATACTGTACGTCTCGAGCACTCCAGACAAGGTCGTTGTTTCTGTTGCGGCGGTCCACCATGCTGGCATAGACTCCTACATCTTAGAAAGACTACTTCTAGCAGCGGATACCAAATTATTCATAAGACTGCTCTAATGAAAGGTTCAAAAACTTACTCGCTTCCAGGCGGATACATTGAAAAGTACTTATGAGAGTTGCGCACGTCTTCAGCCATGTGACTATGTGTCCTCATAATTATCGTGGCCGTCACCATCGAACAAGACCAGCCAGGGCCCGGGCAGCAAATCCTGCAGGTAGCTTGGGGAGCGCGCATCTAAAAAGCACATTGGCGTATGCATCGCAGGATCTTTTGCAACAGCTTTTGCCACACTCTCCGCCCATTTTCGCATTCTGAAAGAAAAGATAACAATACCAATTGCCTTACCTTCCGTCGTCGTGTTCAGCTGGCGCCCGAAGCCCCACAAAGTCCCTGCGCCAGCCGGTACAGCTGTAATCTGTTTACTTGTAAAGTTTTGCCGTCGTTTTGATTTTTTGGTTTTGGATTTTGAGGTTTGGTTTGGAATTTCGAGCGTTGACTCTGAGTTTTGGTTTTAAGTTGTTTTGAACTTTGAATATAAGTAAACAAACGCGGCGACAACACTGCAAAAACGCGCAGCGTTTTGCTATGCCTGAAAGTTGGCGCGTGAATTCATTGTGAAAGTTAGGACGTGGGCTGTGAAAGTTAGGCCACGAATTTTGAACGTTAAGACCTGAACTGTAAAAGTTAGTGGGCCATGAAGTGATTGATTCTGAAAGTTAGGGCATGAATTTTGCAAGTCACTTGGCGCATGAATTTTGAAAGTTAAGGCCAGGCGTGGGCTTTACTTGAAAGGTAAGACATGACTTGCGAAAGGTTGGGGCGTGAATTCTGAAAGTTAAGGCGTAAACTTTGGCGCCCCACTCTCCTCTTCCCTCCCCTGGGCTCGCGCTGCCCGATAGTGCGAGGCGGCGGCCCAGTGCAGCGCCACGCCAGCGCGCCACCAATCACAGACGGGCAGCGCCCTATACCTTTGAACCCCCGCAGACCCGCGTGGCCTGCGCCTGTGAAAGCCTTCGACCCTGGCAGGCCGACGAATCAGCCCCGCAGGGCATGCGCCTCCCTGTGCCTAAGGCTGAAGATAGGCCCGCAGACTGCGTCTTCCGCTTGGCGATAGGCCCGCAGGTACCCCCACCCCTTTCAGGCGTCCACTGTAGTGCTTCAGCT
The DNA here is from genome assembly GCA_905178165.1 of Amoebophrya sp. A25. Classification (NCBI taxonomy): domain Eukaryota; class Dinophyceae; order Syndiniales; family Amoebophryaceae; genus Amoebophrya; species Amoebophrya sp. A25. Next base: position 241,357 of record CAJINU010000015.1, read on the forward strand.
ATCTTCGACCATCCTGCTCGCTGCCATTTCTCAGGCTTCTGGTCAAATCTGGCGCCTGCTGAAGAGTGTCCACGTATGTGCTTTGTCTAGCAAGTTCCTCAGGCTCCCACCGCGTCGCCCCCTGGGGAACCACGCCAGGAGGGTAGTACTAGAAAGTAGATAATTAGAACACACCATAACAACATACTGTCGAGCAACAAAGCGGTTGGTCTTAATGCTCTACCATCGTCGCGCTTATGCAATAAGATTAAATCAACTCAAAACTACTTGATTCTAAAAGAGAGCTGAGTACTCTTCAGCAAGAACTTCCTTGGCGGCGTCATCCATCTCATGAATTTCGTGTATCCGTTGCAAATATCTTGCATGCGTCGACACGAGGTCGTTTCCAAAAAGAGTGTTCAAAACCGCAAAAGGTAATATGAGGAGTGCAACATCAGAGATATGCTTGCATGCACTACAAAACGCTATGTATGAGGCTTTTGATCACAAAGACAACACAAGCGCAACGAAACGGAAACCGCTAAGTAGTTCTTGTTCTTGAAATGGATCAATCAAGACGGAAAAAGCATAAGTGAATTCAAAAACAACAGTCGATCCAACCCAGACGTTTGTCCAGTTTCAGCATTGGAATCAAAAGCCTCAACACGGAGTGGATATCTCTGAAGTCGCAGGAGCATAAAGTTGAATCTGATAGTGCAGTAAGAGACGAGCGACAAATATTTAGCCACGCTGAACGGTTCGACCTACCGACATATAGTCTGCCTCAACATGAAGATGCGGGCGCTGCTACTCATTTACAATCTTACCGTGGATTAAACCAGAATACAAGGGGAAGATACAAAAGTACGCTGCGATGAATTCCCTCATGTGAAGGTAGATATTCTAAGCAGACCCCGAAAAAGCTTATGTAAGTTGGTAATTCATGAAAAAATCAAACACAGACAGCTACTAATATCTTAATAACTAAAGTATAAGGTGAGCCAGCGCGGCTATACCTGCTGAGGACGTTCTGGATGTAGAGAACCATTCGGCCAGCATCCTTCTCGCGCTCGGCAATATCGCTCTTTGAGAATTTTTTAAGAGACGCTGGATGATGTTGGTAGCCTCCTTCACGGCGATTCGCATACCCATTTCCATTGCCGGCGTAGTTAGAGGTGCCATTCTTCGATCATTCTTTTCTGGGGAAGTTGTAACACAGGGCCCATCTATTGTTCACAGTCTCTTTCTAAAAAATCAGTAATCTCATTTGAGAATTTTTCAGACTGAGCGGAGTTGTTGAGATGTTTGTAGTGTAATCGACATACTTCTGTACAGAGACTTAAAACCAGTTCCACTGCTTCCAATAGTTGCGGGCGCTGCAGTAGATGCAGAGGAAGAGGATCCTTCAGCTTCCGCCGGCTTCTCTTCCTCCTTGGTACCCTCCGCGGTTGCAGTAGAAGCGCCAGGCGACTGCAATGCGTGAAAGGGGCCACCCTCTGTAGACATGATCAATGTCAACCATTCACACATCGCTGCAAATAATTTCTCTGCTGGAGCTAAGTCAACAGAAGAACTGACAAGGCCTCTAAAAAAACACTTTGGTGAAAAATCTAACTCGGATTACATTCACACACCTTTCCTAGGCTAAAGAAAGCAACTTTTGCAATTCATCCATTCACTCATTTACCTAGCACGAGGTACAATTCAATTGTTACTTTTCAGACAAGAATAGCTAGAAGTAGTGGTAGTAGTGTATCGGCATCCAACCGTGGAGTATAATTCAATATTAGAAGGCGAAACATACGTGCCGGAGCTGGGAGCTTACTAAATTTAAGAAGTTACCCAATAGAAGATTCATCAGATTAATCTACCCCTACTCGAACTCGATGTTGGGCAAATAGATTTTCATAATTATTCTCGTCCGTTTTGTTCGAAGTCGATCCTTTATCCGGTACTGCCACTGCATTTGCTTGACCAGCCTCAGAAGTACTTGAGTTCCCTAGCCCTGGGGGGCTGCCAGCCTTGGGCGTGGCGCGAAATTAGAAGAAAAGACTGTTGCCAAATTGATCACTCGGCGTGCCTCACTCGGGATGAATCACAAACATACTCATTGACTCTCGCTCGTGAAGATGGGAATTTGAAAGGACGGTAAGATCTAATACTATAAAATGAAAAAATCGAGAGACTTATCAAAACACCTACATACTTGAGCTAATGATCAAGAACGAGCATTCCAGCAGGTGCCATACTCCTCATTCTGAGACACCCCTTGTGCAGGCGAGGGGCTCGCAACTTGTTCGCCTATTTCGGATGCAGCGTCTGCATTCGCTGCAGCGACAGCCGGACTCTTTGCTGGCTCCACCATGGTGAATATGAGAAACGGTAGATCCTTGGTTGCTTCGGAAGATACAATTCGTAACCTTCTCTATTAGTGTTGCTGTTGGCGTTCCTGCTCCTCACGAGAATGATTTGCGTCTGCAGCTGATGCTGCGTTGATGTCGATTGCTTATTATCTAGTTCTCGTTCTACTTCTATCACAGCGAAGTGGATAAACAAAGCCCCACAGCAAGTCTGATAGCGAAGTGCTCCACTCCTGTGGTCGTTCACGGCGAAGATCTCTGTTGTAGTTTCTCCTGCACTAGTGACGTTCCTTTGACACGATGGACTGACGACGAACTGCTACCACTGCTTCATACTAAACCTCCCCACAACAGTCATGAAATAAAATGACTTCTCCTACCTTGTGCTCCGTGGTTCGTTATCAGTTGCGCGACTCATTCATTCTCTTTCGTTTGCCTGTTCTTGAGGTATAGTTTGACGCGACGGGACGCAGTGGTGGCAAAAAAAATTTAATTACTTTTTCCTTCCAGCTCCGGGCGGAGGCTTTAGTGCGTTTTAATTTATAGAATAGAAATTATTATCATTATTATTATTATTCTTATCATTATCTTATATTCCTATTATTATTCTTACGTACGCTTTTATCTTAGACTAACGTCTTTTTTTGTTTTTACTAAATTGAATGAGCTAAATCAAGATTCAAGATTCAAACTTAACAATACAAGTCGTACCCAGATATGAGGTCACGAACTGGCCAACGAAAATGTCTGCCGAACGTGGTTCTTTTACTCTGTTATCTAAGTAAACACAACACTGTTCCTGAGGGGAAGTCAAAGAAATCGAAATTGCGAAGCACACCTGTAAGTTACAACCGTGGGACAAGCTACCTGAAATAAAAAAAATCGCTTCGAGAGAATAATGCCATACCTCGTGCAGACGAAGACAACAACCCGTGGTGAGGAAACTACGATAACGAGCAACCTACGTTAACATTTGATAGCAGAAAACTGAAAACCAAAACACTTCGTCTCGAGGAAGCCTAGACACCTATCTGACACTTGAATGATGATTATTGAAGAGACATACGACGACTAACCGTCCTCAAGGTGGAGCGGGTCGACGTGGAAATTTGAGGACAGCGCCCGTTACAGATTAGGACAAGACCACGAGTGTTATCTAACATGCAAATCAACAGCACTATGAAGTAGAAATGACAATATGCAGTACTATGGAGTAGAAATAAATCACGGTTGAGCGTAAAAATGTAGAAAAAAATTAGGATTATAATTAGAACACGTCCTAAAAACCGGCCGTATTTTTCTCGAAGAAGGATGTAGGCAGATTATTTTTCTTGTTTCTGACGACGGGACTTCTAGGAAAACGAAAAGGACTTTCAAATTGATTGAAAATATAAAAGATGCCCCCACTTCAGCGGCGCGCGGATGGAGCTTTACTCGAAGATGAGCATTTGTATGGGACAATGTTGACAAGGGTGCCCGCAAATTTGTTGAACCTTTTTTCTAGTCAAATGAAGCTATCTGAGCTGGAAGAGAACGATATGTCAACATCAACTGCAGAGGTATCTAGAAAGTTTCGAAAACCACTAGGCCGTGGTCACAGACTAGGTCTAGCCTCGTCGCGTGAAAATGAGTTGTCCGAATATATAATCTTCTAACACCGAGCTGGTACGTAGTACTCTGCGTTCTTGGTTCCTCCTAAGTCTTCTACGTTAATTTCTTGAACTTGACGAACACGAAGAAGAGAGGTGGATATAAAAATAGTACATGTGGAAGTGAAGAATAAATGAGCTAGACACGCACAATCTTTATTGCTAACCAACCACACTGCTTCTATCTCTATGCTCCACAACTTAATGAAGAGACAATGAGGTCGTTAACAAATTCAAACGTCTTCGATTGAGGTTCACGAAAGTCACAAACCACCGGAAAAGAAGAGGAAAACTTATCGCACCCAACCAGTTTCAGACCAATCCAAGGCCGCAAAGTCAGACGTGCATACTATCTAACAAGAAAATAGCGGTAGGATTGTTATTATACTTGATATAATTCGATCACTTTCGCTTCACGGAAGATAATTAATACTAATATGTGCAGCTCATATTGTAGTGCTGGTACGGCGATCAGCATGGAACGAAGGGAGCAGATAGTGCACAGCCGCTGGGTCGTCGGAAGGAGCCTCAAATACGAGACGGCTCGACCTCAACGACGCTAATTATTCAGTAGCCCTATTTCCTTTTTAGTTCAGCTCTTTCAAAGAACCCAACATGAAGATGGCCCGATCTGCGAAAAATCAACATAGAGCAGCGATATGAAGAACTGGAATAATCACAATTGAAGTACGTGACGGAAAAATTTTGGAGCTACAAAGATCGGAATCACTTAATTACCCGCTCAGTTGCAATACAAAGTCTGGACATGCTTCTAGTTGTACCGCCCACGAAGCCCGGCCTGTGATTTTGCTTGAGATAAGTTATGACTACAAAACGTGATCGTTGCACGCCCAGTATCTATAGTTGTGGTCCACTAGTGAGAATACAAGAGATGTATTTCGTCTTCGAGCCCGCAACTACTGTAATGCAGCTATTTGGTGGGAGTACTAGTTTCAGTTTGTTTCTGCTGCAACCTCCATGCAGCAGTCTACTAATCTTATGGCTGTCCGTGGTACTACTGCGCTCAATCCTCTGCGATCGATGATGTCCTTGCGTATAGCTTTGTACCGGTTATTATAGCCACGCGTAGCAACAAAGTAATACTCTCGGAGAAAAAAAGTTGTAAAAACAACACTTGCGCGATCTCGTCTTTATAATATTTTTACAGCCTGCTGTTTCAGTCCCTTCCAGATGTTGACGATGCGCGCGTATCTCGGAGTAGTGACCGGAGTACGCGCTGCAAACTAAAGTGCTGAGAGTTTCTTTCGGATCTTCTTCCTCCACGATTTGCCGGAGCAATATTCGTCCGAGAAATGTCTACTTTTCGGGAACAGTAGTACGGCCCCTGTGCTTCGTTCGCTTCCCTCTGCAACGCTTATCTACTGCCGCTAGTGGTTGGAGATGGAGGACGTTTTTATCTCGTTCCGGTTGTAGTGGAATCAAGTTTATCGTTGTATTCCGCAAGATGTTGAAGAGTGAAGGAGATGCAGTAGCACGAACCAACGAGCATTGCCTTCCGTCCACGTCAGGGAAGAGCTTGCTGAGGCTACTTTGTCACGAGGAATTCGGCGAAAGAAGAAGCTTCTCGACGCACATTATTGAAAAAAAAAATACGACCAGTTGTGAAGGAGATTAATATTGAGGTTCTGATCAATGATCAAGAAAAAAACGCTACAACACGCTTTGTTTGAACAACAAGACCTGCGCCTGCGTTCGGGTATCAATGTTCTCTCTCCATCGAATTCGCTTTTCTATCCTCTCGTAAACGGCATGACACCCCGATGTCTGTCTGTAGCAACAATTTCCCACCTCGTCAGAACAAGAGGCTAAAAAGTAGGTATGACAAGATGTTACACCACCTGTACGCATACGAACAAGAGCTCTTTCGACTACGACGTACAGTCCTACTTGCTACAACTTCTTGTAAATAGTTTACATAAATACTCCACATGTATCATCCAAATATATCAAACTGATAAAAACACGAACAAACTTCTTTCCTTGACCTTCTCACTGAGCACGTTCTTCTAACATGCTGCGTTGATCGGGATGAACTTGGTACGCAAACCCTAAAAAACGCCGAAAAAGTGAAAACTCAAAGTATTCATCTCCGTTCGTGATGGTGTATTTATCTCCGTTCGTGATGATGTCATTGTGAGTCACAGTTTTTCTCTCGCACGTGGGCACACGATTCATCTACTTCCTGCCTGTAGTCGGCCAGAAAAAGCTGCTCGTTTTGTCATTCACCTACCCTTTAATTATATCAAGTATCAGTAGAGCGGCCTCGCTCAGACTACTTCACGCACAGAGTAGATGAGATTTAGAAGAAGCTAGGGCTCTGCCTAAAAAAAAAATTGGTCGCGCCTCTTACCTTAGTAATAGCTCCCGCGGTGTATCCATTATCGGTATGATGATGCGAATCTATTCGACAACCTGCCTAAGATTTCCCTGCCTGAGATACGGCGCATCGGTATAATATTAGATGCGTATCTTCCTGACGATCATCAAAGACATACTCGAGAGGACTGATAAACAAAATTACCTTTCAAACAAGTCAATACCTAGTATCAGTAACTGGCTACTCCAGTCACAATCTGGTAGCTACTTCATCTTCTAGTTCTGGGGACGACCAATGGAAGAATACACGAATGATCAGCATCGAAGTAGAGTATAATTATGTAGCACTCGTCGGCACCTTCGCATCACAAAGGCCTCAATGAATTACACTACTCGGAATTGTCGTCTATTTTCAGACTGACAATGCCGATAATCGAGTATAATCTATTGCTACAACTAGTAAAAAACTGGAATTCGCTGCGAAGTCACTGCTCGCTGTAGTAAATTTGTCCTGGAACGACTCCTCGGTCTGTTGACGTCACAGAAGTCGAAGATATACAATGAGCTTTCATTTTTATTGAGAAACTATCTAGTAGTACATTATATCAATATCAAGAAATCATAAAGCAATAAAAATTCAAACACGAATGAATGATCTACTTATAAAACTAAAAACAAACCACGCGCCATATATCGATTGAGGCTCCGCCCCTGGTGGGAAGGCAGGAAAGTGCCTTTGAGAGGACAAACACCCGCCCCTGGTGGGACAAGATGCCCCCACCTCTGAGAGGGGGCGCGGGAATTACACGCCTAGCCCCAGGCCGGACAGAATGAGGCGCCGTAGCGCTTTGCGAGAAGCATCGCGCCGCGATTGGTGCGCAGCATAGGGGAGGCCTGGACGCATGGGCCTGTGCTCACTAAGGAGATACTGGGCTAACAGCTACTGGCATGGCTGATGGTTGTTCCTCCTGTGAGTGTGTGATGCAAGAGAAAGAAAGAGAGACGGCCAGTCCGGGGCGTCTTGCTCCATTGCGTGCCAAGGCCTGAGATGAAGCGCCAACAGCACAGCAGGAGAGGGGGGCGCGCTGGCTTCCGTGGTTCTTGTCTTCTGTGTGTCCAAGGTGAGGAGAGCCCCACAGCTTCAGCGAGCTGGTGCCGCCTCGTTTTCTTTCAAAGAAAACAAGGCAAAAGGACAAAGCCGTGGCTGCGAAGCCGTGAGGAGATTCGGCGGTCTGATTGGCTGCCCCGGTGTGGTTGCTTTCTAGTCCCGTGTCGTGTGGTGTGCGCGGCCTGGTTGCTCTCCTCACCCTTGCCGGGATGCGTCCGCACCCCTCCTCCTTCTTCCCCTTTTCGTCCTTCCCTCCTGGCCTCGGTTGCGGTCGTTGTGGAGGGTTAACCCTAGCCACGGACCCGCGCACCGGTCCCCAGTGTCAAGCCCCAGGCGGGCAGACAACACGCCACCGCCAGCTTCGCACTCCTTGGCGCTGCTACTTTTCTGGGGTCTGATCGCTCGGCCCGGGCGCCTGGGTTGAGGATGCCCAAGGCGGACCTGGGCGCTTGAAGTTGCGGTCCTCTGGGGAACACCTGCCGCCGACTCACCTGGTGCAGTATCCCCGCGCCAGTCTGGAACACGCGAGAGCGTGACGGCAAGGCCCCCGCCCCGGCCTCAAGTTTCCCTGGAGACTGAACACGGGCAAAGGCCCAGCGTGTTGATGGGTCACCTTCCATACATACAGACACACATATATCGATCGAGAGTCCTGGAATTATTAGATAACTCGATGTATTTTGTGATAGTTGTGTTCGTGAACCGCAATCAGCGCCAGACGGAAAATAAAACATCATGACGGTGAAGACAATACAACTCACAGTCACTTCCACTGGCGCAGACGAATCGATTAATTGAGTTTGAGGCAATGGTAACATTTGTTACTTCTAGTTAGTCATGCATGAATATTTTTCAAGATTCATTTTCATAGGCTGGCAGCAAAATGAGTTGAAAGAATCCCGAAAGAATGGAATGCTTTACTTAGCAAAAGAGTCTATCACACGTCAAAACTTTTCTCCATCTCTCTTGCAGTTCATGCCGCTGCAGAATCAGCACATCGTACAATATTTCCACTTTCATTTCGCATACAACATTTCAAAGAGCACACCAAAGCAAAGGCGTCGTTGTTCCATTTTGCAAGAAGTGAAAAGACAGCAGGTAATTCTCCGCACACGTTTCAATTTTTTACAATTTTAAAAACTTCGGCCAAAGGACCAGCGCACCAGCTGGGGTGGGCGCAGAGAAGTCTTACACTTCGCGGCCGATGCGCCGACGCGGCATAAACCCGAGACTGCGCCAGTGCACTACAACACAAGAAGAAACACAAGACTTGAATTTGCAAGTTCATTTCGTCAGAAAGAATAGGACAGTCAGCATGCCTAGAAAAGATGCATTTTCCAATTCGATTAGATGAGTGTCAACATCAAGGGCACCAAAACGAAAACACAAGGCTCAAGGTTTATATAAGTAAGCAAGAGAGTCGTGATTTGACGAACAAGAACATCACTGGTCTCAAACTCAGAGCACTAGCCGGCACCGTGCATGAACTGAGACTGACAGCGGCTCTTGCACAGCACGGCTTCGTTGTAACACAAGCATGGATGACTTTTATCTGCTTTTCTTTGTAGCCTTGTATTCGTGGCGCATGAGGGTAATAGACGAGGTCACGCAGGCCAGAGCATCTTTCTGTAGTAGAGTGTCCGAATCATGATCTTCATCAATCTAAAGTCGAATTCATGCGGGTGGGTCCTCTTGTTTAGATTGAACTGGCAAAAATATTGGTAGTTGTATTAGAGTCGTGTCTAGTACGAGGTATTTTAGTATTTGATGATGACTTTATGTTGAAGTAGAAGTAGAATCATCTTCGTCAGCTTTAATTTTCAGCCACACATCGCACAGACGTGCTAGTGTAGTTCTATCATGACGATGACCAGTGTTCTATTTAATATGTCATTCGACAAGAATGTACGAAAAATCTTGAAATTTCTGACAAGTATGTTTTTCAGTAGACAATCTCTTGATTTCTTGGTGCATCTTCAAGAACAACAATTGAAATTAAGACTAAGAGACTTCTGGCATGCGACAGGCAGGGGCCGTGGCTCCAGAAGTCTGGGTAGGTTTTATTTTGGACGAATTCCTGTAATCATTTGTCGAACGTGTTTTTTGCGAGAAGTCTGAGAAAGTAAGTTGAGAAAGAGTATATCGTCCACTCAAAGGCGAATTTATTAAATGAAGAAAATTGTGGACTTCAGTTCTGTTGTGGCTTAGCTCTGGGTTTAGGCAGAGGATCAATCTTCATCGTCAGAATGAATTATAAATCTTCAATCTTTCTAAGTCCTAGGAAAAAGATATTACGTGATGTATTCATTTGGTACAAACTCAAACATCATTTACAAGGAGAGGTGGAATCTTCAAGCTGGTTCTTCCGCATGAAAAGTCTGCGTCTGCAGCGTGTAGTTCAAATAATTAAAGTCCTCATACACAGTTTCTCGTAGCACTTTTGGCGCCCTGTACCGGTGCCATTCTCGGTATAAATCAGTCCATGAACTGGTCTAGTTTTTGCGCTGGTGTTCCGGGAACTGGTTGCTTCAGCGTCTGCGCGCTCTGCGTATCTTAGAGATAGTAGTGCTATATTTCGTGATCTCTTGGTAGTCCCACGCCTATGATCAACAGGGCTTCACCCGAGACTCTATAATGGGAACTTGTTTCTCTTAAGTTTGATCGAGCGGAGGGAGCAGATTCTCCTTGTTAGCTCCTGTCAGTCGGAAGTCCGCGTTCACCCGCGGAACATATCGTGGCAGCACGTCCCGCTTCCCATCGAGAAGCGTGTAAGCCGGAGTCAGGGGATGAGTGTTGCGCTTTGTAACCATACCCTTACGAAGACTGCTAACCTGGATACAAAAATTGTGGTTTGAACTCTCAGAATAGGCATACTTCTGTTTTTTACTAGTACTAGTTTTCGGCAATATTTCACGACTCCTGAGAAGTAGAGCAAGGTGAGTCTTGAATGTTGATCTTGAACTCGAAGTCAGGCAGTGAAAGTACTTGCGCGCCAGGAATATCGAAGGGGTCGTGGAATGTAATTGGCGGTTTCTCTTCCATTGAGTCATACACGTGTATCGGCTTCTCGCCACACCACCTCTGCGGATTTGCACCTCAGGGATATATTCCACGGTTGCCAGAAGCATGGGTGAAAATCTAGGAGGAACGATTCTCGACACAAGAGATAAAACGTCAAAAAATATGAATTTGTTTGTGCTAAACGTAAATCCTACCAGCGATATCTTCTTTGAGAAGACTAAGTTGCGGCTCCCCATTACTCCACTGCAGTTTCCGTGGCTTTGCCCCAGGTATCGTCCCGATCGTAGACGGTCTCGCCTGCGGCGCGTAAAGACCTATGCAGCATCAAAAAAGGAGGGTATAGATACAACGAGATAAAAAATCTAGATATCGCTCTTGTTGCGGTGGGGATGGCACGATGTGGGGTGGCTACTAGCATCTTGATCATACTGCACAGCACGTCCATCCCTTGATCACAACTACAACAGTAAAATTGCTACCTTTCTCTTCGTTCCAGTCTGTGTATAAACTCGTCGTCGTTGCTTGAGAAATGGTGTATTCTGGATCGATGGGATTCGTCTCTCTGAATGGTATACGCCTCTTCGGACCGTTGATGTCACCCACAGAAAGTGAGTTGTAGAGTGTGCGGTCTGCACCAGTTGCATTGGTCGCTTGCCTTACCGGCTGAAGAATGCGTCCCCGATAATTCGGACAAGCATATTCGATATCCGACGCATCATTAGGGTCCCGCACATAGTTCCGATCGGGAATTACTATCTTTGAAGACGTGAACCTGCGCGTTAAATATACAGTCAAAATGAAGATCTGGATGTAGATCAACATCAACAATCAACTTACCAGTACTAACAATATCTTCGTCGACCTCGAGTTATAAAACTACATGATCTTGAGTAGCTGAAACACATTGTTTCGTCCAAGGTACGAATACAAGTAACCATAAGATGAACCCTATGTATAAGTCGATACAACTCTCTCACTCTTCAACAGCAAATCCGAATCAATTAAGTAGCACCAGATGAAGACACTAGTTATAGTACTCAATATCGGAGATGTCGTTCGTGTGACGTCCACTAAATCTTCGGGGGGAAACTGGGAGTTGCGGCCTGCACGTGGGTAGCTTGTATTCTGGCTGCAATGGGTCAATGTGTCGGCATCCCTTGAAAATCTGTAAAGACATCAATATCATGGGTCATAGGCATCATGATTTTTAATGTTGTGTGGTGGTGGAGGATGTGAAGGTGCAGGTGATAAGTTATAATGACATTCTTAATTTCAATCAACTGTCTCCCGCAAGCTACAGAACGGAGCTATAAAGATAATTTTGTTCGACTAAATGGTCTTCGTAATGCATATCAGAAAGTGACTATGCTAGACAAGAACGTAGCGTCACGTGTCAAGCTAGTACCTGAGTTTTCGCAGGTCGAGCACCTTCTATGTCCACAACAGTGAGTGACAGATCGCGTGGCCTCCTCAGGGGGTTTGGATAGCACGTTCGCGCTCTCTGTCCGGGTTCTGTTGTTTGTGGTGAAAGGTTGTGAAGCCGAAAAAGCCTATTTATCACCAGCACAACAAAGTCCAAGATCGGTATGTCCATAATCTCATTAACCCACGAATGTGATCATATTCATATTGATTCTCATCAAAAACACATCCATACAACTACGAGCAGCATCACAAAGGTAAGAACCTGGCTCCGGCTTCTCTAGTTTTCGAAGGTAATGCGTGTGATAGTAAGGTCGGGCCTTGAAAATATCATTCGTTTTCAATGATAAGTCCTCGTCTGAATTAGAAAAAATAGTTTTACACTATGCTTTTGGCCCAAGTGAAAAAGTAATGTCCCTGATCTTGATCAGCGGTCGAACGATCCCCTGGAAGAAAATACAGAAATACGAAGACACTCCTTGTTTCTTCCTTCTATACTGAGATAGATCACTGTGCCACAACATAGTGGAAAACTACGAAGAACCGTAACTTTTGGAGGATATATTCTTCCAAGCGGTACGTCTTTTGGGTGGATGGTGTCGAGGTACATCGTGTCCTCACGACGCGGAAATGGGTTGTCGCCCAACATCTTGATGTCCTTGCAGTTCGCTGAAGCTATCGAGTTGCTTCTGGTACAACTTAATGAAGATGGTCTTCACTTGTTGTTTGATCGTGATGCTGTGAAGCCAGCAGAAGCAGATAACCTAAGACTGTGACTACAAGGAAGTGGTTACGAATGGTCTGTTGTAGTTTGGTACGTCGTGGTCCGAGAGTTAGCAGGCTCGCTTTGCCTTACTCTCTTCTACAACGAAGAGAAGCAGAAGAAGGACACCGAAAAAATCAGGAAACTCAAATTACAAGCTAGATAGAAATCAACTTGGCAAGAGATTTGTCATTTGTGCATGGTTTCTTTTATCATGCAAGGAGTCCAACATGTCTGTTGATTAAGTCTAATGAATGTACGAGGAAGGGCGGCGTTACAAATAAGTGGACAACCAGTTCTAAAAAAGTCGAGCCTCAAATTCGAATATGTAACCGAGGGGTAGGAACAAGCTGCTCAGAAGGAGAAGTAGAAGATCTATACTTTAGTTCAATGCACAGTGATTAAGAGAAGATGTTTTTGATGATTTGAATCTATTCGGCGAGCTGCCTAAGATTTTTTACGTCATTGATTTCAATACAATAAGGGTTATGGTTTCTTATACTTCCTGAGTGGTTGTAGATAGTAATTGATCAATATCACTGCTGACAGTGAGTTGGGGTGATCGTATAACCTCCGTGAACTAAAATGTCTTCTAACGCGATTCTTCTCGAAAACTAAATGCTAGTGTTTTGCTCCTGCTTATGGTTATACTGTGCGGAGGTGATTATACAACGAAGCCAGGTGCTCGGGCGTCTCCGATGAATGCATCGCAATAGTACAACGACTCTGCCAGCACCCGTGAAATTGTTGCTGCCATTGGGACGGGGGGTCATAACACGGAATCATGCTCTTTTGCTGTATCAGCTCCAATAAGTTTTTTTTCCATTGCTAACCCTATCAGTTTTATTTGATATTGCTATTTTGATTTGAATAAAGGATGAAGAGCAAGGATGTTGAACCACCGAAAACGAGTCTTCATACGTTAAGCCGAAACTAGCACAACCTAGATCTAGTAGGCAATCAAACATCAACGATACTGCGTCCATTCACTTCCTCAGAGTGTAAAATCTTGATTTACCCAACACATTGTCCATAATTGAAGCGTATTCCTACAATGTGAAACAAGGAGTGAACAACAGCAGGATCTCCTGGAGGACATATCATGCGAGATATGGAATCTTTTGGGGGAAAGGAGGAGGGCTAGAGATGCTAACCGTGGCCTATAATGGCTGCTCTCTTCTCCCGACAACGATGCGACCAGACTTCTTGTTAGCTCAACAGTCGAGTCGACACAGACAACTGTACTTGAAATTTCCGATAAGATCGATCACCGAAGGCGAAGTTCAGGTCGTTTTGCTGAATGATTAATGCGACATTGTCAGGACAACGATTGAAAACTACAACACGCAGACCTGTAGTTCACAAAGGCTCAACGGAGAACAATATGCGAAAACCACCACTTCTTTTGGATGAGGTGACGTGGTTAGGATTCCCGTCTCGATCTTTTTATCGTTTTCCGTACACTTTTGTTTCAGGCATTGTTCTACGAGAAACACAGTGTCCCTAGTAGGTTCACGTTCGCCCACAAGGTGTGGTTGTGCATGTGCAACGGAATCGCCGATTAATTAGGACAAAACGTTCACCACAAAAGCGCATAGTCCACTTTAGCTGGAATCACGCCACACTCTTCATTCCGATATTGAGAGCCATGAGTTGCGTCTGAAGATGGTTCATGAACTCCTGCCTCTTTGGAATGTGATAGATATTGATGATCGCCTTGTCTTTGTATTCGACCTGAACGCGGTTTGGCCTATCTTCTTCGAATGACAGCCGCCGAATTGCATTTATGCGCCGACAACTATGCACCACGTAATGCCCGTTATTCTCCAGTGGCGAAACGAGCTGAAGCGATGTTCAGGACAAGAATTTATAAAAAGGCGACAGAAGGAAATCAGCCTTTTGCTACAAATTTCATTTTCACAGGTGCGTCGAATAAGCGCCTCTAGTTTGTTTATCTACATAAGAATAAGTAGGTACCACCATGTAATTCAGGCAGAGGATGAGCGTCCTGGGTCGCTTCTCATGAAAGGACAAGGGGTCTCCCTGAACCAAGCCTTGTGCGACTGAGGTCGCGACTTTAGTTGTTTCTTGAATATTCTTCTTGGTTCGTTGCCACCATGAGAGTGCTCCTCCAGAGGATGAGGAGTTACGTGTTGCAGAAGCACTGGCTCCGCCAAAATTCATGCTCGCACCAGACGAAGCTAAAGAACTTTCGAAACCAGGAGCGGAAGATGCGGTAGCTGCACCAGACGCCGTTGCTGTTATCTTTGGCGGTGCTCTGTATTTTGTTACCTCGAAACTCGCGCAGAGGGATGACCTCAACAACCGTTCCATATCCGACCGAGCGATGACACTGCCCTTTCGCAGAGATGCGAAATCGGCCATACTAAAATTCAGCTCCGGTCCCACTGCTCCCTCAACAGCTGAGGAGGAGGACGAAGGCACTGCTCCTGCAGTCATCTCCTGACCGACAAAAGCTTCCGCGTTGTTAGCGTCATTCTTCGATGGCGACACCTGGACTGAACCTAGTTCAGTCTGCCCTGCAGATGAAGTGCTCCATGTTGACGCAGTCACGGGTCCAGCAGTACTACCTGTTTGCTTTCCGCTGCTTCCAGGAGCATGGCGGCTATCCTCGTCGCTGTGCGATTCCGAGGATTCAATCGCGAAGGTGTCATCTTCGTCGTCATCTTCCTCGACGACAGGTTTTGCCTGCATTTTCTTGCTAGAACTAGAAGGGAGCAATGAATTCTGCAAAGTCTTCAGCATGCCATCTTTCTTCGTGGGAGGAGGTGGAGGAGGTGGCTGTGGATTTTCGGAAAATTTCGCACCGTCTCCGGCCGGCGGCGGCTGCGTGGCTGTTTGCTCGGAGGGAACAGCGACATTACCATCTGAGGCGCCCTCTTTCGACAGTGAACTACTGCTATAAGCACTATCTGTGGGGCTCCGTGCTGTTGTCGTACTAGACGCAGCTGCAGACCCTGTCATGGTGGCGCTGCCTAAAGGCACAGCGCTTCCTAATATTCGGCTGCCGACGCCACTGGCGCTGAAAGCTGCTGTTTCTGCCTTCGTCTTTTCGTACGCCGCCTCAAGAAAACTGCTCGCTGCTCCTTGCAGGCCCGCAAACATATCGGTAGTTTGCAGACCCGCTCCGTCGTCGTTCTGTTGAGAAGCAACAAAATCTCTCCGCGGAAGAGCATTTTCAAGCCGATTTGACGTTGCGGTCTCCTGGCCTTGTCCTTCAGAACTTCCGCCAGCCATACTAGACTCAGCAACAGGCTTGCTTGAAGATGACGAGGAAGAAGAGGAGGTCTTGCTTAATGATCGAAGTGTTTCAACTGCTCGCTCCATCTTGCCGCTAATTTTGTCTTTCCGAAAAGAAGTGGGAAGCTCAACAGGCTTCCCTGGCAACTCTGCGCGTACTGCTGCCGAGGCAAGCGATTCCTTCAACGAAAAGAAAAACGAACTTCCGGCGGCTTTCACTTTTTCTCTCTGAGCTCTCATTTTTTCAGCCAAGGCAGCCGCGCGAGCCTCACTGGAAACCGAATCTTCCTCTTCGAGGCCTTCTGGTGCTCGTCCATCCTGGTGAACGAAGCCGCCATAGGCAGACCCTGCTGATGTTGCAGGTACAGCTTGCATGCCGTCCATGACCCCAACTGACGCTTCTTCTTCCTGCGCCACAGCTGCTGCTCCCCCAACCGTTTCCTCGTCAGTAGAGGTTGCTGAATCAGCATGCGGCTGTCCGACGTTTGTCTGCTGGTGAATCACGTGTTTCTCCAACAACCCTGCGACTTTCGCCTCTTCGCTAGTAGCATCTGCACGGAGGCGCTCACGCTTCTGCATTTCGTCACGCACACGCTGCTGGCCCTTCTCTAACAACGTTGTGGCCTTCTGCTGCGCCACCTGCATTTTCGAGTCCATCTGAACGAGCGCCGAATCGAAACTCGTTGCTGCCTGGTTCAGCCATTCTGACCACTGAGTCTTCGCCATATTGCGCGGCTGTCGCGTTTGCTGTGTGGAAATTTCAAACTGGTGGTCACGAACAAGATAGCTAAAAGGCATTGCTTGGAAAAAAGTTGCGAGGTGGAGTAGGCGCCAGCACAACACGACGACTGAAGGAATTTGTAAATGTAAAAAATTCTTCATTATGGAAGTTCATCCAGATCCAGGATATGCAATTGAAACTCGATCATCCCTACGCGACTAGAAAAAGATACAACTATTGCGTCTTCTTTCTGTTTCCCCACGAGCTGCTTGCACAAGCCAGGAAAATCTGTTTCGACCACTGAGACGTACGGAAAGCCTAACTCCCGGCTCAGGTTGACGATGACACCCGCCTGATTTGCCCCGAAGACGCAAAGAAACTTTCCACGGTGGCTTTCCAGTGTTGCCGCAAGCGCTTGCAAGTCCTCCAACTGCGTGCTCGCTGCAATCTCGAGACTTCCCAAAATACGCGAGTGCCCAGGAATTTGGACGGAAGATGCCGCTTTTCTACTCCTCTTCTGGCCCTGTGGATCACTTCGTATACCTGACATGCTGTCGGCGAGCGCACTAGTGGTTGTGATCGAAACTCCTGCAGCCTCCCCTTCCTCGCGAACAGCACGCGGCGGCGGCGCGAATAGATCTCCAAGCATCGCGTTCACGGCTTGCTGTGGACCGGATGGCGCTGTGCTTTCATCTTCTCCGTCGGACGAAGATGTACTGCCATCGTCGGATATGAACCAGTCGTCCGGCGATGGCTGTCTTTCTTTTTCAACGACGACGCTTTGCGCTAGCTGGTCACGATCCCGACAATCGATAAGTTGAACCATGCTGTTGTTGTGAAACGCTTCAACCGGCAAGCCGCGATCTGCGAAGAAGGACATAAATCGATTCCAGGCTGCACCGCATCGCCCGGATTTCGATGTTCCAACATTTTCGCATATACTCTGTGGATGCGAGCTAAGCACAGCCAGGTCTAGTCGCATCTGGACGCCGCAGGGGGCGCCCGCCGCCACCAAAGTCGGTCTATGCCCTACACACAGTTCTGCCCAATAATGAAAAAACAAATCTGGCGTACGCAGAACTAACCAGTGGAACTCGTGAAGCTGATGATGTTGACCTTCTGGTATTTTTGAGGGTGAAGATTTTTTTTTTCCTGCAGGTGAGAGACCCGAGCTATTTGCGTTCACACTTTGATACGAAAGATAGTCCCCACTGGCGGAGGCTTCCGTCTCTAGACATCCGCTAGGCAATGGGGCATCATCAGATAGGAGATCGAGCAAGCGGGCCTCCTGCTCTACAGCAGCCGCTGTCGGTGTTGTCGCGACTGCATTGCTTGGAGAGGAATCCTGGCTCGTCTTTCCGTCCTTCTTGGTGTCTTTACTTACTACAAAACCCTCTGCAAGAATCTCGTGTAGTTCTTCCGCTGAAACAGCCGTCTGAATGGCCTGAAACTTTCGGAACATTCGGTAGAGCAAATGCAGCGGCACGAGTGATCCGAGTGCTTTAGGGTTATTCAAAGTCGTACGCGTCTCTGCTTTCACAATGTGCGTGTTCTCTTCGTGCTGGCCGTCAATAGGGGTCGCCTCGCCTCCTTCCTTTTCGCTTTTCTGCGCTTCTGTTGACGACGCTGCTGATGTGGTTGTAGCAAGAACATTCTTTAGTGTTGATTCGTCGACGATTGCCAATCGAAGGTCTCCTGCAAGCCGATCCCCAAGTATGCCCAGTTGTTGTGCGCCGTAGCCCCACATTTCCAGGGAGCGCGCAAACAATGGATGATGATAGCGCAAGAGTGCCCAAAACAGTCGGTCTCGCGCTGAAGGCCCAGATGACTTCGAGTTGCTATCTCCGAAATCGCATGCGAGAAAACTCTCCTTCCAATAGAAGAGCAGCGAACCTAGGCAATCAGCCGACAAATATTGCTTCGAGTCTGCATCATCTTCTGGAGGAAAGTTTGTGCACCCCAATAAAGCGTGAAAGAGTCTAGCAGTCGGCGTGATGGTTGGAGGAATTGTAGAAGTTGTAGCGGTTACGGATCCCGCAATAAGGCTTTCGTGTTCCGCATCAACCTCATGCTCATGCAACCTAGCTGGTGAATTATGTCCAAAAATGTCCGCGGCGCTCTCTCCAAGGAGCTCTTTACCAAGGCTACAGTAGGCCGACTGGACTTCAGCAACCGAGCTGCTATGAGTCGAAAAACTCAAATCGACAGCTAGGTGCTCTGCGAGAGCGCGGACCCACGACGCAGAGACAGGCTGTGACGGTGGAGCACTGTCTTTAGCGGGCGCGTAATGATTCCCGGGAGATGACATTATCATGTTACTCAATTATAGTTTCCAGCCGAGCAAATACAACCAAGCAATCAGACCAAAACGAACCTCCAAACTCTACGACCTTGGTCGCGTCGCGAGTCACGTGATATCTTTTTTACTAAAATCTTCTTCAATCCTAGCTCCCCTATGAATTCATAGATTGGTCGTACAGTGTGGATGTTTGTTCTGTTATTTCTAGACATGTTTTTGTTCACCAGTTCTCTTTTCGTGGGGCTATCAGTACTGCTGCAGCATGTCATGTGGTCGCTCGGTGTTGTAGTTCAAACTGAACCATCTAGGGAGCCGTATCACATAGAAGTTCTAGCGAGCTCAAGTAGGTACAACATGTGATGCCGCTTCCGCAGTTGAACTATTCTAGACCTCGTCCGTGAAGACCTCCTACTCGGTAGTCTTCGATCTTTTCGAGCAGGCGCCGCCTAACCTCACGCTGCTTCCCCAACGCGCTGTTTTTAACCTTAACTACACCGCTTCATGGCCATGTGGCCGTCGAGTGCCGGCGCTCATTGTGTTGAGCCAGTCCTATAGATACATTGACATGCAATGTTTTGCCGAGTTTCAAAAATTCTAAGAAATCCTGAGTCCCAGAAGCAACTGTGTATAACGGCCTTCGCCTTGTTTTCTGTATTCTCCAAAGCATATTCAGATGAGGGGGACTGGAGGAAAACCCGCTACACAGACGAGAGCGCAAATTATGATCCGTTTGTCAAAAAATATCCACAAGAACTGTAGAGCTACAACATAATAGACTGAGTGATGGCACTCGATGATACATTTCAAAACAAGGCGCAGACGCTTTCTTGATCAAAAAATACATAGCGACGAAGACTCCCGAATGATTTCCGTTAAAACATACGAGTACAACATGTAAATACAACCACAATGGGATGGGGTACCGTGTATGCTGGTCGTTATCATGTACACAAATAAGCTCGAGGACATTAGGCATCGGGCTGTTCTAAAAATAATAATAATTTCATTGTCATTATATTTTGGGATATGGTATCATATGGTTAGACAAGGGTTAGGACCTGAGAGCTTGGGGAAGACTAGGGGCGGGTGCTAACCTCCGAGACAGAGCGTGCGGATGCAGGGGAAGGGCCCGCTATTCGCATCTGGTTTCGCTGCCTTCCGCGCAGCGTAAAGATGTCGCAGCAGCACATGCAAGGGAGTCCAGTAGAGTGGCACCATATGGCTGACAGGTATACAGTCTACGTCGACGTCGGCAAGAATCACAGCCTGCGAGGATGACAAAGCCACGTCTCCACCTTGTCCTGTTCCGTTAGAAGCCGATGGGCCAGCGCCTTTCGTATCTCCACGACTTGTTCCGCCTTGTCGTGCCGTTCCACTCATCGAGGTACGGGGATCAAAGACTCCGAGAACTGCACTCCCTCTCCCCACTACCTTCTGAAGAAAGCTTTTCGCGCCTGCTGGCGACAACATGCCTCCGGACGAACTGTTGGTTTGCGGTGTCGCCGTTGCCGCGTGTTCAGCCGCTGCCTCCCCGTTTTCTAACTGGGCAGCAGAAGATGCATCCGTACTTTGGACAATATTCCTGTGTGCAGCTCCGCCCCCTGCAAGCCCGCCACTTGCGCTGTTCGTAATTCCATTAGAAGATGCGCCATTTTCCAAATGTGATGGCGCCTGATTGACGAATGTTTCGAAAGCGTCCGCTAGGCTAAGATGTCGATTGTCCAGCAACGCTACCGCATCAACTCTGGTAGGCGACCCTCCCGTGAGCGCCTTCGTTGTCAGACTACAATTAAGTGAGTCTGGTAGTGCGCACAAGAGAATTTCCACACACCTCGCGTTCACAAGATCAGCAGTAAGCGCTCTCCGGCTTGGATCTAGCAAGGAGCGGACACGCGGTGACATCAAGTCCATTGTTCGGTATGCAAGTAAAGCACAGGCTTCATCCAAACAGGATAGTGCTACGAGCTTGTGCTCCTCCTGTTGTCCTCCTTTTCGTCCGGATTCGAACTTCGATGACGATGGGCCTGTTGATGCCGATGATCGAGAAGCAAAAACAGTGCGGAGCTGTGCAACATCTGTTTGTAAAAATTCAAGCGCCTCCACGACTTGCCCACGTAGCCAAAGCTCTACAAAATACTGCGTGGCGAGTAGCGCAACCGGGAGACACCTGATGTTCGGAGATGTTATAGACGCTCATGCTCAGCGATTATATAAATATACATATTTATATATAAAACATATTAATACATGCCCAGAACGCGGGCCCAGATGGGCCCGCTGCACTGGGCATAGGTTAGCAACTAGACAGATAAGACCTACAAACGAACAAAGTCGCTAAGTCCGCTGTCCAGGGCTAGAATGACTGGCGTGCTGGCTGTCGCTGTGGCTAGGCTAGTAAGCTGGCTACCGCTACCGCTATGGCTAAGCTAGCGCGCTGACTGTGGCGAAGCTAGCACTGTGGCTCTGGCTAAGCTGGCAAGCTCGTTTTTAGGTCTTATCTGTCTAGTTGCTAACCTATGCCCCGTGCAGCGGGCCCTTGATGGGCCCGCTTTCTGGGCATGTACTAATATTTCATTGTTGTGTAGGCTTCAGAGATATTTAGGACACGGGAGGCACCTGCGTGGCGTTGAACACCATCTGTCATGGTTTTAAGGATTCAATATTTTATGACACTACCGCAATTGCTTCGCGACTTCTCTTCTTCTTCGTGTTAGCGCGCGCAATGTCGTAGGATCTTGGTTTTCGACTGCTTTTGCGTATCGCATGCGTTTCCCAGCAGAAAAGCCAGCTGACATGCTTGACGACGATCCGCCAAAACTCGGACTACCCCAAAATTGGAAACCTCGGGATTTCTTTCCCTTCTCATTCCGACTTTGGCACGGATCGTTTGCTGAGTTTCGTCTGGTGTCTCCTGCTGTTACGTTGCCATAATGTCCATTCATCGCTGCAGCCCGCTGTTGCAGCGTATCGGAGCGCAGATTTGACTCGTTGCGGACCTGCATTTTCGTGGCTCCCTTACGGATCGGGCGGGGAAAATGCTCGCCGGATGCGCTCTTCCCCGCGCCTTGCCCGCGAATAGCTCTACTAGGCGCTCCACCCGATAAGACGGATGCAGCTGCAAGTTCGTGCTCGTTAGGATCGCCCGCTCCTGCGCCACCTGTTGTTCTTGAACGACTATTGCTACTACTTGAAAGCCCTACTCCCGTCGAAGACATTTCCACATCTTCATGTCTGATCGCTGCTGTCAACGACCCAGAGGCAGTGTCAATACTTAAAGTAGCGCCAGAATTATTAGTGCATTCACTGCTAATCGTCATGTTTGTGCTAGCAATGTCAGAATTGATTGCAGTGGACGCTGCCGAACACTTTTCGTCATGAGTGCCACCCTCTGAACCTGCTTCGCCTTCCGGGCCGACTGCGCGCGGCATTCCTTTCGTGTCCGCAGATAGGATTTCTGATGACGAGGCTTCGGTTGGCTGCTTACGGTCGGGCGGCCGAAATGTATTGGACTGTGCTCCTACACCCGCTTCATGAGTTTGCATATCAACATCGTCTTCGGCATCATGATACTCATCATGTGATTCTGCGGCCAATTCTAGCCCCCCGTCCAAACGTGTTCTTTCCTTTGCTTGCGAGACCTCTGTTGGAAAGAGGAACGATGCTCCTACGCTTCGTGCGTCCATTCTAGCTGTGACTGCAGCACCAGCTGCAATCACACCAGCGGGTGACACAAACAACGAGTCGATATCGTGATCCTTACCATTCGTCGCAGCACCATGCTCAGAGCCGTTGGCTGCAGCTGACGCGCTATTGCAGGACGCTGATGCTGCGCTACTGCGAGGTGCAGAGGCAGTGGAATCAAAAAATCCCGGCAATCGGTCACGCAAGATGTTGACCGCCTTCGCAATATCGCCATCCAGGATATGCGCACGCACCGCAGCTCGCCATCCGAGTGAGGGTCGGAGTGCTGCATCACGCAAGCTCACTTGTTCTCGGGGGAGCTGAGAAAACGAACCCGCGGCCGGTGGCTTTTCTTCATGTGGATCTACACTGTTCACTACCAAGCTACCGGTTGTTTTCGTGTTTGTGGAGTCGAGCGTTAGACGAGTCGACACCTTACTCTCGTCCACCTGCTCCTCTTCTACTCGATCGAGCTCAAATGCTGCGAGCGTCTCCGCAAAGCCTGCCGAAGTGAGATACGAACGGACGAGGCTGTCAGTTACGTCTAACGCTGGACGCAAGGAGGCAGCGCTCGCACTTGGGCCTGACGCTCCCCAAGATTCTTCTATTTTGCTGCTCCTTGCGAGTCGGTCACCCACCGGCTGATGGATTCTCTTCTTTCTCCCATCCTGGTCGAAAAATATACTACTGGCGGCCAAAGCTTCTCGGTTAATGTTCGCTCTCTCCTCTTGCATGATATCAAGGCGGTGTCGTGTGATATCGTACGAAAAAGGCGGACCGAAGCGGAAACGAACTCGCTCGCCCGGACTATGAAGACCCACGGTTGGAAACCATCGGCCTTCTGGCGACTTTGGGTCATCCTGATTTTTGATTGGATTCCTCCTAGAAGCTGCGTATCAATTCACATATTCGCCATCGCCATCATGCTACTCTTGCAGATTACAAAGCCAATCGATATGAATATTTGCTACGAAAAAGCAAGGTCATGTACTTGCTGTGGTACCTTCTTAATTATATCCTCGGGGGAGTAGAATAGCGGCGGTGCCTCACTTGCGTATTGAGACAGTGTCGTTGCCACGCCAAGATAAGTCCCATTCCGAGTGAAAAACAAGGTATCTCGTAGCCAGTTGATTCCGCAGCCAACAACGTCACCACGAGCAAAAGGCGGCCCATAAGGTTCCCCTCGTGTGCTACACAGAAACTTCTTGCCCTCATCTCCCCGGTACCCGAACGACGCGGGCTCGGTCCCCGGCATGCGGTTGAGAAGAAAATTTCTACCAGAAATTCCAACCGCGACGCAGTTCCGTGTGCCAACCTCCATGATTTCCACCTGAGAGAGAGGACAAACGACGCACGCTTCCTAATTATATCGGTCGTAGGTGCAACGGGCTCAGTAGTAGGAGGAGGAGGAATAGGAGTAGTAGGAGCAGTGGGAGTAGTGGGAGAATTAAGAGTAGGAGTAGGAGGAGTAGGAGGAGTAAGAAGACTGACCCAAGCCAAAAGAATCCGCCAAACCATAACAAGAGACCCACTATCATCTTCACCCCCGTCGCGATGTTGTCGCGATTGCGCCACAAGCAAAAACGAAAAAAGACAACGACCGACGAGCAGACGCCGCAGCCCGCAGGTGGCTAGACTTTTGCAAAGTGACAGAGAGAGGCGAAGCCAGTTCCCTGAGAAAAGAAGAGAGAAGCACGCGCACCCTTTGTGTGAGTTATCTACATAAACAGCAAGCAACACCCCGAGGGGCTCTCCCCCCACTTGAGGGAGGCCACTGCCTGCAGGGGTTGACGCTCAGAGCAGCGCACAAGACTAGCTACGCGGTTCAGCAAAACCAAGCGGCATCGAAGTCGTCGCGCTTCACTCATAACGCTTCCGCATCTCAGGGGGACAACACCGGCCACCCTATCCCTTGAAAATGCTACTAAAATTTTTCTAATTTGACCCATCCCAACGACCTCAGAAGACCCCCCGACGCCGCTAGCAACACCCCTGAGAAACCCCCAGGAAAGACCCACCGACCACACCACCAAAGCCGCGACCGATAAGCAAACCCACCGCCCTCAGCTGCAGCCACCACCAGGGTACCTCTGTGCGCAGACTCTGCAAAACCCGACGACACAGGCGAGCAGAATCACAGCACGCGACACATGGCCGACGGATCTCTCACGAAGCTGCGCCCTTTGGTCAGAAATGTTCTAACTCGAGCGCTAAAAATTCTGCTAATTTAGACAAAGCCGACGGAATGCACCAGCACCAGGGGGAGCTCGCTCGACAAGTTGCAAACTCATCACTCTAGTTTGATTTTGGGGCTTTTCGAAAACCCTCTAAAAATTCCTCTGGTTGTGTGCTCTAATTCAGCACTCTAATTTGCAAGCCCCCCGATAGCGCGAAAACGCGCAGGGTTTTGGGGTGCAAAATTAGAATGCCGAATTAGTATTAGAGTGCCGAATTAGAGGAATTTTGGAGGGCTTTCGAGAACCCCCCCAAAGCAATTAGAGTGACGAATTAGCATGATTTTTAAAGCAAAAAAATAAGGCACCCCGGTGAGAAATCCCGCCGAATTAAAGAAAGTGCTGAATTTATTAGAGTGCTAAATTAGCGCGATTTTTAGCGTGCTAAATTAGCACGATTTTTAGTAAAAAAGTTAGGCCCTAAAAACCGACCCGAGCACGGCACCAGTCTGACAGCTGCCGCGTCAGCCGAGGACCTTTCGCGCGGGGACCCACCCCCCGACACAGCGGCAAGGCCACAAAGAGCACGCTACACCCCCCAGCCACACAACTAAGCCCACCACACAAGACACACCCCGACCACCACAGGCAACCGACTAGCCTACAACGATTCGCGACCTCTTCAAAATTAGAGGAATTTTCGCGGAAAACTAGGCGCGAAAGGTGCCCAGGCGTGTCCTCCTGACATCTTGGAGGTGCAGGGGGAGGCGCTTCACCAGGTCAAGCTGCCCCCCGCCCCTCCACATGTTTCCACATATTTCCGAGGCACTGGCTTCCGGCCTATTTTTCGAAGTCTGCCAGACCACTAACCCCAAGGCGAGTGGGCCAACCTTCCTCGAGGCGGCGGGAAGTTTTGCCAAGATCAAAAGAAGAAGGCGCGAAACATCTAAGAGCCCACCCGCCTCATACATTGACTGGGAGAGAAAACACGAGACGGCCTTCGTCTGTCATCCATGCAAGGCCGAGAAATCAACAAGCAAAGCCTTGACGGTGGTCGCAGACAAGGCGCGCACACGGCGGGCGGCGTGTCTCGTTGGCAAGCAAAGTGGCTGCATTGTTCACGCGGCGCACCAGATGGCCGCCGGTGTGGAGGTCGGCGCGATCTGGTCGCCATCCCTGGCAGATGCGTGCGCACTCATAGAAGCCATCTGGTGGCTGCTGCCACAGAGCGCGCCGCGGCGCCTTTCGCAGATTGGTAGCAGCTCCTGCGGGTGGCCGGCAATCCCGCACCGCGGCGGTGGGTAGGTTTCCTCGCTGTCTGCTGCCGATAATCACCAACGACGGCGCGGCCAGGTACTCACTCACCTCGACAGCTGCGATGCTCTCACAACTAACACAATAGGCCAGACGACACCCACCGGCGTCCTGTGCTGCCTGCTCCTGCTGCTTTGCTGCCACGATGGTGCCCACTCTGCGGCAGAACTCGCGGACAGTGTTGGCAGAGAGCCCGGCCACAGGCGTAGTAGCAGTAGTAGCAATAGCGGCAGTAGTAGGAGTAGGAGTAGGAGTAATAGGAGTAGCAGTAGTAGTAGGAGGAGGAGGAGTAGCGTGCCCATTCGTGGGGTATGAACTGTAACTGAAACTACGTCCATAAAGATACTGTGGAGAGGGAGATCCAGATCAAGAGCTTCGGTGGGAATCAAAACCATGTTTAAGATATCCACCAACCTCGAAGTAGTAGAGGAGGCGATGCACCGGACACGGTCTGTTGGCTTGGACTGCTCCTACATCTGAATGGCTGCCCTTCCCGACATAGCTAACGGTGCGTTTGTCTTTGCTTACTTCAACGAAGGAGAAATGAGACCGGGTGTCGATTTCAGAAGGCTCAGCCTCCAGCGCATCTTGACAACCTGACGCCATTCTTTGATGCTCCTTTAGTTTCGCTTGAAGACTATCTAAAAATAGTGAACCAATATCGTACACATAGGTATTACAAACTTCGTTGGTGTAGACACGACAAGCATGCGGTAAATCATCCCAGATGATGACTACCCAAAAACAGGTATATCGATCCTCAAAAACGATGTATTACTCCTTCTATTCGCTTCGTCATTGGTTACAACTAGTTTGTTTCCTCTATATTTATCTCAATACTTCTTGCCCAACGAATATTGCAGTTTTTCATGATCCCCTGCCCCATCTCCAGGTTGTGTCGTGTAAGTATTAACTAGTACTTCTCGTTAAGTAGTTCTACATTCAGGTAGTTGTAATCGTCGGCGGGTAGCGCGTCCATGTGTTCGAGACAAACAAAAATTAATATTCACAAGGAATTATTCATATTTTTGTTCTAATCCAAGTCTAGTTACTAGGTAGTAGGTCTTGTTGTCTTTACTGCAACGCCGAAGCCCTGTTTATTCTGTCAGCATGAGTACCAATCTATAAGAACCAGATCGCCTTTCACGCTAGAAAATTCTACGTAGAGGTGACCGAAACTAGCCACTTCCGGTTGCACCCTAGAGTAAGAGTGCCTAGTACAACGTACACACTGAAGTCTCATTGCTCCTAATATTCATTGTGCATTCATTCGCAGCGTCGAGCAAGCTCGAACTAGTGTAATGTGCGTTGTGCATGCTTCGACTGAGGAACTAGTGCAATCATTTAAGAATGTTGCCATGTTCTCCTGGACTCTATAGCATGGGGACGCTTGACTCCATGACAGGATTTCACCCAGAAGCGACGAAGTCCGAAGAAAGACCGTGACTGCGTGCTAGAGGATCATGGCTAAGAGAGGAACAAGTACAATACATAGCACACCTGAAGTGTGTCAACCACAACACGATCAGATTCTTTTCGGCGACGGTCTTCTTTGTGCTAAGTACGTCTAACGTCGCAGCAGTTCTGCTTCTGATCTGAACCGAGTTGCTTCTCTCGATGCTCTTCCGGAGATGCCATCTCTCTCACAGCCTCGTATGCTTGTCATCCCAGTGGGAGGCTACTCCGGATGGGATTCTCTCATACTCATGTTCTATCTCACTTCGCCAAAGTCCGAAGATCTCTCACAGTTGCCTCGCTTGTTGACACATAGGCGAGGAGACAGTTACGACAACCCCGGTTTATGTTTATGAAGGGTGATGAATTCAGCAAAGTAAACGTTGTTGCCTCGAAGCGAATAGAATCGGTGATTTCTTATGTTACACAACGGGTGGTACAGTTAGATACCAAAAGCTGTGTGTGGGTACATTTCCTCCTTGTCTTCCAAGAGGGATCGAGAAAAAATAAAGAGGTCGATGTCTTTAATACGTAGGTACCGGGTGATCAAAGTCTTTGCGCATACCGTGTGAATCACAGTGCTGTCTTGGCTGCAGTGCACATCTTTTGTTTTCACTGCGACTGCCGCAACAAGTCCTTGTCTGGATCATGATTTCTAGCATCATCTTGTTAAAGACAGCTGCGAGCCAATACACTTGGACCTCAACGTGTGACGTATGGCTGTGAACAAGTCACTTGAAGTGGGACTTCGAGGTGCGAAAACAACATGTTCTATGAAATGTGTTCGTTCCCTCGCACACGCACTTTCGTCCAGCACAGCTACTTTCTCGATATTGAGCGAAATGCCGATGTGCTTCTGTTCATTTTCGGAAAATGAGTTTCAAGGTTGGCGTCTGGACGTCTACACCGTCATCAATATCCGAACCGGTAAACTCGATCGCCAGACTTGATCGGTGCTCTGGTAGCTGCTTCTTCGTTATCTGCTCGTACAGTTCCGTAACTCTCTGTTGTTGCCTCTTCTTGTGGCTAGGGAGGTAGGCGTTGTACAAGCACGCATTTCCGGCGGACAAAATCATGATCTCCGCGTTAAATCGACTCTCGATCTCGTTTACCTTTCAAAAATAGGAGCAAGTTTATGCCAGAACAAGTTTTGAAGAGTTTGTGTCATCAAAAGTCACGTGTGTGCAGAAGACGGTCTGCAAAATCTTATTCTTAAGGTAAGAATATAACAACATCTAAAGCTGATTGATAGGCTGTGGTCTTTTGCCATCACATAACAATTGACCCAAATTCTCTAAAACCAAGGTCTCAAATACCAGTTGTCCCATGGTGATGTCTCCTTTGTCGACAATGACTTTGTCCCAGCTGGAGAACCCCTCCGGCATGGCCTTTACTGGTCCTTGCGCCACTGGATCAAACTCGCGCGACTTTGTCTTTACTGGTTCCATGGGCTCTGACAGAACGAACAAAGGCAGTGCGAGATTGACGAAGCCGTTCTTGTATCTATCCAGCATCTTGCATTTCTGCGCTATCTTGTACAACTCGCAGAGCACTAAACCGGTGATCATAGCCGTTGTTGTTGCGATGGCGGGAATGATCTTTCCTGCGATCATCTTCACCTTGTGGAACGGCGCTTCCTGGATGTTGTAGTTGCGCGCGCGCAAGTTTGCGCTTGCTGCCATAAACGCAATGTGGAAATTCGCATCGTCATCCTTCTCGAAGTCGATCGGGCACAGTGTCAAAAACGGATGCTTGCTCGCTTTTCCGTTCCCTGCTGCGCCATTAGAAGAGGAGGAGGAAGCAGCTTCGCTGTACTGCTGAAGCATCTGCTCAGCAAGTTCGTTCGCAACTCGCGCGTCGTCTGCGCCGCCCTCGACCGTTTCCTTGTCTTTGTCGTCCGTTTTTATCTTCATGCCCGCTTTTGCCTCGAAAGCAGAAATTTTACACTTAGCTGCGACGGCACGAATTTTCTCGACGTCATGCTCGGCTGGCTCGCCCAAGTTGTTCAACAACAGACTCACGGCGCTCTGCACATAGCCGATGTGCGTCTCATCCGACGGATCGAAGTTCAGCGCTGTCGGCATACGCTTCGGACCGGACCAGAACTTGACGCCCTCGGACGTCATATGATCTGCCGGAAAATTGTGCAGCAGCTGACATATCTGATCCCTGAAGTCCTCGTGCCACTGGTCGACCGCATACTGGACTAGCGTCCGCAGCTCTGGTTTTGACCTAAACAACATGCGCTTCACAGCGCGAAGCTTAGCGACCTGAAGATGAACTTGCGCATTCGTTGTTGATCGAATCATATCGGAAGTGGAGCGCAGATCTCTAGTAACTCATAAGGGACAACTCAGGATGTGCATGTGAATCATGAGGACAAGACTGCTCAAAACCACAGCTCCTTCTACTGCTTCAATTTCATATTACTATAAAGCATAATCATAATGATCCTGTACAACACGTAGAAGACAACACGTAGAAAACAATAGAATACCTGTGCACTTGCACTGGCCTCTTGCCTAAGTTTTTTAAGGAAGGCTTCCGGATTTTCCAAGTAGGTATTCACTTCCTGGGCGGCGTCAACGAAGCATTTCTGGAAAGCGTCGCGCGCCCACTCAATGGTGTGTTCGATGGCATGGGGAAAGTGTTTCATGGTGCACAGTGGAATGCTCTCTTCAGGCGGATCTTGACTGTCTCCGTAACTTTGTGTCAAGAATGGCAAGACGACTTGGACATTGCCTTTTGTGCCCAGAGTTCCGCTCTCCAACAGCGGCTTTTCGTACCACACACACTTGCTGTCGACGTAGAGTCGTGCCTGGACATTGTCAAGCGCATTGACGATACAATCCTGGCGGTTCCAAAAGTCATCGTTGAAGGTGTCCTCAGTGTCGGGGCCGACACGGGCCTCCATTGGGAAGACGTTCAGCTCCCGGTTAAACTCTTTGGCCGCAGCGCACGCGGTGGAACTCTTGGCACTACCAATGTGCTCGCGGTGAAACAAAAACTGCCGATTCAGGTTGGATACCTGACGGATGAATTTTCGAGTTATCCGATATCACGGAAAGATGGAGCCGAGAATGGCACCAAGATACATTTTTTTACATGTCATCAACGGGCATAAAAATGACGCTGCGAAACAAAAGATATTTTTCTGTTTCATTTTCAAAGAATATTTTTCTAGGCACCTCGATCCTGTCCATGTCAGTACAGGTCAGCTGACCTCCGGAACCCGACGAGCATCCCATGAGTGAGAGCCCCTTGAGAAACTCGCAACCCAATGCACCCGCACCGACTACAAACAGGTTGAGCTTAGCAAGCTTATCTTGGAAATCTGCACCAAACAATGCAATCTGATCCGCGTATCGCGAGCTTGTCATGTCCAGTTTACCTGTTTGTTTTTGAGTCAAGATGACCATAGCAATAAGGACCTAAGCGTGAGGGAAGTGCCAGAACGGTTGAGAGGAGAAGAGAGGAGAAGAGAGGAGAAGAGAGGAGAAGAGAGGAGAAGAGAGGAGAAGAGAGGAGAACCGACAGAATTTAGAGGAAGAGAAGAACCGACAGAATTTAAAGCCTGAAGAGCGGCGCCAGGTTTGAGCACTAGAAGCGAGGGGTTTGTTAGTGAACTACTGGTGACCGACAGGGGGCTATGCTTTTTGCCAGAGGCGCCCGAGTCTCATACCTTCGGCATTTGCAAACTTAGAGCCACACGGCCAAGTTCCCCGCCGCCCCCCCCCGTTTCACCAAGTAAGTCCAGCGCCTGCACCATGCTCATGTATGAGGCGCGAAGCCCGTTTTCATTCTCGTCGCGAGCGCTATGCGCCCACTCCTCACGCTGTCAAGCTTTACACAGTCAACCGCGCCACTCTTCTTCGTTGCTTTTGATTGTTCATCTTCATGCCAGTTATAAAGTGGGCACCACTAACAAAAGCAGCAACGCCACGCAAGCCGCGCCCGTTCGTTCCATATCCGTTGCCCTCGCCCTTCATCCTCATACCCCGCCCATCTTGTTGGCGACGCTCGCCGCCGAGCACTTCAGAACGCAGAAGCAAGACGCTACGCAAAGCCCGCAAACCAAGCCCAGGCTTACTGCAGCGCCGCGAACGCCTTCAGGTGTTGCAATTGCTTCCAGGCTGCAAGCAGCAGCGGCGACGCCGTGACGCTCCCAAGGCCATCTCGTTGGCACACCGAATACCCCCGGCAAGTCCGGGCGCAAGCGCTGCCGCCGCTCCTTTTGTTCCATTCCACGGCGGCGCCTTGGTTGCTCCTTAATTTGTGACATTGCCACAAAAGGCGACCAGAGTGCGCGCTCTGCTGCGCTCTGCCGCGAGAAATCCCATCAGTCAACGAACCGCAAAAAGAGGCGCCGCCGGCTACAATTGCGAGGCTTGCGGCCGCGCTTCTTTTGTTCACGCCGTTGCCGTCGGCATGTCTTCACTCTCGTGAAAAATTGAGGCCCTGCGGGCCGATAAACTTCCGAACCTAGCGAGAGAGCGCCGGCGCCATTTCGCCAAGAGCTCGCGGGCCCTGCGTCGCCAAACAGTCCAAGGCGCCGCAAATGGAGCAAATGCTGCCCGCGTCCTCTTGCTTTGCCGAAGCCACCAGCCGAGCACGCTGCTACTCAGCTCGGCCGGGCCCTTCTCGCCGAGGCTGGCCTGGTGGTACTGCCCTGCGTGTTAGTTTTGACGAGCTTACTCACGTCTTTGGGGGTCGCTTAGCTTTGCGGCCTGAGGCTGTTCCCAGTCCTCCACCTCCCGCACCATTCGCACACCGCAGCAGGCTCGTGGGCGTAGTGTCGCCAAATCTCAAAGGAAGCGCCGCCGAACACTTTTCACCATCGGAAAAAGCTTCCAAATAAATAGCAAAAGTGCGGGACTTATTCACCCGCGCCCGCTCCTCTCCGTCTCCTGTGGAGACTTGTCGAGACTCTCACCCGGACACTAGTCACGCGTCACCTCTTGACACTTGTCAGGCCCCCCCCTTGACAATTGTCAAGACCCTAATCCCAAAAGCTGTCAAGATGCTCCCCGTGCCACTTGTCAAGGAAAGCCCCACCCTGACACTTGTCAAGGAGGGACCCCTCCTCGTGACACTTGTCAGGCCTCTTCCTGTATTGTCAATGTTCCTGTAGCATCTGCAGCAAAAAAGAAATCAAAATATGTGGAGGTCGTTATTTCAGTAAGTTTTAGTACATGGCTGCGTCTCCGGAATATCTTCGACAAGCTCGAACATATCGATGTAGAGATATTGGTGCAGCGGCGTGTATTTCCCTGTGAACTTCACGATTTCCTGTGCCACTAATCCGCCCAAGAATGCTGCCATTGGTACAAGCGAACACCGGGAAAATTTCTCTACCTTGGCAAGAAGTTTTGTGTCCACTTTTTCCACCTTACCGCCACCGTCGGCTGTCATTTCGCTGTTGCACTTGTCCGTGCATGCTAGGGCGCTGATATTCGACTTCATTTCGCGTTTCACACGCAAACCCTCAAACGCGAGATGGAGCTGTTCTGAACGGCCGAATTTCGCCAAGTCGGGCATCGGCAACATGAATTCCCCGGGAGCTACTGGCGCAGTCCGACTCTCGGTCCATGATCGAAACTCAATCGGTTTCGGCACCTTCACTTGCGTCACCAGTCCTTCGCGCGTGTATGCGCCAAACGAAGAAAGATCGGTCTGTCAAGTTGTTTGTAGCAAAAGCGATGCAGTCCTTGGCGGACAAAGATTCCAGATTCATTAGTAGAAATCAACGACATGTGCGATACTGTATCAAGATCAACGACATGTTGATGAAAATCGGTCTCATCGTTTAACTTTATAAAATATAGTAATAGAGATCATCTGGCTACGTTTTGCATGCCTGCTACAAACCACAGATTGAATATTCGACTGAAACGCATGGGTATCAAGCTTCATACTTGACACAGACTTATTTTTCACAAATCAGTGAGCTACCGTGCATCTTGATATGATACCATGCCTTGCGGCAGCTTCAACTTGAATGCATAGGGCTTCGTGTCGGTGATCTCAAACTGCTTTCCATTGATTCCAGTCATGCCTTCGACTTCCCGAAAAAGAACATGATCACCATCTTGGTAACCATGCCTCGCTAGCTGGTCGTTTGTCATAACTTCTCCGGTTGGAGATACGGATGCAAGGATCGACGTTCTTGGCTCTTCGCCATCGACATCCCGCACAATGAAGTTCTTGCCAAAGTCGACAAAAACTTTTGCAGCAACGCCAGCGTTTTCCACCATGATGAAACCGGTCTTGCCAGCGCGACACCGCTCGTTCAGCGCGGCGATGTCCTCAGTTCTCAGGTCCATCGAGTCTGAGAGAACGACTACGTCAAAATTTGCCGGGTCTATGACACTGCTCACGTTGTAGCTGCTAGCGCCATTCGGTTCTGCCTTGACCGGTGTTGAGGCATTCTTGCTACTGAGTATACTCACCTGCACGTACGAGTTCAGCTTCTGCAGCTTCTCGCAACAGGCTTCCGCTCGTGTCTTGCCCTCCTTGACGTCGGCATCTGTCACATAGAAATTTCGGCCCAAGTCTCCGAGTTGGCACACCACTGGGTCGTAAAGGGTAACGGACTTCGGACCAGCCAGCACGAGGTTCTTTGCAACCTCAACACCTGCACCAGAAAGACCCTGAATCAGGACGCGCAGCTGAACCAAGCGACCCATAGTCTCAAGACCGTATGTCCCGATCTGTCGGGAATACAAGTCCTGATTGATCTCAACTTGGTCGACCTCCATTTTGTTGTTTACCACACTGTTTACTGTCATAAACACGAACTGAAGTGATGAGAGGAACCTCCGAAGTCGTTACTTTTAGTGGTTTTCGTAGCTATGTATGACAACAAGTTCTACATTGAGCGCTGTGCCTGTACCTGTATCTGTAATTGTAGTGAAAATTTTTCAATGAGGTGCTGGCGTGAAATCTCTATCCGAGAACTACTTGTACTCCCCGGGCAGAGAGGTACTTCGCACTCTCGGAAAACTAAAACTGAATGCCCGCGTGCTTCTTGTAGTTGTCCTCGTCGTCCTTCTAAACTTATTCTGAAGAGAGCTGTATCGGTGACTGCTACGCGTCATAAAGAGATGATCATACACCGGACTGCGCTCTTTCTTATCTTATTTTAGAGTGACAGATCCGCTGAATATTTTCAATTCACTGGACTGGATTTCGGAAAGACACGATCAATCTTGAACCCACGATAAGATTTTTCTGATTCACCGTTCATAATTCTCCCTCTGCAGGTGAGACATCGCCACCGATCCGACAGCAGGTTCAGGAGAACGACGGTATCGGTATGCGTCA
Source organism: Amoebophrya sp. A25 (assembly GCA_905178165.1). Lineage (NCBI taxonomy): Eukaryota > Dinophyceae > Syndiniales > Amoebophryaceae > Amoebophrya > Amoebophrya sp. A25. The sequence continues at coordinate 276,224 of CAJINU010000015.1, forward strand.
ATAATGATAGTAGATTCATGATGTAAGACCACCAGAGAAGCGTAGGAGCATCATGAGTCATTCCCAGAACAGATAATTTTTGGTTCTACTGAACCCAATGCTTGTGGGTTGTTTCTAATACGCTTTCGGATCGGTCTTTGAACACAATCTTTGATTCAAAATTGGAGCTCGATGAGCCGTGTAAACGCCTAATATCTTCTGGTAAGGCGCAAAGAGAAAAAAGTCTTATTAGAGGTAAAAATAGTAATTGGAAGGGAGGCGGCGTGGCAGTTACACTTGAAAAGTTGCTTGTGCCTCCTCGCACTGGCGCACGCAAGTTTGTATGTTGTCTACACTAGCAGCGCATTGGTCAAGACTCCTACGAGTCCGAATTTTAGAAGCCCCTGCTATATTAACCTAGAACATCCAGCAGCGGGCTTTGGGGCTAGGGAAAGGGATCGTCTTTTTATGTCGATTAGTACGTGAAGCAAGGTCCTTTTCGTGTCTACAAACTTCTAAAAGTTGACGAAGTCGTCTTGATTTAGTTCGCCATGGTATAGACGCTTTCTATGTCATCGTCTTCGTCGTCTGAACCCGAAGGAAGAGTGAGTCCATCGGAAAAGAGACTCGATCGGGTATTGGTTCTGCCCAGGCCACGCGATGGTCGAAAACTTCGGACCGACTGCGCCTCAAATGGTCGATGACGCACCGCGACAGAGGAGGCGAGGGAGTCTCCCCGTGGCCGTGCGGCGCCTGCAGCATTTTTGCTGATCAAGTTCGCGCTCGGGTCGTTCGCCGATGAATCGTCAAGATCAGCCGCGAAAGTCCCCGCGTTACCCAACAATCGACTCTTACGAACAACAAATCCACCACCAGTTTCATCTCCTGCAGTGGTTCCCTCGGTGGCAATAACAGGCTCTTCCTCGTTAATGCTTGGCCTCGTCCCTCCTTGCGAATCCGGGCCGGTCTCATCATATTGAACTTCCTCGTCTTCTGGAATCGACTCAAAACCGAGAAGACCACCCAACCACGACGGGTGAGCTTTCTCGGTTTTTTTTGCCGCAGCCTTTTTCTTCTTGGTCCGTTCGTCGCGCCGCATTTTTCGTTGCAGGAGACGAGAGTTTTCTAAGTCATAGGGCTTCAGAAACACGGTCTGCTTCCGCGAGTACCGCGAGCGCTCAATGCGGGGGTCTGCTTCGGCAGGCTGCCACCATGAGGGTCCGAAGAACGAGCTTTCCACTTCTACTCCCTCTTCTTCATCCTCGTCAAGCTCTTGTATCGTGCTGTTGTTCAAAGGAATTGAGCATATTTAAGATTTAAACGAGCTAATAATCATCATCAAATGTGAAACTAACATTAGCAACGCTGTCGATCGCAGTCAACATGTGCGTTGTGTTGTGTTGTGTTGTGTTGTGTTGTGTTGTGTTGTGTTGTGTTGTGTTGTGTTGTGTTGTGTTGTGTTGTGTTGTGTTGTGTTGTGTTGTGTTGTGTTGTGTTGTGTTGTGTTGTGTTGTGTTGTGTTGTGTTGTGTTGTGTTGTGTTGTGTTGTGTGTGAGTCGGACTACTCATTATGGAGGTAGGTGTGCCTGATTTCAACGAGATGCAAAAAAAGTGAATAGTACTCTAGATTTGCCGCGAGGACAGTTTGACGCGGTGCTGGTGCTCCCCCGGCTTCGACAAGCGTCTGCACATCATCAAAATCGGCAGCGTTATCTTGTTCCTCCTCTTCGTCAACGGCATCGAACTTGGCCTTTATGGCTTGTGGTGTCAGTTTCGGAGATGAATGATGTGGGGAACTCGACGAAGGCGCTTTTTCGTCAGGAGTATCTGTGGCAGTTGTGCCCGTCTGAGGCGTCTCTTCGCCAACTTTGCGTGTTCTCTTATCTGGCGGAGTAGAAAAGTTCGCGTTCTTCCCAACTTTCCATTGATCTGTGTAGAGCGCATTCTCGCGTCGTTTTTTCTCCGCTACGGTTTTTCTCGCAAGCTCTTCAAAATGCCGCATCTCCTCAGCCAACTGCCGGTCAAAATGTTCCTTCGTCGTCTTGTGTTGAAACGGGTTAGGAATTGGTTTCCACCCCAGTGCCCGCATCACCGACTCCGGTACATTGTCGTCTACGGCATGCTGTAGAAGTTCGTCCGCTGACTTAGCGATGAAGCTATTGGGAGAAAGCAGAAGACGATTTTGGCCTGCATCACCCAGTTGCCAAGGAGAAGATGATGACGGAACACCCAGAAGCTTGCTGGATGTATTTTTATCTGATGCGTCAGAAATTAGACCAACATTTGCTGCTGAAGACGAGAGCTGAAAAGGAAGAATAGTCGAAAATGCCCCTGCACATCCTGCCGGGGACTTCATTAATGTACTAGTTGGACTAGACATCAACTTGCCGTGTCGACCAGCACTACCTCCTTCCTTGATTTCGCGAGTAAGCCGCTCCCACTGCTGTTTTTCGCGCGCGTCATCACTGACCTGCGCAAGAAAGGCCTCTTGCAGCTTTCGCAGCGTAACTACAGCCTGTTTTTTCATGACATCGAAATGGATCAATCGTCTGAAATACGCAACTACGAAGATATTCAGCTGGCATGAGGGGACCAAGCGATACGTGCGGACAAATTGCTGTCGCTTCTTCTGCAAAAGCTGTTGCTTGGCAATCGCATCGCGCAGTGTGCTCTTTGAACTGGAGGCGGCGGGGGACGAGGCTGATGCAGCCGAGGAAGCTGAGCCAGCCACTGTTGCTTCAGCTGATTCTTTACCGTTGGTTGTCTGAAGCTCATCTGCCTCCGCTGCTAATGCTGCGCGCTCTTCTTCTCGTGTTTCCTCGGAGACAAATTCGCCGTGCGTCATGACACGCTCATAATAGACATGGTCCAACAGCTTATGGATGAAGGCCCAAAGACGCCGGCATGAAAGTTGAGAGGGATTGCAGCTTAGCTGCTTCAGCGCTTGGAGCCAGACTTCGTCGACCAGTGGACGAAAATGCTGCAAGTCCTCCCGGAGATCTTCGAAAAGGACTTTCTGTTGCGCTTTCGATAGCCCCACCCTACCACCTGCAGACGCCTTGAGCGCTGTCGCTCTTGGGTTCTTCTTGCTTTTGTTGCTATCACCAGGGATGCCGCTGTCTGTGCTTGTGATGACTTCAGCACCCTCGAGTCCAGGTGTTGTCGTGGGCTCGGTTCCGGATCTAACGACATCGTCGATGGAAGCTGTTGTCAAGCGCTGGATCACTCGGAAAGCGTCTAGCGCCAGCGAATCCACTTCTAGCGGTCGTCCAAAGCGGTCTTTCACTGTTGGGAATTGGCAGAGGGGTGACTCGAGAAGTCCCGTTTGGTGTCGAAGTCTATCGGGTGTGTTTGCCCACACTGGTTCCTCAAAATACGTCCACCCTAGCGTCAAGTCGCTGTGCTCTTGCAAGTTCGGGAAGAAACGCAAGGAGAAAACATCCAACTCACTCAAGTTGTATTTTTCCACGACAGCAGGTTCATCTGCGGTAGCAGAATCGCCAGCAGCTGCCTCCTGCTCTTGTTTCTTCGCCCCTTTGGAAGATTTCTCATCCGTGAGCACAGAAGACCCGGCACTTGGTCGCTCAGCTTTTGAATCTCCCGCCTCGTTCGCGGCCATCTGGTCGACAATGTTGTTTTCACGATCCAGACGCTTTTGAAGTGTCACTGCCCAACGATCGGCGGCCAGTTGCGCATCAATCGGGTTATCCACAGGAGAAGCCACGGAAAGCGCGGTATCGCGTATGCGACGGGCTCCCGCATCCGCATGTGGTCCTAAGTCTGTTGCTGCAGCGAAAGCATACTCTTGCTGGTCCAGTTGCCGCTCGTGGAGTCGTTGGTCCTCAGACGCCGTGGTGGCAACAGAACTAGGCTCGTGCGCGTACGGATGCGCAACACCGGAACCGCCTGCGCTTGATATTTGGGATACCGGCATCGCAGGGGACACTGCGGATGCATCAGGAGCAGGCTCATCTACTCCTTGATGGCTTTTCTGCCTATCGCTCTTCTTCGACAACACTTCAGAAGCAGGATCCTGGACATCCACTTCCCCTTCAGCAGTACTTTCCTGTTTGGCGGACACACGGCTGTTCACCGGCGCTGCGGCTTCACTCTGTTGCGCCTGCTGTTCCTCCTGGTCCTGCTCCTCTGGTGAAGGATAGGTAATAACCTCTTCATCGCCTTGGACATGCCTCGATGAAGGCTGAGCGGTCTCTTCTGGTTCTACCACGTCGTACTTTTTCTCTGCTACAGCCCCTATTGCACTCGACTCGGCGTTACCGGCCTCAGATTTCTCTACCTCGTAAGCTTCAGTCGCTGCAGCGACTTCTGCAGCGCTCTGCTCAATCGACGCCATTCCTTCGCGAGTATGGTACTCAGCCTGTGTAGCTGTGTAGAAATCGCGATCCTTGATATCGATTCCCATGTCATCCGCTTGTGACATCAGGTTGCTTAGACGCTTCGAGAGCGTTCCTGAAGAATCGGCGCTCTCGGCGGTTGCATTTACCAAATTTTCCCAACCACTGTCGCGCTCTTTAGGATTTGCAGTAGCCGCAGTAGCAGCAGTGCTTGGAGCTTTTCCTCCAGTTTCTGTTTCTTGTCCAACAACTTCACCCTCGGGCTCTCCTCTAACTGCTCGCTTACTTCGATTTGGCATGGGAGCTGGAACGTCAATCGACATTGCAGCCGCAGGAGCACGAGTTGCCAATACCTCAGAAGTGGTACTGGTCTCTGTGTCTTTCGCTGCGTGTTTTTCCTGAAGCTTCTCTAGCAAGGTGCGCGTACGATCTATCGCGATGTTCGTCGTCGTATCCAAGTCTATATGGTAGCCCAGCACTTCAGGAATAGGGTCTCGAATGGGACTGCTCGCTGCGGGCGACGATACAACTGCAAAGTGAGACCCTGTGCCTGACGAGCTCAGAATGGAAGACAAGATTTCACTAGGTGGTGGCGTAGTTGAAGCGAATTGTACGTGGTTGTGCTCTCCAGTGGTGTTTGCCCCACGGCGACGCCCGTCTTCTTCAAATGTCTTCCTCAATCTTTCGAAATTGTAGTCGAACGGAACCAGAGCTGCGAGTCGTTTTTGCAGTGCTGCACGCGTCAACTCTAATTTCTGTCGTACGAGATCCGCAGATTGGAGCTGTTTCAAGAGCCTAAAAGCGTCGCTGTGCTCAAGTTCAACGTCGACTTCGTATCGGGACTGCAAAACTTCTAGGCACCGAAGAAGAGTCCCGATGTCGTATTCCTCCTGTGCCTGCAGAAGCCGCGTCTGCACACGAGTTCGCCGGCGACGTTGAGATTTCTTCAACGAACTTCCCTCGTCTAAACGCTGTCCTCTGCTCGGTGATATACTTTGAATTGACGAGGCGTAGTTGTAGTTCTGCTCGTATTTCTTGCCCCCGTTCTTCTGCTTCAAAATAGAACGTCGAGAGTTATTCGGCGTCAGAGAGGAATCCGGGATGTCTATGTCCGTCGTTGTTTCATGTGCGTTTGATGAGGTCTCAAGATCAGAAAGACCAGAAAACTTCCGAAATGATGATTTAAAGCTGCCGTCATTCAAATTGCCGTCGCTGTCGCCCAATTTTCTATGATGTTGTTCCAAAACTGTCGTCTGAAGAGATACTCCTTGTTGCTGTTCAAAAGAAGAACTTTTCCCTCTATGTCTATTTTCAAAACCGGAATAATTCTGCTTTTCCTTTTCTTCTAACAAAGGAGGGCCTGCAACATTTGTTTGTGAAAGTGGAGAAACATTGGAGGACATCTTTAGGAGTTGATGTGTCGAAGGAGGTTGATGATCTTCTTGCGTTGCTTCTGATGCTGCTGCGATCTCTTTGTCGTTAAGGTTTGAGGAACTTTCATCGATATTGATCTTCATCGATTTCGGATCTTGCTCAGTCGTCGTCAACTTAAAACTTACTTTTGAATTTGATGTTGATGGTCCTACATGCTGCTTCAGCTTCTCTTCTACAAGTACTCCTTCGGCGCTAGGGTTATTCCTCTCATTTTCTTCAGCGATCTTCGCATCTAATGCGCCGCTAATTTTGTGCTTTGCTGCGGCCGTGCCTTTTTTATCCAGTAGTTTAGAAGAAGTAGGTGTAGGAACTTGAAGTTGCGCAGAAAAGTTTTGTGATCTTGTTGTAGCCGACGCAGATGATGACGAATACAGAGTTGATGAAGTGTTCTGCGCTGGCACTGCCAGTGCCTCCCCTCGTTGTCGCAGACCACCCATAAAGGACGCTTTCTCATCTGGTAAGGGAGCGCTTTCGGTCGAGTCGTCGTCACTGTCTTCGGAAGTCGACGTGCTTGAGCTCCCCAAAATGCCCGAGGTGTTTTCCCCGCTATGCTCCTTAATACTATCGAGGCTGCTGCTGCGTTTTCGTCCTGCATCCTCCGCAGTTGTTTTTATGGACGACGGCCTACCGCGTCGTGCCATCAAGGCTCCGCTTCGGGAAGCGAGTGTTCTGCGCGCTGACTTGCGCATCGCGGCGGCACGGGTTTGAAAATCTGAGACAAATTGGGATTTTGACGCAGCTCCCATCTGGTTCTGTCGCAAGCCGTCCAAGCGCATCTCAGCTACCGTCTTCAGTTCCACATTGGCTTTCGTGACGTAGCGATCCTCCATCGGAAGAAACAATTTGTAAGTGCGCACCACAATCCGCAGGTCCAATCCTGCCTGATGCCGATGTTGGCCGCCGCGATTGGTAGTTGCAGATGTTGTTGTTGTAGCCTTTTTGTCCTTGTGCTGCAACAGCAGCTCTAACTTCCTTAACGAAAATTCGCGCAGGAAGCGCAAATGGTCCTCTACAGCCGCTCGTCTAGCGTTATCTGCTGATGCGAGCGACACGGTTGAGTTATCATCTCGAGCGCCGTCAGTTGAAGAAGACGCACTAGCGGAAGTTGTCAGTCCTTGTTTGCCCCTTTCTGATTTTGCTTGCGTCCTTGCAAAGTGAGCCGCAGCTTTGCCGTATGCTTCTGTCTCCAATAGTGGTGCTAGGATTTTCGGTGCTTTCCAAGACACTGGTAATTTTGACGACGAAGATTCTCGTGTTGCAGCACCGCCCGAGTTAAGTTTGAGATCAATCGCTCGACAAAATGCGCGATCGAGCGCCTCAAGCTTGCTCGCATCTTTTTTCTCGTCCATGAGCTTCTTCTGCTCGTTTTTCCGTCCTTTGGGCTCGTTTTTGCCCTTACCTTTACGCTTCGTGTGGTGGTCACCATTTTTAGAGTCAGAGTCGCACTGCAACAAAGTGTAGTAAAGAGCCGGCAAGCTCACTTTCTCTGTTTTTTGCACAGTTGCGGCAGCACCAGCTTGATCAGGCTCGTACGTGCCGAGTGGCGCGAGCTGCAGTATTTGCAACAACGGCAACGCCGCATCAGGTACCACAAGTTCCTCTGCTTCCAAATCTCCCGCAAAGCTGCTTGATGCTACTGACGTGAGAGATCCTGCATTCTTATCCAGTTTATCCGAACTCGATGCCTTCGGACGGGCGGAAAACTGTAAGGGGGCTGCTGTCAATGCTTGTTCAAGCAGCTGCAGCCTCGCCAAGCGGTCCTCGTCTTCACGCTTAGCAGCGTCGAACACGGTCTTACGCTGAGACACATTTGCATCCATGTGGCCCTGCAGGGAGGTCAGCGAAGATGGGTCATTCTCCGGCTCCATGTGGGACCCAAAACTATGCTCAATGTCACGATGCTCTCTCACCGTCCCGTGAACTTCGCCATACGGACGCAGGTCAACGAAAACACCAGCGCAACTGGTCTGACTTTCGTTCTCTGCATGACTCCGATTCGACGGATCGTACTCGTTTGCGCTGTTCTCTCCGTTACCGGGAGGCTCTACTAGAGCCCTCCTTGTTGGAAGGTTTTCCGGAGGCGCGTATTCGCGCAGCAAGCGTTCGAGAGTCAAACGCCGCAATGGCAAGTAGATCTCTTCCATCTCTCGCAGTATCTTATACTCTTCAGCCGGGTCAAAATCGCGCAAAGGCACCCAACCATTGAAGCTATTCGCTTCGACATCTCTTGTGAAGGCTACACATTCCTTTAAAAGCCTACCACTCAGCCGAAGGTAGTCTTCTATGAGGCCGGCAACAGCTTGATCCATCGCACTTTCAGCGGAAGAAGCATCTTCGCGCAATGCTTCATGTGACAGGATGGTAGTACTACATGCATCCGCACCATCCTCGTCTATCGGAAACGGGGTAGGATTTCCAACCTCTTTGAAATCTACAGCAGATGAAAGCTGCGCCTCTATTCCGCTCGATGTCGATAGAAGCCATTCAGCGGAGTGCGAGTGTGGTGCTTGCGACATATCTCCACTTCGTACCTGCGCACTTGGGCGGATTGCCACGCTTGCATCATCGCTCACAAAACTTTCCGGCACGCGTGCCCCAGCAGTTCGCCTTGATGCTCTCTTGACTGAGGGTCGTGCGACGCATAGTGAAGCAGCCGGCGCCGAAGTTCCTACAGACAGCTTGGCCCTGACAACCTTCTTGTCGTGTCTGCACGCCTGTCTTTTAAGTTTTGTGCTGTTGCCCAAATGCAGTTCCTGCGTGCGCGCCTCAAATCTATGGAGTCTCTTTGTGAGGTCACGCAGGCGCGGCAAAAACTCTTGTTGAATGCGGAGCTGATTTTGACGTCGTATGAACGTGGCAAGTGGTGGAAACTCACGATCTGACAGTCCGTAAGACGTTTCCAAACGCTGAATTAGTGCCCACATTTCAATGGGACTATCCAATAACGCTGCATCTTCCTCCATGCGTTGCCAAAGGGCGTGAAAGTTCTTCAGTTTTGTTAGGACACTCTCCAGCTCGTCAGCACCGGGGGGGAGAAGCGAAAGCATCACTTCTTTGTCGGGTAAGGATTGCAAACCATCTCTAGAACTCGATGAGGTCGATAAAATGGCGCGTTCGTGGGAGAGCTGCACCAACTCTTGCCCTTGTCTTATCTGCGCAAGGAGATCATCTGCTGTATTGTGATCTATTTGGCATAGCTTCGCAGCCCGTATAGCAGTTTTCGCGGCACTTCTAGACGGATTCTGCGTGCCAAGCGTGGAACCATTCGTCGTGGCAGTTGAGATAGCTAGGTCTGCGTCTCCGGGTAGGTCTCGAAGTCTCTCCCGGAGAAATGCGTGACTTCCACCACCAAAAATCAGCTCAAATACAGACTTGATTGCACCTGTAGTCTCGCAACGAAATTTCACTTTCAGATTTCTCGCAAAGGCCTTGATCTCGCGGTAGGAATTCTCAACGCCGTGCAGCCTACTTCGAACCAAGGCACCGCGCCACCAGCGCTGTACTGTGACTACGTACTTCTGCATGGCTTCTTCGCGAAGACTTTCTAGTTCAGCGACTAGTCGATGGCTCATGTGTACTACGTTCTTTTCGACTTCACTGGAAGGACGTCTACCTGCAGCATCTGAGGACACACATTCGACAAAGTGCTCTCCCAAGTTTTTGGCATCCGTAGAGGTGTTGGAAGTTGACATTTGCAGCATCGCACACGACTGCTTTTTCAGCCTTGCAGCGACGTCGCGCACGACAGAACGTAGAACTAACTCAGCTTCACTTCTAGTATCTCCTACAACACAGGACGATCGAGATGGTACAAATGCTCGTCGGTAACGCTCTACTAGTGCTGTTGATGACATCCGGATCACCGCGTGGCCACGCATCAGAGCATCAGCTGAGGCGCACACGCCAAGACGATGTAGCTGTTGCTCGACGCATAGGTGTTGGTTCAGTTTTTCCTCCGTGCAGATGCACGCAACTGTGTGCAGCTTTGTAGCAGCTACTATGCGTTCTAATGCATGCAGCGACAGTACTAATCTCTTTGCACTGCACATGGATGTTAGTCCAGCGAGGGTCTTCTTCTCTGCATTTACTTCTGCGCTTGATTTACTATCCGTATTACGATCTCTGCCCGTGGCGCTTTCATCATCATCGCCCTCGCGCTCTGGAAGGTTCACATCACGAAGCATAAACCGCGCGACCAGATTTTCCGTGCCGCTGGTTTCCGCAATAAGGTAAACAACATCTCGTATTAGCTCTGATCGCTCCGTTGTCAACATACAAGGAAAAAGATTTTCGTCTCCACTATCATTCGCACCCTTCAGCGATAGATCATAGTGCCGCCGCAAGGAAAAGCACTGAACTTTTCGAGAAATTTCCGCCTCTTCCTTCACTTCCCACTGAAAATGGTCTAAAGTGACCAATCCGAGTCCTGCGTTCTCTGTCGACGTTGACTGCTTGTTGCTCTTGTTGCGCCTGTCAAGAGTCGGAAGAATCGTCGTTTCGCACTGGTGAATTGCAGGGAAGCGCGCAGCTCTTTCTGCTTGCGCCTTATCATCCCCTAAATATGAACGCAGCAGAAGACCTTGACAAATCTTTTCGTTTGCATAGTTACGCAGCAGAGCTGCGGAAGTTCGCTGCAAATGCGAAGCCACTCTTCTTGGATCATCTCTGGTCTCCAATCCCACCGTGTCTTCATCCTGATAGCCAGGCATGTCTAGGAAACCGATGAAAGGCGCTTTGCTAATTGCTGTGCTACTGCTCTCGTCAGCACTAAAGTTTTCCCGGACCAAATCTGCAAATGTTGGCGTTCGTTCTGCATCACAAACGAAGTCTCTGCCCTTGAAGCAAATATTGAGCGCACGAATGACCATTTTCACAAGGTTGGAGTAGAGAAGCCAGGCGAGCTCGTCACGCACGCTCTCAAATAGCGTCGCCAAAGACTGTGTGCCGTCTACTGGAGTGCTCGCACCACGTCTGGTTTGCTTCTGAATACGTTCTCTCGCGACTGAAAAGTGCCGTAGCAACACATCCAATGTTGCATCTTTTCTGCTACCTCCACCACTCAAGCCCAGAAGCTGGTCTATGATCACGAATCTGCCCTCTGATGCCGCTACCAGCTTTTGGCGCAGAGGTGCGCTGTCAGCTTCGGCTAGAGCAATTTCCGGTATTCGCACTTCGTGAAGAAGCGATACCGCTAATAGAATTTGAAGAGCGCCCTCCGAAAAAGTTTCCGAGAAGCCACATGCATCCATGGCTTCCAAGACCAGATCCACACGCCGAGTGCCCTCCTCGATGTGCCTGGCAGATGGTGCAACACCTTCCGCTTCCACTTCTTGGTCTAAAAAACCAAGGCCGTTATTCTCTGACACCGTAGTCAGAATCTCGGTCATTCGAGTGAGACGTTGTGACCGTCGAGAAGGTGAAATCTCTTCCAAAGATTCTCCTACCAATCCACCGTCTTCATGTCGGCTCGCAGCTTGGCGCTGCCTAACCAGCGCACGCATATCACGGAGGCACGTAAATTTGTCGATAGCAAAAGGTCCGACGAAATGATCCAACCCAATCTGGTGTAAAGTTGCTCCCAAAAGCTCAGGTCTACCCGTTTGTCGTGCTATCCTGACGTGGAACTGCAACCATCGTCCACAAAGGAATTCCGATGACAGCTGACTTGGACTTACATTGCTTATCCTGCTTGTGTTTCCAAACCATTCTAGCAGTGACAAACCACTGGCAATACGGGTGGCAGAAACGACTGGCTGTGCTGGACCGAACTCGAGCTTGCGACAGAGGAGATCCACAGATTCTCGCCATCGTGATTGAACTTTGCTTCGAGCCTCTCCGAGAAAAGCGATGCTCTGGCTCTCTTTTCCGTTTGTCAAGAGCAATCCACGCAGCGCTTGCTCGTCCGCCTGGTCGCACGACCTGCTTTCCTTTCTGCGCTCCCCAGCTGGTCCATCCTCAGTGTCAAGTGCCACTACAATTCTTTGCGCATCCTGCAGGTGCAGCCACGATGATGGCAAAGCGCCTGGCAAGCCTGAATAAAGTGGTCGTGCCTTCTTGTGACCTGCCACATCGGGACGAGGCACATTTTGAGACGAGGAGGACGCAGCATGCGACATATTTTCTTTTTTATCAAAACAGAAAAGTGTGGACGAGATGAACATACAACGTAGTATGCTTCCCTAGAGAGTGGTGGCATAAAGCAGCAACTAAGGGTAAAAAATCATCTACGACGGCTAGTCCAGGGACCAGGGTCAGATCCTGGACAAAGCAATTAATTCGACGTGAAGAAAGACTATCCTACACAAGAACCCAACGAATGGCGCTCAGCCTCAGGAGTCAACTTCTATATTCACCATGATGTGTATCATCAATATTCCACTCATGTATCGTACTCATACCTAGGCAATAGCCACACTTAGAGAGACTGAATTTCTCAAAATTTTCCTCCTGATCGACAGTGTGAAAGTGTAGTCAAGTGGAATGAGTACATCTATCTCAAAACAGATTGTCGGAATCGAGTGTGGGCGATACTCATCGATGGCATTCTACAGAATGCAGTGGTGCTCAGCAGTAAAAGCCCTCTTCATATGGGAGGGTCAGTGCTCACCCAGGATCTTTTTCGGAGCATTGCAACCCCTCGATTAAAATTACAGACGCATATCATCTCTCAACTCTATCTCCAGTATCAGGACAGATTTTCAACAAGCTTGCTTGTGCAGTTCGGGTTTTCAGATTCAATCTCAAGCATCGCCAGGCAGACCGTAGCATAGCATTCTCATCAACAGACCCGTTATCTCATTCTCATTTTCCTGCTACAGATTCACACGTCACAATTCGATCTCGATTAAATTCATTTCTGATCAGAACCAACGGTCACGTAAATTTGTCTCGCTCATCAGCACACTCTTCAAAATTGACCTTTTCCTTTTGCAGGTTAATACAAAACAACGATATGCATGGGGTGACGTACTTATTTATAGGAACAATGGGAACCAATTGGTTTTGATGGTTCATCTGATGTGGCGCGTCCTCCACCTTGTTGTTCGGTTTTTTCTTTATTGCAATCATGGAGATGTTGAAAGGAAAGTGCGCGCCCACCTTGTCCGACGAAATTGGTTTCTAACCCGACATGCTGCGACGGCGGCATCATCGTGGTATGCATCTTCAGAGTGTTCACGATATTCCTGCTATTTTCTCCCTCGATCTTTGCAGTTTCAGCTTAGTTGTAAATCTTGCTTGCTCGTATCGTGCACATTCTTGGAAAAAGTATCATGATAGATTGATCATCTATAACTAAGAGGACCAGGACTAACCACATAGTGTGACATAATTTCTACCTTGTTAGACCGTCATTCCTTAAGCTTACAACAAGCACGACAAACTAGATGAGGCAACCTATTTATCAATTCAATCTATGCATTACGTAATCAGCACACCGACCTCTCTTTAGATTTTTTGTCGTCCAGTCATACAACAAAAAGCGTAAGCCTATCTATCAAGACTGACATCAATCTTCAGTGCGAAAGAAGTAGCTGCACCAATCATAGCTGCACATGTAAAGTCATTTGGTGCTTCAATCATTTTGTTACACTTTGTGTTTCAAGTTGTTGCTGCCCTCATGGTGATTTCGAAAACGTGGCCGACTTCGTTTTCGACTTTTTTGATTTACTTTTACATTTTTTATTTTTTTACGGATGGGATATGTCAATCCATGAAGTCATGTCAATGTTCAATTATGTTGATCGAGTTTATTAGTCTCTCTCTTGTTGAGGAATCCCGGTGGGTAAATATCATCTTTTTCACATTTTTTGTTTCTTGCCATCGCTTCTGAAACCCGTAACATGGTGGACGGGGTGACAAAAAAAACTCTCTCTACGGCTGTTCATCTTCATCTATCACACTATACGCGAACTGGGTAAACTTAAACAATTTATCTTCTTGATCCTCTGAAAGCTGTATCTATATATGTTTACGGAAACTGCAATAACGACAAAAACAGGTATATACCCTCACTCCGGCCGACTTGCAACGATCAGAGTGACGAATGTGATTTGTCACAATTACAAAAAGTTAAAGTTGCCTATTCACAAACTCTCCAAAAAATTACACAACTCGGGTTACCTGAGTCTCTGTGTGCTTATCTTTTTCGTATCAAGGTTATCGAATGAGTATCGAGATCGATTCACTTTACTGCATCAAAAAAGTTCTGGAATTTCTGACATTAGATGGTTAAAAAGTTACTAAATGAAACTGTTGTGGGATTGATAAGAAAAAGGTAACAAAGTTGCGCAAACGAGAGCTAGGTACACTGAGAGGCGGCTAGCACGCAGCGAAATCTTTTTGTATTTTTCTTTCGGAATCGGAGGCGAAGGGAAGCATTGTGGCTACAATTGCCTTTCAACCTGCTTGCTGCCATACTTTTTGAGTAACTTGCGAGTCGTATTTTGGCTGAGGACGAAACTCAAGCTCGACTTGTTATTCGACGCAAAAAAATCAATTCTAGTAACGTGAAAAAAACTACTGCGTGCAAATGCTTTTGTTAAGTAGCCTAACTGACTCTACAAAAAAAATCCAGGCTGTACATTCGTAGCAAACATGAAGATCATGGGAAATCTTAATATCTTGGATTTGAACTCAAAACTCTGCTGTAGCGAGATCTGGAAAAGAAACTACAAGCAATTGTTTGAAGCCTAGGTACGAAATTCAATAAAACATTTCACTTCTATCTAAATTCTATGCGAATTCATCGGGCGTAGTACGTAGCCCCTAAGCTCGAGAAAGACAAACTCTTAGCAGGATCGGCATTTTCACGAGGCGCATCGTCAACGTGATGCGACATCGCCTTTATGGCACGTTGACGTTCTTCGGCGCCACTAATTTGTCCGCGTGCGCGTTTTTTGATAGATGCAATGTTAGCCGGGCTAAGACCGCTTTGCGAAGCTGCGCGGATCACCTGGGCGGAGTCAGAGAGAAATGGATCGAGAAGAAGAGGAAAGTAAGATCAACAATGCATGTTCCTCGTCGTGATCGTTATGAAAATCTGTTCATCTTGGCCTTTATCCACATATTCTCTTCTGTCAAAAAACGTCCAAAAAATCCATCAGGTCAATACCTGATCACGTACAGACCGTCCTTCTTCCACTGATTTGTCTCCCTCGAGTAAGAAGTCGTGGTAATCACCGGGGTGTGCCTTTGATGTCTCGATGTCGATGTCGATCGCGGCTAATGAAGGCGCTGTCGGAGCGTTGGGATGTATTGCCGCGGACTCCGTTCTCTGAGAGATATCCATCACAGGTAGACACTCGCCGTCCACTGCTGTTGTTCCGTGTGCACAAGTATGACATCCTGACCTGGTGGGGTAGACATAGACAGAGAAATCGAAAGTGAAAATCATGATCGTGGTCAAAAAGGCAAACAAAAACATGCAGCGAAAAATATTTTTGGGTCGTTACTACACGTTTTTCGCAACGGTCTTGATCTTCATCTTCCATCGAGTGCCGAAAAAATAGATAGTTCTACCATACAAATTACAAGTTGAAAACAAGCTTGTTGTAAGTACCCGTTCCATCCTTGCCCCGAGGGACACGGTTTGCGACAATGGGAGGGTTTGCTGCTTCCCGCTGTCGCTAGAGGACGTGACTTCGGACACGAGACGCATTGTTCCAAACCACCACCAGCAAAGTGATCCGCCCCACAATACGCACAATTTACTCTTACTATCGACCCTCCTTGTAGCTGCTCTGCCGCTGGGCCTGATGTAGATGACGTACTTCGATCCACAAAACTACTCTCAGAAAGATGGTTCGCCGCCTCCTGATTTCCTTGCAGATGAAAATCGTTCTGAACATGTTCAACATTGTCACCCCTTCTAGTACTGCTACTACTGAATGATGTTTTTCTTGACGTTGATGCTCGATCACTACTGCGAGCAAATATAGCACCGAATCCAGGCAAGCAACTCATGTGACACGTCGAGCTTCCAGGAAGAGCCGCCTCGTTCGCGGCGCATGCGCTGCAGATAGCACCAAAGCCCCCGCGGCTAAAACTATTTTCTGGACATGCTTCACACAGAAAATGCTCATCCCCTACGGAACCACGACCAAAGCCTGGTTTACAGTATGCTCTTACGCGCAAGGATCCCAGTGAATAGCTTCTCCTTCTCTTTTTAGATTTTGTAAATGACTGCTCTTTCATCGATGCGTGCTCTACTCCCGCCTGGGCTAGATCTCTCCTTGATTCTGCCTCTAACAGAGACGCCGCACCTGAAGCGTCGCTCTCTTCCGCAAAAAATGCGTCCTCTGGCAGCATGACTTTCACATTCTGCAAGGCCGAGAGAGCAGTCGCATGAGAAACGGATGGTCTACCACCTGAAGATGCAGGGCTTCTTCTGCTTACCCGACTACTCCCTCGTATTCTTACTGCAGCTCGGCGGTCTGATCGAGCGTGACCTCCTGCGACAGCTCGAAAAGTTAACTCATGCAATATCGGATCCAGCGGCGAGGGGTCCATCTTGCTGTTTCCTTCAATGTTGTCTAGCCAGGCGAGCTCTGTACTACCAGAAGCTATAGTTCTTCTAGAGTTCGTTGAGGAAGGTGCGATGTAGGGATTTCTGGCGCTCGTCGTGCCTGACGCACTAGGGGGAGACGCTCGTCTACCTCCTAAGAGCACAACAAGCGCGTTTTCTAACGCGAGTTTTTCGTCCACTGTGAGTCCTGTTTCGCTAGAAGAAACTGCCGTGGTTAGTGGATCTTCCTCTCCACCTTGTTGATAGAGGTTTTGATCCATGGACAGCGGGACGGTCACAGTGCCGCCCTGGTGGTCGAAGCTCTGCAGCGGTGGCGGGAGTGAGAATTCCAGAATTGTCTCTGCTGGTTCCACGCAGTGCTCTATACTTGTGGCACCCTGCGCGGACTCCGTTCCTGGAGGGCAGCTCATGCAGCCATGGCTTCGCTTTCCAGCCCAATTCACGTGCGGGCTCTCATCAAGCAACTGCAGCCAGTCTTTGTTGCTCATGTAGGTGTTTGCAGGACACGCAACGCAGGCAGAGCCACTCCAGCGCTGACCAGCAGAACAGCTGGGGAAGCACGCACCCAGTGCGGCGCCCGACGAAGATGCACCACTATCCAACCGTACCATATGCTTCGGACATGCAACTGACGAGCTCTTCTTGCGCCGACGTGCAGCTAGAGCGTGCCCTTCTGCTATGGCAATCTTTCCATAAGCTAAAGCCTTACTTCCAGTTGTTTTCTCTTGATGTGCCTGTGCATCCTCACTGCGTCTCGAAGCCACCAGTGCGGCGCCTGTTGTGCCCGCTGCTGACATTACTGAACTTCCGGCGGTACTAGAGTCGCCCCCCTGTATCGCTGGCACTGTGGATGCACCAGAAGGATCTGCAGCATTTCCGTCGGAGTCGGACGGTGGAGCCGTAGTTGTAACAATTGGCTCCTCTGGTGCACGAATGCACAACATCCGCGCCTTAGCAGTTTCCAGCGACTCCTTCGGTATCTGGATCTCGAAGTTTCCGCTCGCGTCTTGCTGCAACAAAGCTGCTCCATCGCCTGCTTGTGGACCGTCGAGCAGCACTACGCCTCGTTCAAGCGATACGGTGTTGGCGATATGCCGTCTGAAGGCTTTGTTTGGCAGCAAATCGTTTATCGGCGCTGTGAATCGCATTGCACGCATTGCGCGTTCGATAGGGGACAACTTGTCTTTGTCTTTCTCGTAGACCTCCAGTGCACGCTCTGTCGGAGTCGGTGTCTTGCCTTTCAAATCATCCGTTGACTCATCATCTTCTCGAGAGCTGGATAGTTTCTCGTGATGATCAGTTTCTGCTGAATGATGTCTTTGTTTTAGACTCTTCCGAACGACTTTCGATGCTTCGGCTACCTCTTTTCGCGTCAGAGCATCTTTCTCATCCTCTTCACCTATTTGAGGCTTTATCTCATCTCCGCTATCCGAACTCGGTGGTAAGGACACATCACTAACGATGACTTCCTCGTCTGGATCCGCATGCGGTCTTTTCGCTAGTTCAGTGTTGCCTGCAGAAGTCGAGATGCTCCCGAAGGTCAAGTCTCGGATCCTCGAGAGCATATCCGCAGTTTTCCTGTAGAACGTGATCGAGTCCGATCTTTCTGGAACGTCGTTATCATCTTCGCGCACAGCGTTTTCTTGTCCAATATGCTTTTCGTCGTGCAACAGCTGGAAAGAGTCCGATGTAGTTCCCACTTCACCAGAAGATGCTGCCGACATCGAGGGACGGGGATCCTGACTTCCGTCTTGATTTACTATACGTTCGTTGTACGCTGTCGTGGCGTCTCCAAGATCCTCTCCATACAAGCCACCACGAACAGGCGATGCAAAAGTCAACGACTTTTGCATCTTTCGGAACGATGCAACACGCTGGTCTTCTGTTGCCAATGCCGCGCGCTCCTCTGCGGCTCTCTGGGCTTCCATCGCTTCTTTCTCTGTCACATCTTCACCGTACAAGGCCTTATTCCGGAACAGCAACTCCGCAGCTGCTGCGTCATTCGAACCGGTCATGCCGTAGGTGACATTTGATGGGGCTTTGACATTGTAAATGGGCATTTCGGCGTCAATTCCGAAACCAAGTCGCTTTTTGTCCGGAACCGGAAAGTTGATATCGAAACCGAATGTCCCCTTCGTCAGATCCGGCTCGAAGCCAATGCGCGGCACGACTCGTTTTTCGACTTCAAATGGTCCCAAGCTGTAGTTTCTGGCTGATATCCCCAGCGACAGCTCTACTTCCTGAACTCCGTTCCAAACAACTGCCACTTCGTTCGATTCCTCCCAGTGCACGAAAAAGCAGCCTCCTGGAGGCATCCCTTCTAAATTGCCAGTTGCAAACATGTACGGAAGCTCTCCAAACTTCGACCCGCGCGTCTGAGGTGCAGGTAAATCCGAAAATTTTTCTACACCGTAGGTCGCCAAATTTGAATCCAACTTCTGTTTGGTCAGTCTCGAAACCCACAGCGCTCCACAGAAATCGGCGTTCCCGGGGCCTGCGCAAGTCGTATTGCAAGTCTGCGCTTCTTGCATCACCTGCAGAAACGGATCTGCCACGTCAAAAATTTCCGTCCTTCGCGTCAAAAACTCAGTACCACATTGCGGAATTAGGTTCATCGCAGCAGCACGACAAGCCTCGCGAGCTGCGTCGCGCTGGCCGTCTCGCGTTGCGTAGAATTGTGCAGCTTCTGCGATCGCCTTTCCATGCACCGACACAAAACCTGCCGGGCACTGGAACCGCTCGAGTTCTTTCGGTTGCGGAGGAGGCGGTGGACAAGTGTTAGTCTCTGCGCAAGGTCTAAGCCGTTTGCACAACTCCGCAGAGTCAAATAGATCATCTTTGCAGGTCGAGCATTCCGTTTCCGGATCTAACAAGGGTGATGCAACGCACTCCAAACAGCGGCTTCGGCGGTCGTAGATTTCGCTCTCGCACACACAGGCACACTGCTCCTCAGCACTCGTCGACTCCTCATAGTTTCCGGCCTCGTCAACAGATGATGTCCACACCTCCACCGGGAATGGCGCCACAAGCTTCCCGCGACCATTGCACTCAAATGCCGCATCGCCGCATTGTTCTGCCGCCTTACGGCACTTGAGAGTTGCTGGGTCCCGCACGTATTCCGGAATTGAACAGAAACTGCATTTCGGTCCGGCGTAGCCCTCATCGCAGTCGCAAATGCAGCCCTCCCCGGACCATGTGCGCCCGGTGGCTACCCCGCGGCCTGAGCAATCCGCGTCACGAGTGCAGAGGCCGCAATGACTGTCGTCCGTGAAACCATGAACGGCAAACGGAATCTTGCCGGATTTCGCTGCATTTTCATCTTCCCATGGCGGAATCTCGTGCGGGATCACGCCTGTGGAGCTGCCTGCAGGACACTCAAGACAAAATCGCGTTCCGCCACCTGGCGAGTAGCTGTTTTCCGGACACTGCATGCAACGTGAGCCACCAAAAAACCCTTCACCTGGGGGACACTTCGCCTGACACTGCTCCACAGCAAATGTGCCCGCAGCACTCGTCGTGTTGACCGGACACGGCAAGCAGGTGGGCCGCTCGCCTCCGGGTGAGAAGAAGTTCGCGGGGCACAGATTGCAAGTGCGTGTGGTCAAGTACAAGCCGTGACCTGGCGGACAAACCGAAGGGAAGCATTCGGTGTCACCTGGCGTAGAGGTCTGCCCCTCCGGACATCGCGTACAACTCGGGTTCAAACCTCCTGTGCTCACCCAGCCTCCGGGACAAACGTAGCAGGTCCAGTCAAATCCCGAGGAGCCCCTAGCCTCCTCCGCAGCATCTAAATCCTCTGCATCCTGTTCGCGCGTCCTGTTGGTATCCACGTAAAAGCCATAACCGGGCTCGCATTCGGTCTCCACCCGATTCTTGAAAAAGCGCCCAAACGCGGCTTTGAGATCGTCGTCTCGCTTCAGCGTATACCACAAGCCTAGCGCATCAAAGCCCGGCGGCCTCGCAACTTTCGTGTCGCCACTCTCGTCCACATCCGCATCCGGGGTGCCGCCCGACGCAATGATCTCATCGTCGCTTTTGGCAACTAGCGTGATTTTCGAGTTGAAATACATTTTTGACGAATCCACAGATTCGTAGGTGCGCGCCACAGCACGATGGCTCTGCTGCAACAGAACCGCAATTGTACTACCTGCAGAAGATGACAAGGGATGGATGATGCTACCGGAATGCCCTATCTCGAGCACACTTCCGTCTCCTGTTGATGAGCGAGGAAGCTCTTCCTTGCTTTTGGTGACATACCCTGCTTTTGTCATCGTACCCGAGGCCTTGTCGCCTTTCACCCTGGCCCTTTCCACCCGTTGGCTCAAGTAATTTTCATACTCTCTCACTCTCTGCTTTTCCTTTTCCTCCTCAATCGCTTCTTCATCTTCGTCTTCTTCCTTGCGACGTAAAAAAAGACCGTCGGCGCCCACTAGCGACATGTCGGGTCCGAAGGTTGTCTCCACCCTAATCAGATACTTTCGCTCGTCCACCACCTTCTTCACTTGAGCCTCCACCCAAGTCTCCATTGCTTCAATCTTTGCCGGGTCATCCATGCCCTCCTGGTCCTTTGGGCAAACCGAGAGTAGCACCTTAGTACTAGCCGGCGCCACACACGCCGAGACGGAAGTCGCCCCGGGGCGGCCCGTTCCGCTCCCACTTGGGCACGGCCGGCAACGAAGTTCAGGTGTATACCAAGTTACTGTCGCTAGCATGCTCACAGTTGAATACGTATTCATCGGACACGGCGAGCATTTCTTATCGAGCCACCGCTCTCCGGCCTTGCACTCGGGGACACAATCTTCTATTCGAGTCGCACCTGCCACTCGCGTAGTGTAGTAAGCTGGACAAGACACGCACAAGTTCGGCACTACATTCTTAGACGACTTCGCCTCCCGCGGCTTCGAAAAACCAGGAAAGCCCCCGTAATAGCTGCCCAGGGGGCACGCTTGACATACACCGTCAATCCAGCCATGGCCCGGCAAGCATCGAGGAGCACAGAACGGGTTCTTGCTTGCTTCCGAACCGGGTATGGCGGCCGAGCCGAGTCGTGACAATACCGACGCGTCGCACGTACGCTGCTCCGTGCCTTCGGAAGATCCATATTCTGGAGCAAGCATGTTCGCGTTCAGCATGGAAAGCACAGCCACCACTGCGTCCGTTCCAGGCGGACATCGCTGACAAGGCGCATCGGGAAAGAGCGAATATTCTTTTGATGGATCGCAGCGTTGACAACGGCGTCCGATCGGATCCCAACCAAATCCCTTGGCGCAGTTCCCTTTGCATTGCGCGCCATCACTGCTGCCGCCCCCCACCGTTGTGGTGTCTGCGGGACACACCAAACAATCCACGCCAGCGGGGGAGTAGCGCCCAGCCGGACACGGTAGACACCGCACCGCGTGGCCGGGCAACGTGCCCAGCTTCGGTTGTAGAATCCGCGCTGGTGCTGATCCTGGCTCGCAACTCTTAAATGTGTCGTACATGGCCTCGATCTCTGTCCAAAATTCAACCGACTCCGCGCCAGGAACAGTTTCAGGTGCAGGCGTCGTGGTTGTCACAAGACCAGGAGGTGGCGGTGGAGGAACCTCCACCGTAAATTTGATGCTGTCCATCGTGAGCTGTGGAGCCACCAATCCTGTGATCTCCTCGAAACGTCGCAGCTCACCCGCTAAGAATTCAGCAAGTAGTTTCGCTGTCGGGACGAGGAGTCTGCCTGTTTCATCATTTTCTGCGTCACGGATCGCTTTCAGCTCGCCACTAAGCGCGGCCTCGCTTGCCGGAATATTTTGCTGTGCCTCGAACTCGTGCAATTTGCGCAAATATGCTTTGAATTGCTCGATCAGGTCCCGAGCCACCGCTTTTTCCCTGTCCTCTGCGTCCCGCAGAGCTTGCTTCGCTGCCATCTCTGCTTCCCGTCGCCGCCGCTCCGCCTCAAGGTCCGCCTCGCGTTGTCGACGCAACATGCCCATCCGCTTGAAATATCGCTCAAAATCAAGCTCCGCCCGGTCGCCAAGATTATCCGCAGTCTCGGAAAGGTCATCGGTGTCACCCTTGCTCTTCTGCTCACCCTCTTCTAAGAGTGACGTCGAAGCGCCTTTTGGTCCTGCATTCGACGCCAAAGTCTTCTTCGTCTTTGTTGACACCAGGGACGCACTTCGCGCAGCGTATGAATCACGTGCAAGGATCTTGCTCATCGCGCTGTTGGTTTGTTCCTGATTTTTCTGGTCTTTGAGCTGGCCTACATCTGCATCATGGTCATGGACAACTGCGCCGGTCTCGTCGAAGGATGGCGACATTCTTGTATGCAGCTGCTGCGCCCGCATAGAGGCATCCCGTTCCACCGTTCTTCCCGAAATCTTATGAAACTCCTCAGCAGAAAGCTGGCGCCGCTTACGAAGAAGCAGATTGGGCTCTAGAATCACATAAGGGTCCTCGACATGCTGACTTGCCTCGACAACATCGACTGTCGGCTGCGATGCAAACAACGCGGCGTCCTCAGGCCCGTAACCGGATCGAAACCAATCTTCGGTCGCTTCTTTTGTATGATATACAACAGACACGAGCGAGTGCTCACCATTAGTCTTGGCAAGCTCTCCTCCTGCCCGTCGATTGTCATTCTGCGCAATAGTATCAGCATCTTCGTCTTGCAATTGAAACGCGTTTTTGTGTGATAGCACACGCTCAACGAGTGCCCACATGCGTCGCAATAGTACCAGCTGCTCCTGTTTCTTCGCTGGCGAGGCATTGGTCACGTTGAATGCGATCGGATACACGCCCAAACTTTGCGTCACGTTGAATTTCATATGAGGCCCCGGAATGATTGTTCCGTAGTCCCAGTGCGGATGGCGCTCTGTCCTCTTGTTTGTGTCGTTTGTAGTTTTGTTCGCGGAGTCATTATGGACGGGCTTGTCCTCTAGTTGGTGAACAGGACGCAACGTCGGTCGCTTTTCGAGCGGGTCATATTCGCCCGGCGGACCCGCAGCCGTGACCCTGAAGCCTAGATTTGGCCGTATCGATCCGTCTGGGCCAGCGAATCGTATATGAAATGGCGTAATATCGACGTCGGCCTTCAGTCTCTTTTTCGTACTCGTTGCCGTCGCGTGCAAATTCGTGTCCTCGTCTATCCCGCTGCCATTGGAGGCGGTCGTTTTTAGCGTGACGTTCCGTGCACGCGCTGTCGCGTTCCTTGCGCTGCCAGGTTCCGACAAAAGGTGCGTCTCCACTTTGAGCGCCTGCACCTTGCCATGAACGCCATCCACTGGGTGCGCCGCAACGAACGAGGTCTGCGCGGCCGCGGTAAACGCAGTCTGGACTGCACTGCCAGACACATTCACTGTAGCGTTCGACCCTGCTGTGAATATGACCTGCACAGCAATGGGAACCGTTTTCGACGTATCACTGTCGTCTCTTTTGAAGCTTCTGGCTCGGCGGACAACGCGTGCACTCCCATAACGACGTTGGGTGCGGGACCTGCGACCACTTCTGGAAGCAGCGGCTCGCCGCTGTTGATGGTGTACGGAAAAATCCACTAAATTCTCGTGTCCCTCTACCTCATCATTTTCATAATGATCAGTTCGCTGGTGCTCGTCATCTTCATCATGATCATGCACAACCAAGCCCCCGGTTGCCGCTGTTTCATAAGTCTCATCTTCTCCGTATCCGTCGTGCACTTCTTCGACGACGCCGCGTCTCCGTATCGCACGCCCGGGCGCGTCAGCATTCCTAACCAAAGCCGGCGAAGCAGCCCCGTGTACCTCTTGATGCTTCCGTACCGCTTCGTGAAAGCCCTGGGCACTCAGGCCACCACTTGATGCACCAGTTTGTAACAAACTGGCTCCTTCATCGTCTAAACAGGAAACTTGCTGCACGGTCGCGGAGAGGTCCAAGTTATTTGCATCCGGCAAGAAAATCGGAAATTCATACAGTACTTCCCAGGCGAGGTTGTATTTGTCGAAATCACTTGCCAGTAAGTCGCAGGTGACAGCACCAGGCAGTGCGACAGCCGCAGTGATGTCCGCCTCTACAGCAAACTCGTTCTTGTCCGAGATCTCGGGTGTATCCGCAGAATCCGAGGAACCATTCGCCTCCTCGAAGGACTCCTTTGGCTGGGTCGTTGACTGAACCGATGTTGATTCCGCATTTACTTCTTCGGTAACATCATCCTCCTCTTCCTCCTCGTCTGAATCATCAGCGTCGTCGTCCGCTGTCTGATTGCCGGACCGCACAATTGACTGCTGGGCTCCCTCATCCACCTCAGTTCGATTTCCTCCTGCGGGGGCTACAGTAGACGTCGAGAATAAGTCACTCATATCTCCTCCAACTGAAGTCCTCTCAATTCGCTCATCGTTTCCACCTCTCTCATCTGAATTGCCCTCGACTTCGTCGTCACCCTCCAGTACTGGAAGATTCTCTGCAGGATTCGGGGCTGTCGGAGCAAGCGTCTCAGCCTCAATGCTTTCGCCATCCTCGTCGGTTTCCAGGCCTGGGACCTGTTGAATCGGTTGTAACCGGATAGCACCTCGAATTATCGATGGATCCGTGACTTCGTCTTTCTGCACTACTTTCGCCCTCACACTGACGCCCGAACTCGAAAGCGCTCCAGCGCCCTTTAGCGTGCTGCTTGAGTCCGTTGAGTTCTTCGCCCCCAAAACATCCTCAACACTACCGCGCAACAGACGGGCAAGCGCTGCATCTGAGCCCGCCTCAGCAGTTGTTGTCAGCAAAATGGTCATGCTGACTTCGACCGAGCGACTTCCCCCCCTTCGACTTTGAGGTCCGTTTCTCGAAGAATTTCGTTGCACGACTCCCGCCGTTTCCGTCTCGTTTACTTCATCCTCAATTACTTCTTGCTCCTCAACTGATTCCACCTCCTCATTATCTTCTGTTGAATTTCTACTTGCTTCGCCATCCGTAGCGTTCCTTGTTGTCCTGTTGCTGTCGGTCGTAGCGTTTCGCGTAGTCCTGTTCGGCATACTAGAATTGTTGCTTGACACATTTTTAAGCGTGCGGCTTTTCTCTAGCTGGCTGACCCCGTCACCAAACAAAAACGCAAGACTGCGTAGAGACGGGAGAAGACGCGTTCGCCCTGAATGATTTCAATGAAGAAACATCATAAACACTCAAGTGCAAGATGGTGGAGCTTCTATCATGTCCCTATTACAGAGCAACTTATAGGGCTTCACAGCTCGCATGGCATGGAGTGCATGGATCACATGGAGTAGCATGGAGCCCTTTCTTGCGCCCCTTAAAGCTCTGCGCTCCATGCACTCCATGCTACTCCATGCACTCCATGCGTGCTATAAACTACTCTGCTATTAAAATTGAATGTGGTCGAACAACACCAAACAATTACCCCTTCTCATGATCTTCCTGGATCCAAGCTGCAGCAGCAGTGCTTCGTCTGGGCAACTGAGTTCTTGAACCGAGACGTCGCCGGCTACAAACTCTGCCGATTTTGTCTGTCCACCCGAAAGAATCCGCCCTGCTGCTTTTGCATTCACCTCGCCGAGCATCTCCTTCGCCAGTGCGTCCTTCGGCACACCTCCAACGAAATCCGCACACTCCTGGCCCTCTGGAATTCTAACAGTTACCTGAGCCGTTGCCTGAACCGTGTAGCGGAAGGTAGGTAGATAAACATGGAACTTCACCTTGCGCGATGGAGAAACTGATGCGGAGAAGAAACGACAGACAAAATTTTCTGCTGCACGCGCAGCGGGACCATACGGCGAAGCGTCCTCCGGAAGTAGTGGGTTCCTCTTGTGCTCCTGCCTGTCGACGTCGTTAGAAGTTGTAGTGCCATCCCTCATAGGAGTTTGCCCTTGTTCCTTTGCCCCAGGAGTTGCTGCTGTCGTGTTACGCCGTG
This sequence comes from Amoebophrya sp. A25, assembly GCA_905178165.1. Taxonomy (NCBI): domain Eukaryota; class Dinophyceae; order Syndiniales; family Amoebophryaceae; genus Amoebophrya; species Amoebophrya sp. A25. The sequence continues at coordinate 302,376 of CAJINU010000015.1, forward strand.
ATCTGAATTGCCCGGCCAGATTGCCTGATAACGAAAACACTTTACCCGTGACGTTGAACAAGAAGTCACGAACGACGGCCTCAGAGGTGTTTCCTAGAGAATTGTCGCGTTTCGCGGTTTCTGCTTCGTCTTGCATCGCTTGAATGAGACCAGCTTCGTCCCCTTTTTGGAGCGCGGGCTCCGAGATTTCACATTGACTTTGGTCGGGCTGTGACGCTCCAAGCTGCTGGAGTCCGGTGCCATTAATAAGCCCCGTAACTACGCTGCCGATCACCTTTCCGGGCTCGAGGCTTACTGCGGAGGAAACGGAAGTCTCGTTCGCCATATGGATATCGTACGTGATTTCGACAACTGCTGACGTGGTGTCCTTTGTCTGGGTCGACGAGTCAGCAACCTCGAGCATGCTCGTTGAAGCGTCAACGCCGTCCACACATATCACAGAAACCCTCGACTCCACAGCCAGAAGATGTCGGTTCTCTTCAAGAAGGGGCTCTTCAATTTCGTGCTGCTTGGAAGATGCCATCATGGAAAGCACACTGTTATTTTTACCTGTTGGAGTCGGTGTGCTTGTTCCAATCCCTCCTGCGAGCAAATCACTTTCAATCTGTCTATCTAGATCGTGTGCCAGGTCATCCGTCGATCCCATCAATCTTTTTGAGAAGGACTCGCACGACTCGCCTTCTGGAATTTGCAGTGAAAGTGACGCGGTTACGCTGATATCATCGCCCGGGTCAAGCTCCAGTGGCTTTCCGCCGGTGGTGTTTGTCGTTCCAAAGGCGAACTTCTTATTTGTTGCAGCGGCCATTCCGTCAATCTTGTATTTTGGGGCCGGTGGGCCTGGTGTTGTTCTCTCGTCTCCCTCTTCAATGACCGGAACCTCAGAGGGCACGCTCGGATCGCGTGTCACAACAGGCGCCATCGAGATGGGCTCCTCGGTGGTCTGGTTCATTTCTGCCGACAGTTTCGCAGCTTCTTTTTCGCGAACCTTACCGAAAGCTTCCTCGTTGATCGGATCGTTTGAGGTGCCGAACACTAGCTTTTTACAGCCGGACTTGACTCTGAACAACGCATCCCGAGAAGCGGCCCTTATTTCCATCTTCAGTTTCCGCACTTCCCTCGGGATTGGTGGTGGCTTTTTGTAACGAGTGAAGTTCAGCATGACTGGCTCGTTGACGTCAAGATCCTCCTCCTCTGTCGGCGCAATGGTAGTCGCAGTCTCGTCCGACTTCGCTGTTATTGATGTACGTAGTACACGAGCTTTGTCCGGCTTGATGCTGGAATTCAGCTTCATCGTTGATGTTTTGTTCCTCTCCCTCGATGCATTTTCTAGTCGTATGGTATTTTCAGGACCCTTCTCGAAATCGAAAGCCCTGCTAAGTGCCTGCCTGCTCACGCCCCGGCGATCACTAGCGAGCAGAAAAGGGCAGTTTTTTTCACGGGAATCACGAAGGAGCGCAAACGAAGGTAGACGCTCCCGTACACATGCGCGGTATGCGCGAAGTTTTTCAAACTGCCGCTCGCGGTTGGCCGCGTAGACGGCAAATGCGTCGTAGCCAGAGATTACATTGCGCAGCTCCCTGCCGGCCTCCGTAAGCAACAAAGCAGGAAAGCGAGTGACACCTGGTGCCGCCGTCACTTTCACTGAGCTGTTGCCAGGACGACGAGGTGACACGTTGCCACCAAATGTTGACGTGTTACTTCTGTTGTAGTTCCCAGAGGCTCCAACTATCCCGATTTTTCCCTGCACTGGAACCGGAATTTTCTGACCACGAGCTACAAGAGCCCGTTTAAACGCTGTTCGACAGGTAAGCTCGCGCAAAGCCGGCGAATCCGCTTGCTCCTCCACTTTTACATCAACACTCTCCACTGTAGCACGGACTCCGCCAAGCTCGCCTTCACGCACTGCACCACTGACTAGGTTGTCCATATCCTCCGGCGCGGCTACGAGGTCTAGCCGCGACGCCACCTCTCCGTCAACGCTTGGCGAAATATAGGCCGTGAGCTTCACGGGCACTACGACCATGCGAGTTTTTTTCGCCTTAGAACCAGCGCCACGCCGCCGGAAAAATGTCGCTCCGCGATGAGAAAGATAAGCACCCACGTCGTAATTATGCATGCGATAGTAGCCTTTTGACCTTTTCACACCGTTGGGGAGCGGCGCGCTGTGCTGCGAAGTTCCAGTAGAGACTAGAGACACTGCCCGTCCGTATGCCACCGAAACAAGCGCTTGACCCCGAGCCGCAGCGGTACCATTTCCTGTTCCGTTCGTCGTATTCCCTCCTGTCCTCGCCGAGGCAGACGGACGCGATTGTGCCAATTTCTCATCCGGCCCGTTGTCTCGTGGACACTGCACGTCCATTTCTACGACCACATCCACTGGTGCAGCAGATCGTTGAGCCAGTCTCTGTGCGAAGCTTTCTCTTGCCACATTCAAGCGCGCCTCAAATTGCTCGCAGGTCTCCCTACTTGAGTCGTATGTCATTAAGAGTGTGGCGTGAACAGCCACGTGATCGCCCGAGGTCAGCTGCATTCCACCAACTGTAAAATTGAGTGTGCGTGGAAGCATGGAGCGAAGCTCAAAGTCAAGAGCTGGTCGTGGAATCGAAGAAACATCGAACGCAAGTCGCTCTGGTCGATCATCGCTTTGATTTTGCGAGACTTGGAGCTCCAGGCTTCGACGTTGGCCTTGTCGCGTTATCACGTCAAAACTCAACGCTTTTTTGCGCGTATAGACCGTTGTGGAAAACGTTTTTGGTAGAGAAGAAGTGAGTTGCGCAGCGAGTTTTGCGACCTTTGCGCGTTCAGTGACGAGATCCACGATTAGCTTTTTGCTCAGTGGAGATTCGGTCATCGTCTCCGTCGTAGTGCTTGTGTGAGAGGAGAAAGCGGAGCCGTTGAGGCTCAGCTGGAGGTCGAGACTCTGCGCCGCAACCTCGAAAGCCAAATTTTTCGACGGGCTACTTTCGTTTCTTGACGGCTTTGCGTCTGCGAAGTCTTCAGTGGCAAGCGAACGATCGAACGTGATATCCGCTCTTCCGCGGATTTGGAACGGTGTCACTGTCATGCGTAACGCGGCCGTAGAATTTGTAGCATTACCACTTCGTTGTGACTCAGGCGTTGGCGATGGTGTGAAGGGTCCAGTAGTGAGATCGTCCACTTCGGTGGTGGTTGTCGCAACTCCAGGTCTCTCGCCGATTGTGTTTGTGGGAGGACCCTCCGTTCTTCTGCCCTCTGGTCCTTCCGTCGTGGTGCCCTCGCCCTGTGCAGTCTCGCTGCTCGTCGCAGCCGCCGCTTCAGCTATCGTAGAACCATCATCTGTAACAGCAGTGGTCGCTTCGCTGGACTCCATCGGCAGAGATGAAGCAGTCGCATTCGTATTTACTTTATCATCAAGAAAAGTGACCGTAAACGTCAGTCGCGTGGTTATCTGTGGGGTTTGTGCGACGGTTGCACCACCAATGATCATACCCTTGCTCAGTGTTGTTGCTTCCACAGCTTCTTCCAGTTCCGATATGTTGAGCTGCTGCGTCCCATTTGTACCTTTCATGCCTTCGTCGCCGCGAAACGCTCCCGAAGAATTGCTTTGATTGCCTGTTGCATCACTTTCATCTGACGTCGAGGGGATAAACCGATAAGTAATTTGCAACGTCACAACCTGCTCTCCTGTTTGGAGATTTGCCATTTGCAAATCCTCCTTGTCCGCATACAGAAATAACAGCAAATTGTCAGTCGAATTGTCATCCCCGGTGGTTGCTTCCCCGGTCAATTTGGTAGTTTTCGTTTTTGCAGTGGTACAATCTAAATCGACATCGACGTCCACGTCAATATCTGTTGTTTGCGCGTCCCCATCCGCTTCCACTTTCGCTCCCACGGCGTTCGCAAGGTCAGTGGCTGTATGATTGTCCTCAACCCGCTTTTCTGTTTCGTTGCATGTCTGGTTTGCAGGAATCACAATCGTTGTCGTCACGACGACATCAACGCTACCCGTTTTGTTCGTGTGATTATCAGCCGACGTCACGTTGCCTCTGTTGCCGGCAGTTTGATTTACGCCAGACAAGGGCGCTCGAGAACTACTTACGGGCAAAGTGGGTGTCTCTGTCGAACCCGCAGCGACGATCGTACCTGGAGCGCCAGTGCTGGTAGTTTTCTCTAGTGAAGTTGCAGCCGGCGTCGAAGCTTCGCTGGAATCGGATGCGACGGTCGTACCCGGGGCGCCAGTGCTGGTGGTCTTCTCTGCTGAAGTTGCAGCCGGTGTCGCAGTTTCGCTGGAATCTGATGCGACGGTCGTACCCGGGGCGCCACTGCTGGTAGTCTTCTCTGCTGAAGTTGCAGCCGGCGTCGAAGTTTCGGTAGCATCCACACTAGCTTCTGTTGAAAGTGCATCTGCTCTCCGTATCACATTCGGTGTGCTGCTGTCCGTTTCGTTTGCCGAAGCTGGGGGCAGCGTGGTTGAACCCTCGCTGACAACGGCGGGCGCGGTTGTCGTTTCTGCCGGTCCTGTAAAGCTAGTTGCGTTGCTGCTAGTTTTATTAGCAGGCGCTAGAGGCTGAGTTGGAGTCTGACCAAAATCCGCGGACGGAGTTGTTGACACTCCATCGGGTTTGCTTGTTGTTGCATCACTCACATTGCCACTCGTTTGATTTCCCGTAGGTGGAGGTAGTGTTGACGTGACGCCACCGCCTGCAGCCGATGTCGATGCTTCTGCTGAGGTTGTCGTGGCCTTTGCATCGCTGACAGTTTGATTCGTGGAATCTGGAGCCGGTGTAGTATTTTCGCTGACGTTTGCAGCAGGGACAGTGGATACAGCAGCAGCCGTGCTTCCATCAGATATGTTCCCAATGACAATCGTTGTCTCGATGGTTACATTTCTGCTGCTTGCATTTACGCCAGGCACTGCTGCAGCAGTCGGCGACTCAGGTTCACCAGCCGTAGACAGTGGAATACTGGACGCATTCGTGCCGGATGCTGGTGCAGATGTAGTTGTTTCCATGCTAGACACTTTAGCGCCCAAGACGGCCGCAGCCGTAGACAGTGGAATACTGGACGCATTCGTGCCGGATCTTGGTGCAGATGTAGTTGTTTCCATGCTAGACACTTTAGCGCCCAAGACGGCCGCAGCCGTAGACGGTGCCATACTGGACGCATTCGTGCCGGATCTTGGTGCAGATGTAGTTGTTTCCATGCTAGACACGTTAGCTCCTAAGACGGCCTCAGCAGTGGACGGTGCCACACTCGACGCCTTCGTGCCGAAGACTGGTGCAGATGTAGACGTTTCCATGCTGGACACGTTAGTGCTCAAGACGGCCGCAGCCGTAGACGGTGCCACCCTAGACGCATTTGCTCCGGAGGCTGCCGCAGATGTAGTCGCCGCTGCAGAAGCGTTTACGCCGGAGGCTGATGCAGATGTAGTCGCTTCTGCAAAAGCGTTGCTTGAAACAGGCACAGATGTAGTCGCCTCAGCAGACGCATTGCCTGAAACAGGCGCAGATGCAGTCGCCGCTGCAGACACGACGTGTGCGCCTGAGGCCGGGGCAGCGGTAGTCGCCGCCACAGAAACATTCGCGCCCAAGGTCGTCGCGGAGGAAGTCGCCGCTGCAGAAATGTTAGCGCCTGAGACAGGCCCAAAAGTAGTCGCCGCTACAGAAACATTAGAGCCGGAGACTGGCGTAGTAGAAGGCGCCGCTCCAGAAACATTAGCGTCTGAGACGGGCGCAGAGGTAGTCGCAGCTGCAGAGACGTTGCCGGAGGCAGGCAAAGACGTGGTCGCCGGTGCAGAAACATTAGCGCCTGAGACGGGCGCAGATGTAGTCGCAGCTCCAGACACGTTGCCTGAGGCAGGCACAGGTGTAGTTGCCGCCACAGAAATGTTTGCGCCTGAGACCGGCGCAGATGCAGTCGCAGCTGCAGAAACGTTGCCGGAGGCAGGCATAGATGCAGTTGCTGCCACAGAAACATTTGCGGCTGAAACCGGCGCAGATGTAGTCGCCGTTGCAGAAACGTTCACGGCTGGCGCAGAAGTAGTCACGACTGCAGAAACATTTGTGCCTGAGGCCGGCGCAGTGGAAGTCTTCGCCACAAAAACATTGGCGCCTGAGGCCGGCGCAGGTGTAAATGTTGCCAGGGACGCACTCGCGCCTGACGTAGTCGGCGTAGATGTAGACGTAGCCGCAGAAGCACTTTCGTTCACTGACGACGTCGACGTCACCGATGAAGATGGTGTGCTGGGAGCCCCGGTTCCACGGGCCGCCGTGGTAACATCTGGCCCGGAAGTAGCAGTCGTGGGAGGCGAGGTCTGTCTAGGTGGTACAGTCGTAGTCTCTGTAGGAGGCAACGGGAACAGGACACTGAAGTCGAGTGACACGGAAATTTTCGTTGCCGGAACTTCCGCAACAATGGCTCCTCCCAGCCACGCTCCCTTTGTGACCGTGGTGTCTTTTACGGCGTTAGTCAGCTCCGCGACATCAATGGCACTTGCGACGCCTGCCGAGCCAGTCGAGTCATCGGCCACGTTGAACTTATATGTGATCTTCACCTCCGCGGTATTCGTAGGGGCTCGATCTGCTGCCTTTGCCGATCCATGATCTGTGGTCCGCAAGAACATGACGACTGCACTGGTGCTCGTATTCGAAGTCGAACTACTTCCGCAATCCAATTCGACATCGACATCAATGTCGAGATCCGCCGACGATCCACTAGCTTCCATGGCTTTCCCCACGTTATTCGCAAACGAGTCCGCAGCTCCGTCTTGCTCGAGCTTTGCTTGTGTCTGTGCACAAGTCTGATTTGCTGGGAGTGTCAGTTTGCTGGTAACCACAACATCGACAGTGTCCTCCGCAGCCGGCGCAGCGGTCGTCGAAGTTGCCGACATCACTGGCGAGGCAGGAGCCCCAGTGGAAAAGAGCGTAGGACTCGCGGTTGTGGCACCTGAAAAGCTACTTCCTGAAACCGAAGTCGTCGCAGACGGTGATGAGGGTGGGATGGACGGCGCTTGCGTCGTGACACCGCTTGGTATCGCAGCACCTGGTGGAACTGTTCCCGCCACAGAAGGCGGGAGCGAGGATGCCCCACCTGAAGGACCCTGCGGCACCACGCCAGGTGATGGAGATCCTGCTGGTGCGGCGGTAACGTTCGCGCCACCGGGTGTAAGTCCAGGCCAATATGCGGGTCCAGCAGCAAATGTTGATGCTGTTGTCGAGTTCCCAAGCAGTTGTGCTCGTAGATCTGACAGATTTCCAACTGGTGCGTGGAAGTCGTCACGTTCGACTTTGAGTATGTCGTGCAATACGCGCACTGCAGAGTCAGGAGTCGGTTTGATGTCGTCTGGAAGTAGCGAAGTGATGCTCCCGAGTACGTGGGAGCTGTCGATGCCGAGACCCGTCACGTTCGTCACTCCGAATGCTTGCAGCCGCGACAACACCCACTGGAACAGAAACTCACGACCTGTTTTGGTGTGCAACATGTATCGAGCGAACTCTCGGCCGATCGACTCGGTCCTCAAATCGGTCATATTGCTGGTCGATGTGATGTTTTGCATCAAAACGTCGATCACCGAATGAAGAAACCTATGCATTGCGTTGATCACATCCCACGACATGCGAGTAGCGCGCTTCCTTGCTTGCTCTGTTCGCATTTCTTCCATATGATCCACAAAGATCTGCAGCACTGCCTGGCCAGCATCGGACTCGACTAGTTTATACAGAAAAAAGTTGCCAAAGTCAGACGCCTCTCCATCAGCCAGCGCAAGCGAGACAACCAAATGACGCAAAAAGGCGCGCACGCTTTCGTCCTCGACGTGAATGCTAGGCATCTCGAAAGGCTTTGAGTTTGTGAATGAAGAATTCGTGCTGCCGTTTGTTGACGACGTGTAGTTTCTTGAGGTGAAGGTCCCACTACCACTCGGATAATGCGTCTTGTCTCTTGAGGCAGTTCTTAATGATTGATCTTCGAGGTCTATCGCAGTCATCTTTAGCGTTTTCCCATGCATGTTGGTGCTGCGGCGCTCGATTCCTTGTATGTCGGGCCCTCCACCGCGACTTGTCGAAGGCGCCACAAAGAGATCAAACTTCAACTTCTTATTTTCTTTATTTGGCTTGTAGTTTATCAGCTTGGCCACCATGCCACGAATGAACTGCATTACTGCTTCCTTGTCTACTTCCACGTGCTGGCTTCCACGTCCAGATTGCTGCCCTGGTGATACACCAAAACTCGCCATGTTAAGTAGATCCTGGTCCACACTCATTTCCGCAGTAAGCGCGCTGGAGTCCTCTTTGTTGAGTCTCTTTTGGCGCAAAAGCTCGCGCTCCTCACGCCTGAGCATAACGTTCGAGACTCCCAAATTTGGTCCCTGCGCTCGCAGTTTTCGTAGGCTGCGCATAAGAAAAGAGCCCTGTGGCTCACCATCACCAGAATCAGCGTCCGCGTCTGGGAAAGGCACTCTGTTGACCCGTTTCTGAAACCTGGTGTAGATATTTTGCAGTGCTGGCATCTCCAGGGGCACACCAAGAAGTTCGGCAGTAAAGTTGCGTACGAAGCTGGAGCCCGCTTCGGTAGTGCCAAGAACATGGACAAACGAAAATCCTTCGAGCGCAAAGCTCAGAGACTGCGTATCGTCGTCCTCTTGCGTCAAGTTCGCCACGAGTTGTCCGAGGAAGTCCGGCGACATTTTGACAATCGATTCTGTCGACCGCTTGATGAAGCCTCTCAGGTAGTTGCGCCCGGTCCTAGAGTGCCCCAGCATACGGACAAAAGTTGGCGCTTTTCTCGAATCCGCTCGTTGCAATTGCGCCGCCAAATCAAGGAGGAAGATTTGGGTACTACGTGGAACGTAGGCCAGGTCCTTCGCACTGATGTGATACAATTTCTGCAAGTAAAGGCCCGCCTCTGCAAGGCGGACTTGCAGCCGGCGAATTGGCCCGCCCATATCTCGCGAGAGGACGGCTTGCGCTGGGCTCTGGGAGAGGGAGGTATTCGTCCCATTGCCCGCGCCTCCGAATGTATTATTCGCACGGAGACCCGTCCCAAAGCTGGATCGTCCTGTCGCTCCTCCTGCGGCAACTGGAGCAGGTGGCACACCAGAAGTCGGATACGATGGATAGCTACTCGGTGACACTGTCGTCGCACGTGCAGCCGACGGCTGTCGGTTCTGGATTCCGCCCGCTTCCAGCAATCGTGGTGATCCGCTATCGTGCGAAAATGTTGACGCAGTGACGTTCAGTTTCAGCCTGCTGGAGGATTTTTTCAGCTTCTGATCATTCACAAATGCTGTGGCACCGCTAAAACCACTATCGTCGTCATGCTCTCCATCTGGAACGGAATGCTGAGTGCTTCTGTCTTCGTTTTGCGTGTCACCAAAGAGCGACCCCACGACACCGGAACCAAAGGACATCAGCCTGCCGAAGAGGTCATCTGCTTCTTTGAGGCTTGTGCGTCCGGTTTGCAGAAGAGAGACCTGCAAGGCCTTCTTGAGAAATTTCTCTTCGATAGCCGTCGTGTACCCTAATTCAGCTTCTATATCTCGCTGCGCCTCGCTTGAAGAGCATTTTGTCTTGGTGTTTTCTCTGCCACCAGAAAGATACTTGTCCTCATCTTTACTTGAATGACCACGATCTCTGATGTAATTTTTTTCCGCGCTACTGGAAACATCACAACTTTGCGTCAGTGTTCGTCCTTGATGCGCAAGAACCTGAAGAAGGCTCGCTGAAGAAACGGCCGGTCGATGTCTCTGCTTATGGAAACTCTCTTCCGCCTCCTTTCTATGCTCAATACCATTGAGAGAAACTACTCTAAACTCATCTTTTTTTCGCTTACGGAAACCTGTGACCGAATGTCGCTTGCGCCTACTGCGTTGTCCTCGCCGAAACGCGCGGACAAGCGGCGCAGATCTTTCTCTTCTTCTTGAAAACCTAGGAGTTCTAAGAGAATCACGTTGATGATGACCATCCTGGTTTCCTAGCGCATTGTGACTGTGGTGTCCTCCAGGCCAAACCGCCATCCAAGTATTGGACGTCGTGTTCTTGGTCCACCAAGGAACCTTCGCCGCGCCGAACTTATTCCATCGTTGCAAGGCATCAGCGAGGAAGTCCGTCAACTCCTTGCTGTCCATATGTGACGAGCGGTAAAACCAACTTTTCACCAATGCCTTCCCTTCAGGCGAGTCGGCCAACATATCGAGGAAAACACGCGCCTCTTCTGTCCCTTCCCGTGCGAGTCCCGCCACAATAGCCTTGAGAAGCGCGAAGGGTCCGCGAATCAGTTTGCGACGCAACTCGCAAACCCACACGCCGAGGAACGCTTTTGCGTCGGCGAGCGTCTGCAACTCATCAAGCATCCGCTCAGCCTCTAATTTTCCTGTCTCCACGTCGTTTTTCTTCGTCATCTTTTGCAAGATCTCTCCCACTGTATCGAGAAATTCCTCGAAGGGCTTCGCCTCCTCACCTGACAAAATCGGCGTTTCAGTGGTCGTTTCCGTCGCCGTTGTCGCACCAGCTGCCGCTCCAGGTGGAGTTGTAGAGGAGTTCGACGATGCAGCGGGGAAGGCACCTGCAGTCTGACTTCCTTTATGTCTAGCGTAAGACCTACGTGCAAAGTCGCACTTTGCTGGAATTTTCCAGCCAAACGAGCCCCGCCCGTACCATGTGGCCTTTGGCGTCCAGGGAAGCGTTTCGATTTTGAACCGAAAGTAGTTGCAGAGCTGGTTTTGCCGCGCCTCCCGAATGGCCGCGCGAGCAGCATCATCCCACAATGGCTTCGGAGTGGTCGTGCTTGTTGATGTGTCCTCAATCGGACCTGTTCCATTCGCAAGCGGGTTCGGCATGCGCAGTTTCTTCGCAGTTACGTCAAACGTGTACTCTTCCTGGCGATACCCACCTCCACCAGACGTTGGACCCGACGACTTCATAAGTCGTCGTGCATCTTCTTGCTCCGCAAAACCCACAACACCTGCACGACCTGCTTTTAGCGACGAATCCTGGCCTTGCAGAACATCAACATTCTTTTCTCCCAATTCTACAACAAAATCCAGCGCAGAAGATGAGGCCGGATTCTTGTCTAGAAAATTAACAAAGTCCGCAGCGGTGGAATCAGGAATATGTCGATCACGACTCTTCGTATGTTCCGCCAAAGCTACTCCGTCGTCGCCAGTGTCTCCGCGTTGCGCCGTGAAAGTGGCCCGAAGAAAGTGAATGAGATTGTCTCTTGTTTGCCGGGCTGAAATGGAGCCGACTTTCGTCATCCCGAGGATCCAATACTTCAGCAGCTCACGGCCCTCTGCAGAATTTGCTAGTTCAGTCACGAACGCACGAACTTCAGGGTTAGCAACGTCGGGGTATGCAGGTGATGTTGAGGATCCTGATGTCGGGATAGTACCAGAAGGTGATCTAGATGAGAGTTTATCGGTTCTTTCAGTCGTTTCGTGCTTGTGCTGATGATCCACCTCGACCTGGTCGTATCCGTATTCTTGAACAAGCTTCTCTAAAGTGGCTGCAGCTTCAATTTCGGCTCTTTGCGCGCCGGAGCCGCTCGTGAAGGAAGTCCCCAAACGCTCCTGCTCGCTTGCTGTTCTTGTCGTTGTCGATGCCCCTTTACTACTTTCCTGTTGCAGAAATGCGCCTCCTTTTCTCGTTTTACCGAACGTTCGATCGCTCTCCTTACCAGGAAAGCCAAAACCGGTGCCGCTGCCCCGCCACGGAATGTTTTCCGCATCCCCTTTGCAGCCTATTCCCACCAAGAACTTTAACCCGGTTTTTGCTCCTTCCATGGAGTACTCCCTTTCCAAGTCCGGCGTCGGAGTCGTTGTGGTGGTCGTCGTGGTGTACAGTGGCCGTTTCTCTACATTCTTCACGTAACTTTCGTTAGACGACATTCATCTTTCACAAATCCATCTTAGACTTAGTCATAGTCTAAGCTTCATCTAAGGGGTGCTGATACTCTTCCAGAATAATAAGGCTGCAAGATGATGCTGTTGATGCCTCTAATGTATCAGATGGATTTCGAACAAGAAGTCATAATTTCGGACATGGGTATACCGAGCATGACGCCGAGCTGCAGCTGTGGCGTGATAGCCAGATCGCCGACTTCGATGCCATCGAACTCGACTTGGAGTTTCTCCACCGCAAGTCTGATGCCATCTTCCAAACCGCCAAACGCTGTCCACACGTGGTCCCGAGGAACGGTCAGCCCAAAAATGATGTGGGCTTCAAAAAGAGTCGCATTAACGTTCAGATCAACTTCCTGTCGCAAAGCTGCAGCATCTATTGCGGCTTCCTGCGCTGTAGCGTTGAACCTCGTAGACGCGCCGCTGTCCGCCGTTACATTGTGCGAGACGTTCCAATCCCTTTTTTGCAATGGCGTTTTCATGCTTCTTTGCTTGACCTGCGAACCGTTCATGGTCGCATTCACCTGCGAACCATTAGTCGCATTTGATGGCGCGTTGGGCGCTTGCTCAATCTCCTCCAGAAGACGCTCACTTTCGGAAACCAACAACTTAGTCGTGGCTTTGCTACCCCCGCCCGGCGGTAATGTGAAAATGCTAGCGTTGTTTGCCAAGCTCCACCGAACTGGAGTGTTGCAAGTGACATCCTTCACCTCGAGTTCGCTTTCTCGCGGGTTGCTGATCAAGAATGGGCGCACAATATCCGTTATTCGGGTCTTTTGCGCGAAAACGAGGAAGTTGCTGCACACAGAACTAAGATCCTGATGTTCTGGGAGCGCCCCGGTCATTCGTCGCAATGAGATTTTTGCATCGGCGGTAATCTGGTAAAAAGGAAACGTTGCACCCGTCGTCTCATTGATGCCAACTGCGTTCTTCACCTTTAATGGCACTTGTTGTTTTGGGTCCATCGGTGACAAGAACGGATCAAGGCGCCGCAAATACTCGCTCCAAGGGTTGTCTTTGTGCAGTTTCAGATTGAAGACGAGAGAACGGAAGTTTTTTGACGCCGTACTGTCTGCGTTGGAAAACGGTTGGCCAGCCGTGGCGTTGAAGTTCAAATCTGGTTGACTAGCAGCACCTACAGTGAGGTTGACATACCTGTTCGGTGCGGGTTTGTTAGATGATACAACCTTTGGCTTGCTTGTCACGCGCAGGGAAGGATTCGCCGTCTTTCTTTGCAGTGCGCTAGTGAGTGCAGCAGTCGTGCCACTTGCGACCTTGCTCGCAAGTGCCGACGCAGAAAGCGAAGAGGTGCCGTTGGTGCCGTTTTGTGGCGTTCCGTTTGCAGAAGTCCCATTGGTCGCATTACCTGTCTTCAGAGTGTAAGAAACCACGATGACGCTGCTACCAGCAGCGTCACTACCCGTATCGGCACCGATTGCTCCGATGAGTGTGCGCAGCCAGTTAATCGCGCCTAGCCTCTCGTAGCTTGCATAGGCCAGCGCGCTGCCCTCGAGAAGACTCAGTTGGAAAGCAGGTGCGCCACGCATTTGCGGTTTTGATGTTGGCCTAGGTCGTGTATCGGAGCCCTCTTTCTGTAGGGTAAAATCCTGCTCGTGCATCTCCACGCTATGTACCGGAGCAGCCTCCTGGTCGTATATGTCCTCGCCCGCTTTTTCATGATCTCCGGACGCTGCAGCGTCAACCTGGAGAAACGAATAAATGTGACCCTCGGCATCAGCTGCCACTGAAGGGGCAGCAGCCGATGCACTGTCTTCGACATCGGCGGTTGACATCACAACACCGCGACTCTCAAGTTCCCGCATCGCGCGCCGGTAAAGGTCCATCTCGCTCCCCGGATTGTTATCACCAGAAGAGCGCATGCCCTGTGACGATGGGTTCCTCGGCTCCGTGAATCCATCCTTGCCCCCTTCCTCGTCGTCTTGAATGTCCAGACCGTCGCGTCGAAGTTGCTCTAGAGCGCGCTGGTATAGAGTGCGATCATCGGGAACAGCAACATGCTCTGAGGAATCTACGGTGATCCACGACTCCTCTCGAGGATCTGTCCCTCCGTGACCACCCTGCGGTGGCACTGCAGAAGCACGCTTCGACTTTTTATGCCCAATGCCCCGCTTGTTTACACGATGCCGAGTCTTCAACAGCACTGTCCCGTTGGTACCATCTGCTACGTTCGACGATGTTGCTGCACCCTTCGGACCCATCCCGTTTACGACGACTTCAACGCCATAAACCTCTTTCAGCGCTTCTTCTACCTGTCCCACAAGATTGTTGTCCGCCATCGACCAGTCATCAATATCAGAAACTGCGATTTCCAGATCTGCGGATACCATCTCTGCTCCTGCTGGTCCAGGAGCGGGTGTAGAAATATTGACATGTAAAAAGTACCTCGAAGGAGACCCATTCTGTGAACTAACACCCTGTGCTCCACTTGCTGCTTCTCGCCATCTATCAGGACCGCGTGCACCCGTTACACGCTGAGCAGCAGCAGCGCCTTGTTTGGAACCAGAGAAAACAGTCCCGTTGCCTCCGAGAATTCGCTGCGCAGCAGTTCCTCGTCCATCTCCAGTGGAAATATTTCCCTGATTTACGACACCAGGATTAGAAATTCCGGGTCTTGTCTCAGTGTTGGCCTGATCACCACCTGTGTTATTTCGACCCACCGCGCTACTGATCGTGTTTGATGACCCTGTCGGGGCGCCTCCAGACACACTAGCAGGTCTGCCACTGCCAGCACTCGTGGCGTTTGACGCACTTCCCGTTTTGTCCTGCGTCCCCGAAGAACTAGACGCGGAAGACGAAGATCCGCCAGTATTGTCAGTGACATTCGCTGGGCTGCCGTCCCCACTGGTTTGCGCACTGCCGGTAACGTTCGCGATTCCACCAGAGGACACTGTACCTGTCCCAGAGGACGAACTATTGCCACCTGCATCTCCTGTGCCTGCTGAACCCGAATACGAAGTATTAGTATCACCATTAGATGAAGTACTAACATTTCCGCTGCTGGAAGATGCATTTCCTTGAGCAGAGGAATTCTCAATCGGCGCTCCGCTCACAGAAACGGATGTTCCCGAGCCGCCTTGCGGTTGCGCAGTTCTGTTTGTACCAGAAGCAGATCCTGAAGTGTTTGCGTCTGTGCCGTTGGACATGGATGTTGCGGCATCGTCCGCTCCAGTAGCGTCTGCTCCAGAACCTCCGGATGTAGCTACGCTGCTGCCACCACTACTTCCGGTCCGGTTATCACTGGATCCATCGGGTCCGGTGATCGAAGCATTCCCGGAAATGTTCATGCTAGAAGTTTCTTTTCCACCATCTCCTGCAGCTTGTGACGTCACTAAATCCTCTTCAGTGCTTTGATTCGTTCCGTTTCTCACATCCTGAGAAGCACTTGGAGATGAGGTTGACGAATCGTTACTAGAGACAGGAGCAGCGGCCTCTCTAGAGGAACTGTTGCGCCCTCCAGAAGATGCAGTTGCATTTTTACTGCCAGGAGAAGCATCAAACGTAAACGTTTTATTCCGCTGCTCACCTCCGTAGGTGACGTTCGTTGAATGCCTGAAAGTCCCGTTCACTCTCGAGTCACTTCTCAGTGGCTGGTCCTCTTCGTCAGAATCCTCGTCATCTTCATCTTCATCCTCGTCATACTCATATACTGCCGCTCTTGTTGTGGAGGTTGTGCTCGGCGCTGCAGTCGTAGTTGGAGGCCTGTGTGAATAACGAACAGTGGCGCGAAGTTTCCGGGTTGTCGGTCGCACCGAGGTCTCATAGTCTACGATCACACTACCGTACATCAGCTTCGCGGTCAAAACTCGGGTCGGCGGCTTTGGTTGCGTTGTCGTTGTCGTTTCCGGCGTCTTCGTCGTAGTGAAGTTTTCATACGCGGCCGAATCTAATCGAACTCTCCGTGGCAAGATCGAAAAATTGAGGTCTTCTCTGACTTGAAATACAAAACCAGCACTGCTATGTCCAGTACCACTACTCCCTGAACCAAATGGGGAAGCGTCCGTAGTAGTACTATCATCTGACACTTCTTTTCGTCCACCTGCAGGTGAGGAGCCGTCGGTCCTATTTTTTGAAGTGTTGCTTGCTGCGGAGGTATCCCCCGATCCATCGACGGCTCCATAGCTAGAGTTACCACTAGCAGCACTAGATTGCGCCCAAGCGCCGCCAGCCGATGACTTCGAAGAGGCACTATCCGGCCAAGTTGAGGAGGCAATATCGAAAGATAACGAATCGCCCCCCTGCGACGCATTAAACGGTAAAGAATTGTTCATCCTCTTTAGCGACACATTAACACCCAAGTCGAAGTCCTGTCTTTCTCTGCCCCACGCACTAGCATTGAAGTCAAATGTTCCACTTGTCAGATTTGACGGGTTCTTTGGAACGTGCACTCTTGCCTTGACGTGAATCGGATTCGCGCTTTTTTGAAGATCCGCTGAGACGAACATTACTGTGGCCTTCTTCGTTTTCCTCAATCGACGCCGCGTTATGTGGTGGTTGCGGCCGTGCGCGTTATCATGCTTCCCACGCAACAGCCACGACGACGCAGACGTTGTCCTCTGGTCCGAAGTGCTCATAGAGTTGGTATCGTTCTGCGCCGTTGGAGGCTTGACTGTAGTGGGCTTCACCTCGTCCAGGTCAACGATATCGACGGCATCAATGGAAATCGTGATGCCTTTCTTCGCGTAATCATCCACCACAGCCTGCTTCAACGTCCGCAGCATGCCCGTCTTGTTTGCCAGAATTTCTTTCTCGTCCTCCGGTTTGAAGTTGTCGAGATCAATATCAAACTGGTCCTCCAACTCCACCTCCTCATCCGCCTTCGATGCAAATTCGCCACGCAGCACGCGTTCCGCCGTCGAAGTGTACAATGGGCAGGCAGGATTCACTTCTCCCTCAGGGCCGTTGTGGATGCACGCACCACAGCCCACAAACCAGTCCAGGAAGGGATTGTTGCACACGCATGTGCACGCAGTGGCCGTGCGCTCGGGACCATCGCCTTCGAATCGATACGCGACGCGACCGCTGTTGCTGCAGTCGTCTGCCGGGAGACACCGTTGAGAAACCGGGCGACAACGGTTCCAGCGGTCCTTAGCGTAGCCCGGTTCGCAGTTCGCGCACATGCTGCCGGCTGAGTAACCTTCCCGGCATTTGCACTGACACCCTTCAGCGCGCCAGCTTTGACCGGAAGCCCCTAGTGCGCGAGAAGGCCCGTTGCAATCCGCCACCGTGCACTTCCCGCACTCGTCGAGGCTGGCAGCGGCTTTCGCGAGTGTCATGGATCCCATGGGGCAGAGCTGGCACGACGTTGCGCCCCCACTTCCATACTGCCCGAAAGCGCAGGGTTGACACGCAAATCCATCCCATCCAGTGCCAGGCGGACACTGAGGTAGGCAATCGCCAAGCGTTGAAGCCGCCACATCGTCACCGAGTGTCGTTGCGTTTCCAGTGCACCTCGCGCAGAACCGATTTCCGCCTGGGGAATATGATCCCACGGGACAGACGCCGCACTGAAACTCTCTGCGAACCTGCACATTTGTATCTGCGTCAGGAGACCCCGCTGGAAGCAAAAGTGCTGCGGGCGCGGCCGGCACTGGTATGGGAGGGGGAGCACCAAATGAATACGGACTCGCAGTACTGCTGGAAGCCGGAGCTGCTGTGGAGCTGGTCGAGGTCGACGGCAATGCCTCCGCCACAGTGAGACCGTAGCCGGGCACGCAATCGCCGATGCAATCTCTTGCACTCTTTGCTGCAGCAACCGAAGTCATCTTGTCCGGACAGCGAATGCATTTTGCGTCTTGGCCTCCTTTGGAGTATGATCCCGCAGGACACACTAAGCACAACAGAGGATTTTTCTTTCCCGGCGCGTACCCTGGCGGGCAAATCGCCTCAAGTTTGGAAGCAAGCATGGGCTGATACTTCTCCAGCGGACCGCTTATCTCCCCGAGATATTTGGAGATGTCGGAGAGGTCAAGTTTCAGCATCTGTCTGGCCTCCGCTTCAGCGTACCCACGAACCTCGATGACAACTTGCATAGCCATTATGCTTGCATCAGCTCCGCCCGTCGTCTCCAGAAGTTTCAGCGCAGAGTCCCACCAGTGCCCTGACGTGGATCCAGCCTGAACCTGCATCAGAGATGTAACTTGATCCGCTTCCTGGATATCCAAAAGATTCGCACCAGTGTCGGCAGATGCTGAGTGAACAGACGGAGATGTCGGGTTCCCTGCTCCTTCAGACTTCGGGAACACTTCAGCACCAGTTTCGCCCAACTGCAGCACAGATCGCAACGCGTCTTCTTTCGTGGGAGCACTCTTGCTCTTTCCGGTGAGCGCGACAACCGCGCCAGCCTTACTGTACTCCCAAATGCTCTTTGCGCCAGATGGCACGATCATCGGTGCTAGCGCCTCACGGATTGCGTTTGTGAGTGTGTAGTGTCGAATGAAACTTTCAGCCGATCTTGCTGACTTTTCCTCCGTCTCTTCTGATGAACTCTCGCTGTCGCCTTCCGCTCCACCCTCGTCGAGTGCTGAGGTCTCACCCTCCTCTTTCTCATCGGCTTCCTCCTTAGCCGTCTTCTTCGGAACGGTCGCAGAAAAATTGATCAGGATTTTCGTGCTCGCAGGCACGGCACAGTCGAGCTCGGAAGTTGCTTGGGCCCTCGATATTGTGCCATCTGGACAACTACGACACCGGATCGGCGTTCCCGACCATTCGCCTTTTTCGAGCGATTGCCAGATCGAAATGGAGGTGTAAGTGCCAGGCATGCACGGAATGCAGCGGCTCCCATCCCACGCTTGGCCTGCGTGACAGTCTGGTACGCATTCCGAAGGCGAACTTGCGCCAGTGACGCGCGTAACCATCCCCCTGGGGCATCGGCGGCACTCGACCTCACCGGCACGACGAGTGTAGTGATGAAGTGGGCACAACTCGCAGCGATCGCTCGTCACGTTCATGAAGGACCCTGCGTAGCAAAACGCTTGGCAAAACTGCTCACGGTAGGTTTTGCGAAGCGACGGCTTGTTGTACATGGCCGCATACTCACTGTGTCTCGCTGTTGTGGCGGAGACAAAAAAGGCATCGTACTTGAACGTCAGCTTGAAGGTTTTCTTTCTTCCTTTGGGCTTGACTGGAACAGACAGATCGTCTGACGTGGGCCAGCTCTCCTCCTCACCAGCTGAAACTTCTTCCTCGCCACCCTCAGTATCATTACCACTGGCATTCGCTCCAACAGCAAAGTCCATATCGCGTGTAGTTGCATTTTTTCCTTCGCTGTTCGTGAAAAATTTCATGCTGTCCTTGCCGTCCTCGCTGCTGCCTCTCCCTGCTGTCGCATTTGTCGCAACTGATAGGGAGCTTTTGTTCACAGTTGCATTGCTTGTCTGCAACTTTTCTCGCACGTGCTCCATGTACAGCGCCAATCGCTCAAGAAGCATTTCCCCCTGGTGACTGCCTTTCCTGGAGAGTCGCTGCAGCTTGTGAAGCATTTCCCTTCCCTCTGTTGTTGCTGAATCCACTAATCGGCTAGCGAGGTCTTGAAAGTGCGGAAGATTTGACACTCTTTTCAATGCTGCAACACTCCTCGACCGACGCAGTGCCAATGAGGCTGTCTGCAACAGACGCGTGTCGTCGGGCGTCCCTTCTAGTGGAGATCGAGACGGGGGAGGCACCTCATCACTTTCGATCTGACCCGCGTTTTCAGCTTCTAGCTCAAAGGCATCTTTCGCCCGCCGCGCGTTCCCTTGGCTCTCACCATCCGTTTGCAAGAGCGAAGCCTGTACCGCGTTTGAAAAAAGCAGGCCTGTCATCCACTCAGACCAGGACTTTTTTTCTACTGGAACTCCGATTCTATCGTGTTCTTTCAGTGCATCGGCGTCATGGTTTGCTTCACTGCGATCGGAAACTACATGCTCTTTTGCATCTACTAACTGCTTTGCAGTTGCATCAACATCTTTACCTTCAGCATCATCTGCGGTGTGCTGTAGATGAGGTTTCGTGCCTAATAGTGTTGCCGCCCTGCTGGCTCTTCGTTCATTGCGATCGACAACGTCCCTCATCTTTTTGGAAGCAGTGCTAAGAGATGAATCCCTTTGGTCCACACGATCGCCGAGTCGCTGTGTGCCCGTCTCTGCGAGTAACGTCCCAAGACCTACTGCCATTTCCCGCAAAAATCTGTCGGTTTCCTTGTTTGCAGAAAAACGCAGCAGAGCTGCTTCCGAGTTAGCACCGTCCTCATCTGCATTATCACGACTGGCGTCCGCTCGATCCAGATCGAGATCAAAATCTGAAGGTGAAAGGTAACCGTGATCCTCCTGCTCTCCCTGGAAGTCGTGGTCTTCTACAAGCATATTCGAAGTTGCCGATGATGTTCTCTCCCGCTCCACAAGGAGAAACTTGTCGCCTTTGGATTTCTGCGTTAGCCCTACTCCTTTCGTTTCCCTAGCGATTGCGTCCGCAACGAGTTCTCGCCAATTAGGCTTAGTGCGCGTGCCTTCGGGACACGGTTGACACGCCATGTCCGGCCACAAGGTATACTCCGCCATGTTGCATTTCTTGCAGTACGCGCCTGTCCAACCAAAACCTCGCGAGCAGTTCCCAACGCACTCCTCGAATTCCACCGAACCTTGACCGAGCGTGGTCATAAAGTGGGGACAAGCAACGCAAGAGATGCCGACACTAGAGTACGTGCCCCGCGGACACCGCTCGCAACGGTACCGCGACCCCGGCGTACCAGGAGGTGCGTTTCCACGAGTAGGATCCAGAAGCTGCATGCTCTTGCGTTTCGTTTTGTTCGTTGTGTTCGAGAAATTTGTGCTATTCAACCCAAGCGCGTTGATTGGCTCGTGCTCGAGCTGCAGTAAGCCCGCTCCAAACAAGGATGTCTTTGTTGACACCGTTTCTCCCATTGGATCGATCTTTACTGGGTGTTCACCGGGCGAGCAGATCGGTGTAGTCGTCGTAGTCACTGTTGCAACACACGAACCCTTAGCGCCATCTGCGGCCACTTCTTTGCGAAAGCCCGGTTTGCAACCGGTACATCCAGCCTCGGGGTCCGCATTAGGATCAGCGCAAGCCTCACAATTTGCCGCCGGATCAAACTCCTCTCCGCGTTTGCACACGACGCAATTCTTCTCGGGGTCTAGCATGTCTGAGCGCACGCACTCGGCACAATTATGGGCGTTCGAATAAATCAGCGGATTGTCACAGAGGCACTTGCAGTACGAAGTTGCGTTTGCGCTTTCGCGAGGAAAAAGCTCGTAGGGCTTTCCGCGGCCATAGCAATGGCTGTGCGACGTGCACTGCTCGCTGTCAGGCCTACAGTGTCCTTCCGCGTCCATGGAATACCCACGAGCGCAGCTTGCGCAGTGCGTGGCTGGATCATAGCCCGTATCACAATCGCATTGGCACGACCCATGCGCTGTGTCCCACACGTTTCCACTTACATTTCCACGAAAATTGCAGTGACCAGGGTCCGTACAGCGACCACAGTCCCTCTTGCTGGTACTTCCAGCGAATACTGTCGTCGTGCCCATGGGACACTGTCGGCACTCGGTCATGAGCGCGATGTCGCCAGCCCCACCTCGACTCAATTCCAGAGACTGCCGACTCTCACTGTGGTGAAAGAAAAAACTGATAGACGCCACACTTGGTGAAACCACCGCGCTGCCAACGCTGTAAGTATGCACAGGACACGGCTCGCAGCTGCCTGTGTCGTCGGACAAGAAGTGGCCGGCCCTACACTGCACGCGGCAATCAGCGAGAAACTGCGAACCTGGCAGAGAATAGTTGCGACCACTAGGGCATCGCGCGCACGGACTCACACCGCCAGGACTGTAGAATCCAGCCCCACAAATAATGCACTTGCCTATGGTATCGGAGTCCGCCGTGGACGCCAGCAGTCTTGCAAGTTCAGTTTGTGCGGAAATAGATGTAAAAGTTGATGTTTGTTGCCGCTTTTGTTGAAGGGCCGCAAACCTGCGCTGCTCAACCTCGAGCAGCGTGGCCGTGTCGTTGTCAGGTGGCGGAGCAGGCAGAAGCGTTAGACCGAAGCCAGCCGCGCACGAATGGTAGCAAGCTTCTTCCGAGGTCGCTCCGGCGCTTGACAAGGTGCCTTCCGGACATGCTGTACAGAGTGCATTTTCGCCGCCCTTGCCGTAGGACCCTGTACGACAAATACGACACATTGGCGATGAAGCGTCCCCTAGCAACCCATAACCGGGATCGCATTTGCTCACAACCGCTTCGGGCTCAAGCCCCAAGGACGTCAATGCTGGCGATTCTGCGAGGGCACTTCCTAGCAAATCGAGGCTCGTGGTTGCCGTGGAGCTACCAGGCATTCCTGACGTTTCTATCGCCAGTAAGATCTCAGCCAGGTGGTGCTCGGATGTGCTATTTCTCATCGAATGACGACGACCTCCGTGACCACTCCCACCAGCTTTCTCAATAAGATCAAGTTTCGCAGTTGTATCTTCCACATCAGTCGTGACGCCAACTATGGAAACCTTGACATCCGGCACCTTCGCCCAGGCAATAACTGCAGTCGTCAGGCCGGCAAGGATTTCGGGTCGTTTGAAGGTTTCTGTGCTTGGCTTCAGCGCCGCGCCGGTGCCCACGCCGGCATCAATACGAGAGGCTAAGCGCATCGCCATTTTCGTCACTGGGGCAACAGCACAATCTAACTCCGAAATCGCACCAACGTCAGTCGTAGTTTGACCTGGCGGACAAGAAATACACCGTTGCGGTTGCGAAAACCAGCTCATTCCGAGTGCGGGCGCATCCATCCATGCGTTTTGCGAAACATACGTTCCTTTGGGACACGGAGAACACTGATACGTTGTCTGTATCTGGTCTTGCTCATTTCCAAGCTGTCTTCGCGATCGCCAGACGAGAGCAGCCTTCTCTGAAGATCCTTTCGGGCCCATTGTCGTCACATATGACGAGTTGGAAGATGCGTTAATCGAATTAGTTGCATTCACCGCACCGTCCGCCGATGGGGGTCCCCACTGCTCACCGGCTCCGCATGGCGGAAAGCAGCGCCTTACACTGGTGGAGCCGCCGGCGGCTTCCCTGCCCACAAGTGGCTTTGGGCAGCGCGTGCACTGCCTGACATTGCCACCTTCGGAATATGTGCTTGCGGGACAAACTTGGCACGCTTTCACTGCGTCGTTGAAGAAGTGTCCGGGAGAGCAGTCAGGTTTACAACTTGTTTGCCATTGCAATGCTGGACTTTTCTTGCGGTCGTTCGAATCGTGGAAGCGCGCACGCTCTAGCAGCAAGAGATCTTTACGAAATTCTGCCTCTGCACTACTAACTTCTCGGTGCTGCTCCCTGTGATAGAAGATATGTTCCCCTCGCTCTTGCGCTGCTTCCAAATCGGCGTCGATAGCATCTGGATAGTGAGAAGTGCTCGACGGAACGATGTCTCGGTCTTGATCTTGATTGATCAAAGAGTATGGATCATCGTCCCAGGAAAACGCGGACTCATGATCTGCATCACCGATCGAGCTGTCGACCTGCAATAATGCAGCGCCTTTCGGCGTGGTTTCCCCCGTCGAAATTGTAGCCCCGAGACCCGACTCGCTACCTCCGATGGACATGCCCCGGACCTTCCTACTTTCGGACGACGCTTGCGTCTTCAGCGTTCTCGCTGACTCCTTCCCAGGTGTCAACTTTGCCTCGAGTTGGCGCCCACCCGAAATATCGACTCCCAACTTATTCTCACCCAAGGCCCGCATCCGCATCTCCGGCGAGTCCGGTCCGACATTTACTCGAACCCTCTGGTTTGGTGCGGCATCGTAGATGCTGTAGCGAAGGTCTACACGCCCAAGGGCGAAATGCGACGCATTAGCGTTGATCATGCCCTCGGGACACTTCTGGCACTGGTCCCACGGGTCCACACTATACTCTGCACGTCCGCACTCTCTGCAAGACGCGCCCTCCCAGCCGTAGCCGGCGGGACAGTTCCCAACACAGCTATCTTGCCCCAGCGCTGACACCGTCTTTGTCGTCGCGTTCACCGGACAGGCTACACACTCCACGCCGACCGTCGAGTAGGTTCCCACCGGACACTCAAGACAACCCCCGTCACGCATTTCTTGACCTGGATGGCACACCACAACAGGGTTCCTCGTCGGCACTGGTGCGGTCGTCGTCGGAGATTCCGCTTCGAGGACCTGGTCGGAGTCTTCTACATCCATATAGTCTTCGTCGTCCTCACTTACGGAAAAACGCAGATCCCTTGAGTAAGGCGAAGTGCTGATGCTCAAATCCTGTGCGTAGTTTCGCATTCGACCACCAGCTTCGAAAGCTGCTTTTTTACTCTGTGGGCCTATGTCAAACGTAGACCCTCTAGTGCCAGGAGCGACACCAAACTTGGCACCTCGCGGCTCACCTGCCTGCACAGTAAAGCCCATCTTCTTGACCTGCGCGACCGGTGCCGGCGGTACAGGGGGCAGCGGCGGAACATAGGTTGTCAATGGTTCAGTCGTACTACTTGCTCCCTCCTCATCACCAACTTCGGTAGTTGAGCTCGTTGACATCGCGCCAGAAGTCGAGGATGCAGTTGAAGAGGCCTTCCCCATCGATGCAGAAGAAGATGAAGTCGACGCGGCGCCTGCAGTGAAGGACAAAGATGAGGCTCCCCGGGTAGTGGAAGAAGAGGTCGACGACGCTTCTGCAAGAGATGACGAAGTTGTTGAAGATGATTGAGAGGATGGACTTCTAGTCGTGCCTTCAGTGTCGTCCTCCTCGACCCCTTCCGTCGTCGTCCCAGCATTTTGGGACGTACTTGCTGAAGTGGTCGCGTCTCCAGCGTCCGATTCCTCCTCAATAGAAGAAGTAGCAGTATCTCCTTCTTGTCCATTCATACCCGAAGTAGAAGTGGCAGGTGCCGATGAAGGCGGATCTGTCCTGGGTTTGAGCCCGAGAACGGGGTTGTATGCCAAATTCATTCCGAGCAATGCATCTGCAGGTGTTACCCGGAAGTTCAGCTTTCTCTTCATTGCACCCGGTCCGAACGTTTTCGCCGCTGTCGTCGCGGCCTCTGTTGTCGGTTGCTCCAGAGTGCGGCGCTGCCTCGTGCGCTTGCGCTCGGCAGGCTTCGCTTTCGGCTCCGGCGGCAACGGATGCAACAACTGCCAAACTTCTAGTGGCGTCAGAATGATCGGCTCGCACAGCTCCCGCACCTCCAAATTGTTTTGGTGACAGTAGACGGTCGCGTCCTGGCACAACTTGCGCATCTCTTTCGTTGGGTTGCCGATTGGAGAATCCACAAACTTCGAAACCACGTACTCCTTTGCGTCAGCAAGTGCCGGGAGATTGTTCTCAAACCGCTTGTCTTGTGCTAAGTAAGCCACGTAGATGAACGTCGGGTCCCTTTTCATTGGTGTTGCGGACATTTCCAAACTGCCGTCTTGTTCTGTCAGGGCAAGGTCTTCAGAAGACGCCATGTAGTTGTTGCTTTTGATAACATCGGACTGCAGTGAGTTAACACTTTGTGCGTGTCCTCTGCTTCCATCGTGTAGCTGATCAGCATGTGAAGTGTAGCCCTCGGTCAGGAGTTGCAGAGCCGACAAAAAAGGTTCCTCCGGTACAACAGATTGTCGCAGCTTCGGTGTCTCGAAAGACGCTGCATGCGCATCGTGCTGATGTTGAAGGAGCTGAAAATAGCGATTCCATTCTTCCATCGGAGCGCTTCCTGATGGCGGCAACAGTTCTCCATTCTCGTTCACGGCAGCACCAATCAAGTCCGATGATAGCGAGTCGCGCACTTCGTTTTTGATCTCCTCCGCGCGATTTTGGAAATTTCTACGAATTTTATTCATCCTGTGCGCGACCCGCTCCTGTTGTTTGAGGGCTTTCTCATCCTTCTGCAGTAAAACGGTTTGGTCATTCGCCGCTTCTTCTTTTTTCTGATGCTTCTCTGCAAGACCTGCAGTGCGAAGCTCATCTCGCTGCGCCTCTGTCTCTATATCGAGGATTCGAACACGGCCGATGTGGAAGTGCTGCTGCAGCAAGGACTCGAAGACCCATAGCAAGAGTTTATTGCGCATTACCCAGAGTTTTGGGAAGTCCACTTTGATCTTGATCTCGCCAACAATACCGGGTAGTGGGAACTGTCCTCCCGGACCAGTGTCATTGCTCTGAAGGTGCGTCTTCTCCACACGCATGATGCGGACACGTGCTGCACGAATTTTGGTGATTTTCGAAGGCACCAATGCAATTGCCGCACTCTGCTTCAACTCGTGCTTTACGGCGGTGCCCAGCTCTTGCGCGAGCCGCAGCTCCTCGTTGTTCGTGCCGCGCTTGTCGAAAACAGTAACGCCGACGCCCCAATGCACTACATATTCCTCGCTTTTTGAGGTCAAATCCGGCGTGGGAGCCGGCAGCCCCAAATTCAAAGCCTGAGCCCGCTGGTTCATCGCCTGCTGCTCCTCTTCAAGCGAACGATAGCTGGTGGTCGTCCCCGATGAAGCGTCCGATTTCATAACAAAAGCCGAGGGTGAGTCGCCAGCTCTTAAGGTTGTGCTCGAAGAGAGAATGTCGCCAAGAGCAACAGAAGCCCCAGTAGCCAGAAGTGATGCAGCAGAATTACCCGACGAGGGGGCGGACGAAGCATTACTCGTGGTAGTGTTTCCTGAGTTATAATTCTCTTCCGTACCTGGATCACCACCAGCCGGAGTCGTTTCCGTCGACAAGGATCCCTGACAAGTTGCGTGCCTCAGCGTCACTTTTTCTAATGGTTCGGTCAAGTTCGTCACTATCTGCATCTCAGCCGAGAACGCGTCTCGCCACGGTTTCATATCCATCATATGCAACAGCGATTCACAGTTTGCGCCTGATGGTATCAGCATTTGCGTCTCGAAGTCGAACTCCATCGTATACAGGGTTGCCACGGTCGATGGGTCCAGTTCATACACAAACTTCTTGCGCTCGCAGAGCATGTGATAGTATTCGCGCTCGGGCAAGTCCGCCTCTGTGAAAAGTTGGTTATCGTTCCAGATAACTTCGCTGTGCAGAACGCTCACATAGCAGCCTTGCCTGAACAACGGGTGTCGCTCGACGCGGAAGGGGTACTTTGGTTTCATCCGTTGCACCGTCTCGCATTCCTTCGCGTTGGGGTTGCAGGTGAGCTCGCATTTTGCGTTCTCCATCCGTGCCTCCCGGTCTGGCTTCATAAGTTTCATATCTTCGCCGCTGAATCCGATCGCG
The DNA here is from genome assembly GCA_905178165.1 of Amoebophrya sp. A25. Lineage (NCBI taxonomy): Eukaryota > Dinophyceae > Syndiniales > Amoebophryaceae > Amoebophrya > Amoebophrya sp. A25. The sequence goes on from CAJINU010000015.1 coordinate 329,470, forward strand.
CTCTTGTTTGCAATAAAATCTGGCATGCTGCAGTCGGGCATCGAGTGCGCGGCTTCGCGGCAGCGCTGCTCGGTCTTGATTTGCTCGTATCCGATCCGACAACCTGTGGGCTGCGGCAGCTTGTCTGCCAGCTGCAGTGGCGGTTCCGGCGGCGGTTTCGCCTTGGGCGGAAGCTTAGGGTCGGGTTGCGGATCGCTAGGAACAGGCAACGTCACTGCAACGTCAAAAGCACCGTGCTCACCGGCTAAACGAAAAGAAACGTCGGAACCTAACTTTTTTGATGGCGTCCTCGCCGTGTTTGTTTTCGGGAAAATCGCTTCCGCAGGCTTCGTCGTTGGTGCGATATAGAACTGATTCACAGTGGTCACCGTCATGTTCACGCGTGGCTTCCTGGTTTCTGGTGCAGCGCCTGTAGTAAAACTACCAGGTGGTCCTACACGTGAGACTTGCTTCTTTGGCTCTCCCGTTAAGGGTGACGCCGTCTTCGGCTGGCTCTTAGGAATCGACGCATTAACGGCTGCTGCTTGTCGGGATGTCGCGTTTCCTCTCGGCCGTGGTTCCGGTATCGTCACATTGCCAGCCACCGTTCTATTCACAAGCTCTGGTCGAATCACGTCCAAGGACAGAGTGTAGGTTTTTGGGTATCCGACTTTGAAACTCAGGGTCTCGTCAGGGGTTGGCCGTCCCGGCAAAACTTGCAACTTTGTTTTCCCCGTTGTCGCTTGGATCCGAAGATCCATCTTGTGCGGCCATACAAGATCGAAGTCCATATTCCGCCTCGCTGGATGTCCCGCGTAGAACCACATCGCATGGAACTCTTTTTCGGGAGGTTTGCACCCAAACTTTTCCTCAGTTCCAGGCTTGCACGACATGCAGTCATAAACCTCGTCCAGGTGGGGATCTCGACACGCGCAGTTTTTTGACAGATCCATCAACAGTGGCTCTTTGCACATCTCGCAGTTTTTTTCCGGATCACGAAACGGCGACTCTGTACAGACTGAGCAGCTGCTGGTAGAATTCAAGCGGTTGTCAAAGCACCGACAGTCGCAGCGGAAGTCGTTTTCTGGCAGTTTCCACGTCGCGTTGGGCACGCCACGGCCATTACAGTCGCGCTCGATGTCACATTTTTCGGAAGAAGGGCGACACACGCCAGTTTGATCGTCCAACTCGTAACCCGTCTCGCAACGACCACACTTCGCTTCCGCGCTCAGCGTTGGGGAATCGCACGCGCACGCACACCCCCCACGCTCCGTATTCCACACATTACCGGTGGCGTCGCCTCTGTCGTTGCAGTGTTCGCGCTTGCAACGTCCACAGTCGGTTTTCGCGGTCGCGTTCATGCCTCCTTCAGTACTGGTACCCGGAGGACATGGTGTACACGGGTTCCCGCTACCTGCTGAAAATGTTCCTTGCGGGCATTCACTGCATGCACCGCCTGAAAATCCGAAACCGGGTGCGCACGCTGCAACACATACGGAAGCTGAAGCACCTCCCGGCGGTGAGGCAAAGCCCCGGGGGCAGGGAAGGCATTCTGAGGTGGTCCCCTCCGAGTACGAATTCCCTTCGCACAATACGCAGCTTTTCGTTGTCGGATCCGCGCCGTAGCCAGGATCGCAGCCGCCGTAGCAATCTGTCACGAATGCGCTCCCCGCCGCCGACGTCTTCTCGTCAGGGCACGCGATGCACTCGCCAGGGTTTGCACCGCCAGCTGAGTAGAAGCCTTCGTCGCAAACAACGCACGCGCCGGTCGTGGACGATTGGCCTGCGCCAGGATCACAGGTCACAGTTTGCCCGGTCTGCGTAAACGTGGTACTCGGTGCTACTGATGCTAATCCTCCCGCAAGCGAGCCGCTGATAGTGGAACCACGACGGGAAGACCCAGTGCTTGTTTGTTTCCCCCCACTTCCACTTTGCAACTTTTGCTCCAGTGATATTTTTACCTTCTGTGCTAGGGAAGAACCTCGAATTCGGCGGCCGCGTTCGGTCAGCATGAAGATCGGACTCGGCGTCGTTGTTTTCGCTGGTACTGGCTCTCCGGGACGAATATTTCGCACTGTGAAGACTAAACGGACCGAAGCAGGGGTTTGCGAAGCCATGTAATTTGCCCGCGACGTGGATGTGCTTCGAGTCTGCGCGAATGACAGTGGTATCCCGAAATCTTGCCCGGCGAGTAGAGGATCACTAGTGTCACCAGCCTCTAAAGCTGCTTCCTGCAACGCTGCAGAAACGTCCGCGGACGATGAACCGGCAAGCCCTTCTTCAGCCAAGGTTCCAGCGTCTCCTGGACCTGGTACCCCACGATTCTCCTCACGCTGTAATAGCGCAACACCGGCGGCGTGGTCTGGCATGAGTTGTCCACCAGACGCACCTACATTTTGAGTATTCTCGTCTTCGTGCGACGGCTGCCCCATTGAACTTCCCTCTGCTCCACTCATCCTTCTTTCGCTTCGTTCCACAGTATCTTGGCCCATGCCATATGCGCCCGTTCCCCGGCTTACCTGAAGCTTTGAGGCGCTCGCAGCTTCAGCCAAACCGTTTTTGTCTTGGAGCAACACAACACCCACAGGCACTACCTCGAGAGACACGTCTGCGTCCTGATGGAAGACGCCGTCGTCTTTCATGACCTGGATCAAGTCATCTGCACCAGCTTGGACCGCCTGCACATCGCTCACAGTGGCAGAAATTTCGATAGTTTGTGTCTGTCCTGCTGCGCACAAGGTTTCCTTCGTTGCCCCGGGTCGTGAAAGCGGCCTGTCAAAGGGACAGGGCTTGCATGGCACAGCAACCATAGTGTAGTCAGTATTCGGCTCAGGCTGCCACCTTTCCCACGTCGGCATGTAAGTGTCCCGTGGACACTCTTCACAACCTTGAGGGGTCCAGCCGCTCCCAGCCTCACAATCCGGGATGCATGCTCGTTTATTCAGCGACCCGGGACCATCGGTTGTCATGCCTTTTGGACACAACATGCAGGCAGGCCGAGAACGTTTGGTTGTTTCGTCGACTAGCACATCGGAGTATGACCCGATCGCGCAATACTCGCAACGCTGGTTCCGCCATCCGTATCCCGGACCGCAATTTGGTTCGCACCGATCGCGCCACTCGCTCATGGCCTGATTTACAAGCTCGTTCACCAACAACTTCAAAACTGCACACGTTGGAGCAGCTTTCGCGCGCTTGTTACGCGTGAAAGCACGAACAAGCTTGGAGCCCTGATACTGATCCGCTGAAGACGCAGAGGAGGAGCCACCTTCAGAGCCGGCGTTGGCGACCACGATATTGACCAAGCTGCTTGCTGGCGCATTCGTCTGAGCTTCGCCACGGCGTACCATGTCTGGTGGACACGCGGTACAAACCTTCGCGTCCCCAAAGTGCGAAATGTACTCGTGAGATTCGCATTTCCGACAAATCGAATTTTCTCTGCCATATCCCGGTGGACACACTTTCAAGCAGCTACTTATGTCGCACGTCGCGGGTGCCTCCGTAGTGGTCTCAGGTGGACACGCGCGGCATTCCACGCCCATGTTGGAATAGTAGCCGACCGGACACACTTCACAACCCTTGGTTCCGTGGAGTTCTGAGGTCGCAGGCGCGCGACCCGGTTGACAGAAAATTCCAGTCGCGAAAGCTGACGAAAAACGTGGAGGATACAAAGGCTTTTCCGTGCCGTTCGTTCCGTTAGTACTGTTTTCACCGTCTGGAGAAAGCGTGGTCTCATCGTTATCCCCGTCAGAAAAAAATCCGACTTCATCTCGCCTGTCGATGATCTTTCCCAGTTTGAGCAATCCATCCCGCGCGCTGGGTATCCGTCTCCCACTTTTTTCATAAGCCGAAGCGGCGGCTCGAGGAGACCGAAGCACGCTGTTCCCCCGAACAGCACTACCAGTCCTACCAGGAATCTGTTGTGGCGTCGAAAAAGTTTGTACGAATGATATTGCGCCGGACGATGGGTCATTTGATTCAGTGGAGATCGTTGCTCCTGACCCTTCGGCTTCGGATGAAGCGCTGATCTGCAGAAACGAGGGTGTCGTGATCGACGGCCCGTTGGCTAAGTCATAACTGAATTCGTAGGGCTGGAACAAGTTCGCACCCGGCGACTTAAACGCAGGTGCTGGCTTCCACATCGGCACGTTGAGTGGCACTCGCTCCACTGCTACGTAATAGTGTGGTGGACCCAAGACCCGAATCAATTGCGGATCCACCAGCTCGCCATCCACTCCCGTGACGCCACTCAGCGACATCTGCGTCACCAGGAGTTGCGGCGCGATGGTACGCACTACTCTCCGCAGTATTCGCGTCAGCTCTGATGTTTGGACCAAACTAATCCTCCGCGCTGCCTCATACACCGTACCTGCCACTCCAGCAGAATTAAAAAGCGGACCCCCAACAACACCTGCAGCAGCCTTCGCCGTACTGGCGCTCGGTCCTCCAGCAAAAGGAACGGCAGAAGCGTTGGAGGCGTTGGACGAGCCGCTCGTAGCGTTCGACGCGCTCGTAACACTAGCCCCAGAGGCAACTGCGGAGCCCAGAAAGCTGAGTGTGTTTGGACCCCAGGTAGCGTTGAAAAGATGAAAGTCAATCTTCACATTCCGCGCGTTCGCATCAAAAGGAATACCGGATGAGATTTCGTTTTGTCGAACTGCTTCTTCAGGAAGCGTCTGTGCAAGTTGGGTAATTTTCGTCACGCTAACTTCGTCGACGCTCAAACGAAAGGCTCGTGCAAGAGTAGCTTCGAAGATTGCCTTGCCGTTCGCCATCTCAACCAAATCCCTGATATTCGCGAAACCACTGCCAACCTTCAGCCACCCAACTATTTCCGTTGTCGTGGGCACGAAGTTTGCTATACCCTTTACGAGCGACATGCCCTTGCGTCGCGGAGGTGTCGGAAGCCCTTGCGATTGCGCGTTGCCACCCGACACACCACCCTCACGATGCGTTCGACAAACACCGTATGAGCCGTAGTCTGACGCGGCCATTCCGGATGCGCCACGAATATTGAAAAAAGATTCGAAGAACGTTCGTGTGACGTCGGCTGCGCGCACCGTACAGCCGTGCGCGTAGTTCCCATCCGCCAATTCCGTCGTGCGCGCTACCTTTCGCGGCACGCCGATCTTCCCGAGCGCATACTCGCATTCGCTCACGCTCGTCACGTGCTCCACCGGCGTCTGGCAGTCGTCCAAGACATAGCGCGGCGTGAGCATGTATGAGCCCTGAATCTTTACGGTGTCGCGAAAAATCAGGTTGGCATTCTCGGTATCGATCACTTCACCTTTGTTCTCGCCTAAATTGTTACTCTCGCGAAAAGCCTTACGCTCGTCATCGGTCTCCTGTGGAGACTCAGGCCCTAAAGGCGCGCGTGCAAGCGATGCTGGGTCCTTGGCAATGTCGAAGGTGGGTGCTTCGCGGCTGTAGGTCGAAAACAAGCCTTCTTCCTGTTGTTGTGCGATTTTGATCGCCATCGGCAGCCTCGGACCTGCAATCCCGTCTGGCGCGTCTCCCGTATCGACGATCGCAGCTAATGTGCTGGAAGTATTGGCAACAGCCGTATTGCTGGTCTCAGCGCTTCCGACATATGCAGTCCCGTCTGTCTCTTCAAACTCACGGACCGCTTCTGTTCCAAGCAAAAAATTTCTGTCCTCGCTCATTTTTTCGCGGGTACTACGTACCGGGGTCACCTGCGATTGAGCTTGGTACGGCGTGCCAGTAGACGGCAAAGGCGCGACGTCTGTTTGTGTTTGATACGGAAAGTTCGAAAATGGAATAGGCTGCGGGTCACCACTCGGCGCGAATCTCGACGTCGCATCGTCCTGCCAGAAAGGATGCCGCATCGATCGCAGAGAGGCAGGGACTCGAGTCGCTTTGGCTTTGATATTCTTTTCATCGGGGGCCAGAACTTCTGCAAATCCCCTGGTTGTCTTTCCCTGAGGAGGTGCCTGCGTCGCTAGAGTTCGCGTTTGCTCTTCTTGAAGCAAAATTTGTTCCTGTGTCCGCGATTGCGCCGAAATCGAATGTTCCGATGCTGCCACAGGTCCCAGCAAAGAAGCAGTCCTGTCCTCGCTCACAGCTTGATCCGGAACGGAAATCTGCTCCGCATTGCTCCCTTCGTGAACTTCGGTCCCGTAGTCCCCCTGCGCTTGCGCTATCAGCCGAGACGTCTGAACAGAAGTAGATGAAGCGCCTCCTCCGTGTTCTTCTTGCACGAATTTCTGCTGTCCCGCTTCTCTGGCTTGCATCTCTGTCTGCCACGCCTCTTCCTGAACTCCTGATGTTCGGCTTCTTCTCAACTCGTCTGTCGCGCCAGTTTCCTCCTCTGTGCCATAATGCGGTGACCTGTTGTGTATCTTTTCTGACTGATCGCCATTTGCGACCATGTAGTCCTCGACCTCCTGGTCGATCTGCAAAAGCACAGTCGCGTGGTTCTCGTGAAGCAAATGCATGTTGCTGTCGTCGGATATCGATATCCCGGATGCAGTTAAGGGCGAAGAGTCTTCTTCTTCTTCGCTGCTCCCATCTGTCCTCATTCCGATATCTGGTGGCTCTGTCCTCCGACTCCTGGTCAACTTTTTTGTTGCCGTGTTCTTCCCCCTTCTTCCTCCTGCCATTCGCTCTGCTGCTGTAGCTGTTGTGGTCCTCCCAGGCGGATCTTGTAAGCCAAAACCTGCAATCTGCTGCACACTTCTGCTGAGAAGAAGGAAGGCCAAAAGCATGTTCTTGCCGTGTTTCGGCCGCTGTGACGGTCGCAGCGGATCCTTCTCGTCTGCATCTGGTCTTGTCGTCCATCGAACGTCTTCTATGAGTGATATTCCAGCATTCGGCGTTGCTTCCTTCGTTCCTTGTTGGCGTTTGCTGCAAGGTCCTCGCAGAGCTGAGAAATCCTCGGTCGTCGGTGCAATCTTCAACGACAGTGGATCGCGCCCTGTTGACAGTACCCTTTGCAATGTCTTCTTGCCTTCCTGTGCTGGTTGGTTTTGGTCGCAAAAGCTCTCGCACTGCAGCAAAGTGGGCATAGTTGAATGCATCGGTGCGTGTCCCTGCATTCGTATTTGTTTCTTTTTCCGATGACACTGATATGTGTCCTGATGGAGTGAGGAGCATCTGTAGCGTACAACCTCTGGGACGCCGTCTGTCCGATTCCGCTGCAAAGACTCCTGCAGGATGGTCCTCCCACCTCTCCTCCTTGCTATATGCTTGTTGGTGCGCTGCTCTTCTTGGTTTTGCTTGCAATTGTCGAAACCCAGATTGGTTTTTCGATGTTGAGAATTCGGGGCAGGACGAGCTACTGCTGCCACCACAGGTGTAATTCCAGGCGCCGACACCAACGGCTGCAGGTTGGCCTCGGAGGTCGCGCATGATCTGAGTCGTTTGTTCACGACTTCACGCATTTTCTCTCTACACATCTCCAAACAGAACGCATCATTATGCCATTGGTAACAATCATAAGACGAGAGGCCCACTTTTTCGACTCAGATTTTGCAGTGGAGCGAACTCTTCGTATTTTCGCTTGACGGTCTACCTGCAAATGCTTTCCGATTGAGCATGACGAGTCTGACTTTTCCTCGCTTTCTTTAAAATTAAATGGCGCTCATGTTGTACGTGTTGTAATGTAGTGAAGTGAAAATTTTGAATTTCCTCTAACCAAGGGTCTCCGCATTTCTCTGACCATCGCTCGCCTGTCCTTGCAATTTTCACGCTCTAACTGTAGAAGCCGGCTCTACATCACTTTGCATTTTCGGACAGTAAGAGTAAGTGGCTTATCGCAATAATTTCGGCGTCATGGTCTCTCTCATCTTAACACCTAAGATATTTTTCACAAAGAGGCCTCCTTTTAAATTTCTCTCCTTGTTTACTTCTTCGCCAATCTGGAGCCAAGAGCAGCCGATGGAGTAAGCGTTGCTGTTGAAACCACCAGCCTTCCACTGATACGAGAGTGCCGCTCGTCACATAAAGACCAGCATGGCTTTGATCGTTGTAGAGACAACTAGCGTAATCATCGTTGTAGAGACAACTAGCGTAATCATCTTCTCTACAAAAAATCTTAATCTTTCATTTTTCTCAGATAGAAGATTCTTTCCTGGCGTTTGAAAACCACCTGCATCGTATGACCTCTTGGAGGCACTGCCCGCCAGGTCGCCGACATAGGCGTCAACTAGGTTCGGGAACAATGCTGAAAAGTGAGAAGATGAGAAAAATCTTGGATGCAGTCGAAAGAAATGTATCAACATTTATTTTAGCGAAAAATATACCGATATTCGAATGACTTTTGGCGGTACTTGTCGACATTAAGATTACAGATGATAGCGATTTGTGTTTGGTTGGTACTACAAACGTTTACGATCCGCTTCGCAATTGTTAGATATTAGATATTAGGTATACATAATCGAGGAATCTTCACAACATTCATGAAAGCACAAAGAAACAAAGAGATTGCAAGCAACTATGACTGACTGTTCAAAGAAAAAGCAAAAGGTAAAAACAAAGTAGTCTGTACACATGCATTTTTTCTGGCATATGATCACAAACACAATCACATCAAGTTTGAATCGAATATGGCGAAACTAAGTACTAGATGATCTGAAAATGGTCTGATACTGTGTTGTTAATGAAGTGCTTTCTTGGCATGCTTGCAGCAGCCTGCCCTGTGGAAGTTGGTGGTTGTATGTTCATTTTGTGCATGTATTATCAGCACGGCCTGTTCATCATCTCTACACGGGGATAGTGAAACCCTTAGGTGAAAAACACTAATTAGACATCAAGAAGTAGAGTCACTGACTTTCAATAGAATTTTTGACCATTATGGATGCGTATAAATGAAAGTGTAAGCTCAACATACCAATCTCTACAAATCATCGTGATTAACCTCGGACCTCAACGGCTCACGTCGATCCCAGAAGGGGAAGTTGATTGCCTGTCGTGGTCTCTTTTGGTAAACAGATTTTGTCATAAGTGAATCAACCATTAGCCAACAATAATCAATTTCCGATGCGTAAGCGTATGTAAGTAATCAACTTCAACTATAACTGAAACTAAATTGAATGAACTACTTCTTTTTTCTTTGCTACAAATAAATTGTATTGAATAATATCTACAAGTGAAAATTAGGGTAATCTGAAATCATTATATTATTAAATGTAAGTGCAAGATTTGCATTTGGCTTTGGTGATAGTGTCTTCTCATTATTCACGAATGAAAGTTAGTGTAGCTAACGGCTCGCTGCAGCAAGGGGCACCTGTGAAGTGAGACCTCTACGCAGCGCACTAGCTCTTATCGCAGCTGGTCGAGCCGCGACCGTCTGAAAGTCGATTGTTTGGTCCTTGTTTCCTGGCAGATTGATGTCGACCGTCACTCCGCCACCGAGTACAGATTCCGCATCCGCAAAGGCGTTTGGCACCGTCAGACTTGTCGATCCGAAGTTTCTGAGGTGCAAGCCGGCTCCTCCAGTCGCCGGCGGCGAGTCGAGCATCTTTGCGGCATCGCCACCGTCCACTAGCACGCCCCGAATCTCTGCGCCCTCGGGACTGGTCAGGACGTAGGGCAATACCGGATCCGCCAACGCTTTTCGAACGTCGTCCGCGATATCGAATGGCGCCCGGATGGTGAAATCGACGAAGTAGCCGCGCTCTGCTTCCGATGCGAGAACATGCGACACGGAATTCACGAGGCTGGCACCAAAGCCACCGAACGCACCGGCGATGACAGCTCTCGACGCGCCCTCACTGTTCACTGTCTTTAGGACCTGGTCTCCTGCTATCCTTGCTTGCGCAGCAGCGGATATTGTCAACATCGGACCAGTCGTGACCCCGCTGTTGAACACCGTGCTCAACTGGTCCGGTGATGCGGCTACTGCCGGCTGCGCATTCACGCACATATCGAACACCATTGCTCGCCACTTAGGGTCGGTCATATCGCGGTCTGCGTACGAACCCAAGAACCACTTCGACAAGCTTGGATCGCACCCAGTGGGCGGAAAGGTATCCCCGTCCTCCGGCGTCGCGCCGGGTGCAAACAACCCGCCCATGCCACTCGCCGATTGCAGAAACTGTTGAAGATGCGAAAGATAAGTAACAGCGTGAGTATAATTGTAAATGAAGTAACGCATACTTGTAAGCATCTTGATTTTCTTTCAGTTTCATCATCAAACCGTAATCCTACACCTTTCGCGGCCTACTCTCTTTTTTACTACCTGGTTGCAAATGCTGCACTCGTTCTGTGCATTTCCCAACGCAGCGCGGATGTACGAAACTGAAGCGATGTCGATGATGTCTGAGCGAATATTCGCTTCAGAGGAGAGCTCAACGAGCACAAAGAAGAAGTTGCTTCCTTTGCCTGTTCGTGCGGCAGTACGCACCTTGGCCTTCACGTTTGAGACGCCCAAACTTTTCTGCACGACCACTTCGAAAAGGGACTTGAAATACCAATCTACGAATCCAAACTCGCCCTTTTCCACCTCAGGAATCTGCGAGAAGTCTAACAGAAAGAGCGCGTTCACCTTGAACAAACCCGACGCATCAGCTGGACTCGAGGATACCTGCGGATTCGGCGTTTGGCCAAAGCCGGTTTTGTCAACTAGACTCATCTGTGCAAGTCCGCCCCCGCCACTCCAGCTAATCGCGACATTGCCAGAGCTCATAGAGCCGAACCCGTCACGCCATTGCACGCCTGTTGACAACGCAGACACACCTCCAGCTCCCTTGTTCGATACCACGCCAAGGCCGCTCTGACTGCGCACTAGCATCCGGTGGTCGAGTTTGCTGACAGTGCCCGCAAAGTTTTTCAAATTCGCGTTTAAAAGATCGGTTATGGTTCGCAGAGGCAGCGACCCGATGTACTTGTCGGCACGGTAAAGTAAACCATAATAAGGATCCTTCTCGAATTCCGGATCTGATTTTGAATATTTATAACAAATTTATTGTAATTGAACAAAAATGTATGATCAAAAATTTTTTCGCTCGACCTCTTGCCCTTACCACACTACTGAGAATCTTCATGTTCAAAATAAACATGCAAGAACGTCTTCAGCGTACCTGTCATCGTGAAACCGACAGAGAGCTGCGTGATGTTGCTGATATTCAGGCCCATCATGTTCGCGACCAAAGTTGCTTTTGCTGTCGAGTTCATGCTCTCAAATTGCATCTGCTGTGCTTGAGAGGCAGCCGCCGGTGAAACGCGCCACGTTGCACCGATGCCGTTGGTGTAATCCGTGGCGTTGCCCAGCACAAAGTCCCCTGTCGTTGGATCGATGTAGCCTACTCCACCATTCGGAAGCGCTTGGTTATACTGTACTGGTCCGATCTCCTTGATGCGTAAATGGCCTGGACGTGCTTGGAAGACCGACTGTAGGGCTGCAATCAACTGTGTCTCAAAGTCACGAGCCGCGGTGGACGCACGGTCAAGAATTTCTAGCGGAAAAGACGTCACCTTAATCAGAAATCTCCCAAAAATGCGCGTCGCTCCTTGATTCACTGAGATGAACTTGGGTGCGGGTGGCGCTGTTGGCGCCTGCGTGCGACCGTCACCGATCTGAATCCGAATCTTGTTCGGCTTCTGCGGACTGCACCCACGCAATGAGTCACAATCCGGAAAGAGCAATTTGCGAACCTATTTGTAAATGAATGAAGAACACCAGTAAGTAGATTGTTTCCGATGCTTGTGGTTGTGTCTTCTCGATTCAAAGTCATCAAAATCACAGCTGATGCTGCGATCCCTGGGTTCCTTGCATAGATAGTCATTTTTTCTTGATTAACACGAAGGTCACGCTTAGGGAACTCTGTAGGTTTCTCTTACCATGCCAGGAACGGACGTAAGCCTTGCCCACTCGTAGTTGTATTGCGCAAACTTTTTCCCGAGATGCGCAGCCAGAGCTGCCTCCAGAGCGTGGGCATCAAAAGTTGATCCCGTCCGAACTACTACGAAACTTCCTGTTATCCTTTCCGTTGTGCCCTTGGGCGCAGCGCGGATCTTCACATCCAATGCATTCACGTAGCGAATCGGAGTCGCTGAAAGGAAAGGGGAGGACATTGACTTTGACACGTCATATTCTTAATCAATCGCCATTCACTGCAGACACGAGTCAAGGGATCTTTGATTTGCAACGTCTGCTCTGATAAAACAACTTCTTCTTGCAACATTTCTAGCATGTAAGTATGTATAAAAAAAACAATCTTGTTGTCGAAAGGAAGCAGAGCTAGTGCCAGTGTTGAATTGATTTAATCATACTTGTTGTCGTTGTTGTCGGATACTCCACAGGCTCGAATCGACAGGTCTTAATTTTGTCCAATCCGGGGACAGCGCTTATACCCAAGTATGCAGCCGTGCTAAGCGCAAGCATAACTTTTTTGTTCTCCTCGTCGTTTGCAAGCATGGTCTGCTTCTCGATCGTTTCGCGCTTCTTCGCGATCTTCTCAAGTTCGTCATTCAAACGATACGAGGGGTTATAGAGGCTCTTGATGTTCTCCACGTCACTCCACCATCCACCCAGCTTCGCCGCCAGATCCGAGACATACGCGTCTAGCGCTGTTGTCGTGTCCGGCTGCGGAAATGATAATTGACAAAATAAAAACGTAAATGAGATATTGAGAAAATATTGAACAACGCTGCTACAACTCCAAGAAGAAGTCTACCTGTTTCTACTTCATCATCAAAGAACATCTGCCTACAACAGTTTAGATGATACTGTTTTTGCTGCCGCGTCTGCCGAGCTAAGCTCCCTCAGTTTCCACAACATCTTTGATAGTGCCGCGACGGCCTTGAGATCTAAACCTAGTTGTCGCCGTCGCTTCTCGAGCACGAAAACAGCCTGTAATTGTTGCGCCATCGCATCCGCCTGCACTCCGACTGACTGCGCTCGCATGCGCATCCCGAGGGCAGTAAAAACGCGCCCGTTTCGAAGCAGCATGCGCTCGGTTACGTGCAGCAGCGTGTTCATTTGTTGCGCAGCAACACCAAGCTCATAAGTATAGTTCGCCTTCCCAGCTTCAGCCTTCACCTCCAGGGCCAGCGCATAAAAACACTGGTTGGTGCGGGTTAGATGTTACCAAATTTAATCATGTGGAGATGGAGAATAATGAAAGGCAAAAACAAATACCTAAAAACAAATCAGTCATTTAAAACACATGTTCGTCGCAGCATTAATGCTCGTTTAGAGTTGCAAAAACTAGATTTGAAGTTCATCAAGTACGGTCACGTATCCACGACCAGTATTTGGCGCCGCCACTGTATTGAACCCGGTGAAGTTTGTTGATGTAGATCCAATCAGCTTAGGCTGAAACAATAAAGCCATTTTTCCGTTCGCTGGGAACGCGCCGTAACCTGAGAGCGCGATGCAAAAACAACATCACCTAGATTTTTGAAGACCCCGCCTCGAATATGATCACATTCTCTCTCAAATGTATGTTGAACTTGCACTTGTGACTTTACGTTTACCTCCTAAGAATACTTCTAGCTATTGGATGCGCTTTTCCTAGAGTCAAGGCAGAAATCTTCAAGAGCCATCAAGATCAAGAAGATGTCATCTGAAATACCTCCCACGGACCCAAGAAGCTGTTTGAGCGCTGCTCTTGGCGGAATCGTCTCCGACATGAAGGTTGCCATGTCTGTGACTTCGAAGGAGAAGGAGCGCAAAACAACAGTTGCATTGGCTTTATTCGTGACCGCGCCAAGAGCATCCGCGAAGGGCCCCGAAACTGGATCGAACAGCAGCGCCGAGGCTTGCGAATTTGTCGCCTTTATTCTTGTCGTCAACGCGGCGTCTCCATATTGAGCCAGCAAGGCTGCTACTTTGTCTCTCGTCTCGTTGACCCATCGCTCCCCGGCGGGAGTTCCCTGCAGATAGACTTCATTCTGAAGCGCGATGCGATAATTGACCGTGATGTCATAGTCCATCGACACCATGGGCAAGGGCTCGATTGCACCATCAACGCATGCTGGCGCCTGTTCCAAACCCTCCGTGACCTGCTCTTCAGCAGCGATAAGCGAGATGCCTCCCGCTGTCCGTATCTCGTGCTGTGGTGAACCGGACGGCGAGAATGCGGGAAAGCCAGGCGGGGGAGGAAGCAGCTGCTGCCCCTTGCCGTTGAGGTTCTTCAGCGACTGCGATCCATCTCCAGCGCTGATTGCGTGCACCTCCTTTCTGCTTGCTCCACGAGAGGACGAAGAACTAGTAGTATGCTGCGAGTTCAGCAGTAGTGCCGTTCCGCTGCGTTTAGCATCCCGCCTCGGATGAAATGACTCTGCTTCCGTGAGCGTCACGTCTTTCAGCTTGACGCCATTTTCAGCCGCGTATGCTATTGCTTCTCGAACGGCATTGAGAAACGCCATCGTCCCTAAAAGAAGCGAGGGGTGCCGCACTTTTTGCACCGTTAGCGTTCCAGAGAAGAAGCCTCGTGCACCCTGATACAAGGAGTCCAGCGATACCGGGTCATTTTTGGCCTTGCAAAGAGCGAAAAACTGACTGGCTAGAAGTGGACGCTGTGCTGTCGTTGCGTCCGTGAGGTGCAGCACGAGCCGATAATTCACGTCACCAGGAAAAAGCGCCTGATAACAGCCGTCCGGCCAACCATCGTCGTCTGTGTTCTGCGTCAGGATTAGTCCCTGATCCCCCATACCAAGTTGTCTCGATGCGTAAACACACTCCTCCGCAGTGAGAATACTCGCTCCGGCAGGCGCGCAGATATGAGGCTGCAGATCCCTTTTCTCCCGTTTGAAGAAGATGCTCGGCTGAGCAGACACCAAAGTTGGAGACAATATCGGCTCCGCCATTATGAGGAAGATCATTCCGCGAAATAGCGTGAAAAAGATGCGGAGCGCGTAGACTAATCGCCCACAGTGTTCTCGCAGCCTCTTACACGCTATGTCTTCTGTTAGGTCTTGCTCCCTGCAATGATGCCTGCGAGGCCCTAATGCTCTTGATTGCTCTCCACTACGAGGCCGATTCCGTCTGGTGGCTGCCACGCCCTCATCGTTCTCAGGCGGGACCGAGCTAGAGCTCGAAGTATCATGCCCTTGCCCGCGTAGCGGTAAACAAGTATAATGTCTAATACACACACTATCCTCACTGCGTGAGGCCATTTCAACATCTCGCTCATTATTTGGTGGCAGGTTATCAGAGCAGTCTCTTTGTGATGCATTCGGTTTTTGGTCTAGACCATCTACGGCATCGTGACCCGGCCGACGAGGACGACTACTAGTACTATGATCTGTTCTAGTCTTTGATGACACACTATAGCAAAAGACCCAAAGTCGACTCGTCCCTTTCCGCCGGTTATGATCTTGACCTGCACAAGCTACGCGATTTTGCGGCGCTGCCCTCGGCCGCTGCACACATCCACATGTTCCATCTGGACACTGAACAGAGTCTGCATTTGTTTCCAGTCGCACATACTTCGTGGTCTCAGAGCTACCGACAGGATCTTCTCGAGCAGCACGCACACGGCAATCATATCCAAAAGACAATCGTGCTGCTCCTATTTCATTAGTCCCAGAAGTTCCATCTGTTTCACCCTGTTGTATTGTCGCTTCCTGACTTGGCTCGTTTGAGACTGCGAGACTTGATGCCGTTCTTGCGCGATGTCGTTCTACCCTACTGGAAAAACGTGCACCGCTCGTCGCCGGGAAGCTGTAGGCATCTCCTGCGGTACCACAACTACTGTCTTCGTCCGCAGAAGATGAACTATTTCCGCACTGCCCATATCCATTATTCTTCGGCCCTTCAGAGGGCCCGACTGCTGAGTAAGGCGTCCACGATTCTAGGGATGTGGAGGCGGAATCTGCATGCCAGCCCGAGTGACGTTCTTCCCTCCTCGCAGTTGACGACCTTGGTCTTGTGAAAGGTGCCCGGTCGATGATGGATGATGCAAACGCTGTGGCCCGTCGTCGTGTCGTTTGATCTGTTTCGTTGACACTCCTTGCGCGTCTAGATGATGAAGCTTGTGTTCGTGATGCTTCTGAGCGCGCACTCGTTTTAGAGGCAGTTTTTCC
Source organism: Amoebophrya sp. A25 (assembly GCA_905178165.1). Classification (NCBI taxonomy): domain Eukaryota; class Dinophyceae; order Syndiniales; family Amoebophryaceae; genus Amoebophrya; species Amoebophrya sp. A25. Next base: position 345,439 of record CAJINU010000015.1, read on the forward strand.
ACAACGTTTACGTTTTGTCTTGTGTGGCATCTCATGTATTCAGAATCTGTTTCCTTGACTTTCGATGCGATTCAAGAATTCAGGAAATGCAACCACACAAGAAACACTAGATGATCATGATAACCTGTCCTTAATAATTGCTGCTCCACTGTTCTGGGCTCTCTTCTCATGTCGCGAAAGTACGAAGACCGGTGCACCCGCCGACCCTTCCTTACTGCTTTGCCAGCGTTGCGAACTGCCGACGAGTGCCGCTCCCGAGAACGCTCTGCTCGCATCATCGCTCCCGCATACACGCCGACAACTGCTGTTGCCAGTGCGAGCAACGGACGCCAGGGCGTCATGAGCCTGGCAACACCTCGACGACGAAGAGGAGGAGGACGCGCTTCTTGGTAGTCCTCCAGCTTTGTTCTGTTCTATTATCTTCCTGCTTGTATGATTCGTATTCTCGTTGAACTCCCTTGAAGAAGAAGATGGCGACGGAAGTAACAGCAGCGAGCTCGCAGAGGACGAAGAGGACACTGGAGATCGCTTCGTCTTGAATGGTGCGTCTCCTTCTTGACGCGGCCCTCTCAAAATCATGATCGCATCTCGAGTGTTTAATCAACTTCTTGTTTCAAATTTACTTTACGTCAAATTGATAAAAAATTCTCTCGAACAAAATACTCGACAAACTCAAATCCTTTTTCTTTATATTTCTCTCGCCGACACTTGGTGTCGTGGTTTCCGCAAGTCTCACTTCCCAAGTAAACCAAACCACCCTATGAAACAAGATTTGTGTAGGGAATTGACTTCGAAATCATCGCGTTGCTAGTCGGCGATTGTAAAGAATCATTATTCTACTTGCAACAGACAAATCAACATCATTTGTAATCTTCATCTTTGTACTTTACTCAGAGTGTATTTTCCATGCAACAGTTGCCACTTTTAAGCTACTGTCGATTCTTTCTGCGTCAAATACTCAAAATTGAAAATTGTACTTACAACTTCTAGCGTGTTGTCTTCCTAGCAAGTTGTAGCACTGCAGTCACTTTATTGAAGTACAATTGTCATTTTGTATTCTTCTCACTAAAATCGCTCTTGTTCTTTAGGCGATTTTTTTGACTCCTCTTCGGTACCTTTTGCTGGTTTTTTCTAATCGGATGAACTTAGAATTGGAAAACTATCCAAAAGCCCTGACAGATAATTCGGCATCTACCCAGGAGGCTCGCGCTACTTGGAGGCCCAACGACAGGGCTGAGAGAGGTTATTCACGTCTCTACCAGCCGTGGATAAGTACTTCACGCTTCTTCCATCTGGATGATGGGCGATCTCCCATATCTCTTCTTCACGCTACAAGAGCAGTGGCGATTCGGTGTTAGTTCCGGATGATAATATGTGATAAGGTATGCACTAGAAGGAAACAACACGAAGCTCCCCGTAAGGCGACGCACGCTCGAGAGACAAGTAGGTGCCGAATTTAGCCAAAAATTACCGACGTCGATGTTTGTCAAGGTTACGATGAATGAGATGTTTTGGTTTTTTGGGCGATACCTCTACGAACAAAGAAACACTACATGGGATACTTGCCTAGTAAATCAATTTCATTCTGTCCTGGGCGGTCATTCTTGAATGGATGGCCATGAAAATGCCAAAACAAGATACTAACAAAATCGTCTGTACATGGTAAGTAACAATAGATACATTCTATGCGTCTCGCAACGTGTACATTCGGGGTCGCCCATCTGCTGCCTGTGTGCTGCGTCAAAAGTGGAAACACACGGACACCGCCCCTTCTATCGAGCACCACACTAACACGGTCGTTATAAAGTATATGAATCGGCGATACCCTTACATGTAGTCAATCGCATAAACTACTGAAACAACGACACGCACCCACCTACGCATCATAGTTAATGAAAAAACATTCTAATGACCGCTCCGAGACCACTTGTGTTACTCCAAGAACGCGACCTTGCTCAAAATCTACAACTCTGTGCACGTTGAAAGTTACAATTTTCTATGACATGCTATTGCTTATGCTGTGAGTGTGTACGCTTAACTTCGTCGACCTCTAGACAGATGATTCAGCCGTGAATGAAAACCAAGTAGCCACAAATACAAATGAAATGATGTTCGTGATTGGACACCTCATGTACCCTGCTGGTAAAGCCGCAAAATTCCTTGTCGTACGTGCACGACTCGCTCGCGGTGAGTTGTAAACGTTCGCTTGGCGAAAAGCTTTCGATAAGCACGTCTCTAGTACTATCCCTACCTCTATGTGATTCTGAAACGGAAACGAAAGAAAGAAAATGACTCACCTGCGCAATGCCCATAATTGCTGCGTGCTGAATGGATATTATCGAATACCGGATATGATTGACATTCACTTCGTGTGGTAATCGAAGAGGAGAGTGGCTTTGTCTTTGATCAACTTAACAAATACAGTTACGGAGGTTCCGAAAACCCTCTTGTTCTTTTTCCAAAAATTTTTGGTTCGTCGTTAGAAATCGCTTTCTTGTTCTACTTTTGCTTTGCACTTTGACTAAGTCTATGATTTTTACGAAGGATTTGGTTTTCGGATGGAAGTATCAATGAAGTATAGTAATCGTTTACATTTCTGTGAAGCCTTGTTCAGCTGAGTCGTGTTATCTAAAAATAAATGCAGTGTCATTCATTCTCTCTCATTAAGTGTCATTGCTTGGTTTTGGTACTTTTCTTGAGAAACACTAATATCGCTGCTTCTCATGAATCATCTGTCCGTCTCGTGGAATGAACTAATTATGATGAAGCGCAGTATATACAACCATATGATTGAATGGATCATAGTCGTTAGGTGTCGTTGTATGAGAGTGCAATTCGTAAGTTTGAGTTTGTCTTTCTTTAACATCTATCTTGACGCAGCACCTGGCTGAATCCCGCGCCGCTTTTGGTTGCCCTCCCACTTCCATTTAGGAGATCATCGCGTCTTCTTCTATTACGCTTGTGGCGACGCTCGTATTCGGCATTCGGGCTCTGGCTGTGTCCACACTTTCGACGCATACGCAGCTCGAAAAGCGTCCAACCAGGAACGCGTCTGCTTTCCGCGGTTTTCCTCGCCGCCCTCCGTCTCCTCGTTCGACGATTCGGGCGAACTCGAGTCAGACCAGAAGCTGTAGGTTGCACCGCCTCCCGATACCATTGTCTCTCCTCGCAATCCTCCGAAAAAGAAATATGCTGCTGCCTCGTTTTGTGGCAACGATGCTGTCGTGCCATTGCGCGGACCATATAATCCCGCCGGGCGGATCACGTACGCCAAGCAGTTCGGGTCCGCGCTGCACTTCTTGGAGGCAAACGCGTCGCCAACATTTTCGCCGAGCTCCGCGGTTTGGGCGAAGGCGAGACAGAACTCGTTGGTTCCGCATGTCTTCGCGAGATCGTACCGTGGTGGCTCGGGCAGCTGGCGGAACGCCAATGGCTTGCTGTCGACAGCCCGGCACAAACCGACCTCGCCATGATAATAATCGACTGCCACAGACTGGTTTGCGATGCGCTGCGGCTCCTGGTCGGGATCTCCAAGTAACCCGCCCATCACAGAGTAAGCGTCGATCGAAAGCTGTTGTTGTTTTGTGGTTCAATGTCTTTTTGTGTTCAATAGAAATGAAAGGCAAATATTTAAGCGGCCACGTGGTCTTCATCTAGACAATAACAACTCTTGGGAACGTGTTTGTACTTAAGTCACATCAATTACTAATACGCAACAGATAAGAATTACATAAAGGGTAGTGGGTGGCAGTAGTAGTGGGCCATAGGAAGGGCTTAATCCGAAGATAAATTCAGCAAGGACGAGAACAAGAGTAGGAGCAAACGAAATAAGGCAAGAACATCATCTAAAACAGATAGTAGAATTAGACTTTTTTCTCGAAAAAAGAACTTCTCTAAGATAAGTAAAAAGAAAAGAGGAACGGAGGGAGAAAAAAAGAGGCAACCTCGAGCCGGAAGACCTAAAAAACTAATTGAACCCACCCCTATTTACAATTGTGGAGTGGGATCTCCAGAAATCTGCCCTATTTGCAATTGTGGAGTGGAATCTCCAGGTACAATCCAAAACAATGACTGATTCAAATAGAGTACGTCCCGTTTCCTGCATCTGTCGTCTAATCCTAGAACGGTCGCGCCACTATCTTTCCCCATTGGGTAAACGATTTTGCAGGGGTCAAAGTACGGCAATGGCTTCTCTTTCGAGATGTCAACCTTCGCGAGTGGTCTCGCTTGCTGGCAGATCATGCGTGCTCTCTCCGGCCGACTGCTCACACCGATATCGGCTGTGGTTGCGGGGTTGTCGCCGTCGCTCTCGATCTTCGGGGCTAAGTTGAGGTAGAAAAAGAGCTTGCCCGCACCGACCTGCACGAGGGGCATGTACTGGTAGCATCCTTGCGGGTACAAAGTGTCTTGCTCCACGCGTAGAAAGCGCCCGCCTAGGCTCTGCGCCGCTGCGCGACAGAGGGGCAACGAACGCGCCGAGCCTGGGATGAGCGCCTGCAATTCTGGCTTTGTACAGGTACCATCTGCATTTGCAAATACATAGTCGAAAGCCATGTATGACATTGGATTTACAGACTGCGACAAAACGTGCGTTTTCCTCTTGACGGACCCAGGCTTCGCGCGAGCACCGGATTTTTTCACTTCAGGAGAGTTCACTATCTCGTCCCCAATCGATTCCGCGAAATCTGCAGACACCACTTTCGCGCCATTGTCGCCGGGTGAAGTACCTTATATTGATCAAAAAAAAGGGTGACAAGTATATGCGGAAGCATTACGAATATTTGTTTTTGCAATTGCAAATCCGAGGAAGTTAACGGAAAAGTTCGACGTAAGTAACGAATGTCATCTTCATCTAGTGCGGTTTTACCTTCACAATGAAGTCTTCACTGACTTCGAGTGTCGTTCACTGGAGAAAATAAAGAGGAGCTGCTGGTCTTAAACAGTTCTGACATTGTCAATAAATTTACCCGGCTGCGTGAGCTCCATTTCGAACTTGACAGGGGTATCCAGCAATCTTGACGTGGCGAGACCTGAGGAAGAGCTATGAGTGTGATTACATACGTCACATCAAGATTGGCGGACACAGAAACGCAACAAGCATTTGATAGCATACAAAACATGGGATTTGATTTGAGTAAGAGTCCACCCGCTGAAGAGTCAATTCTTATTTCACAATCACAAGAGGACATCGCGTGTTTCATACATCCCTAAGTTAGCATGTCAAAATATCGTACTCCTTCCTTGTATGTACAATGTGCTGTTCTCAAATACATTACCTCCCGCCACGGAAGCTCGCCTCAAAAAGCTGGCCTCAGCGGACTTCACTGGACATGATATTTTCTTTACAGTTACTTTGGAGCCCTCAGCGAGATTCCGTTGTACACCTTGCGCCAGGTTCTCCGATGACAAACTGTCGACGAAGTCTTGACACGATTGATCATCACGAATCTCAAATGTCGCAGTCACCTCGGCCGCTACCTTGTACACCACGGGCGGCTCCAAGCCCTTCGGCTCCGGCGCCGGCTCCTCTTCGACCTCTTCAACCTCCTCCATGGGCGGCCGGGTGGTGGACGAAAACAAGCCCTGCACTCCTGGCACACTTCCGTCACCCGTCTCCGCCGTCGCCGCCGCATTGGCTGTAGCTTCCGCCCTGGTTTTCGCGACTTCCGCCTTTTGCTCTGCCGAAGTTGCGTTCTCTCCTGTGGTCGCGTTGGAGGAGATGGAGGATGAGCTAGTGGGATTGGCTGTGATGTCGTTCGTATTCGGGGAGGATGTGCCACCGCTTTCAGTTCCGTTCGCGAATCCGTTTCCTTCGACAGCGCTTTGAGAAGAGTCACCCCCGGACCCTGTCGTATCGTTTCCTGAGCTCATGGTGGCGTTTGCAGAGCTGCTGCTTGAAGTCCCATTCGCGGATCCCGACGACGCCTCTCCACCTGCTGCTGCTACTGTGGCCTTAACGCTGTTGCCAGTAACATTCTCAACGACACTGCCGTTGCCCGCCGACGCTGCTGTTTCCAAGACCCTTTTGTCCGGCGACGCCGCGTCCGCCCCTCCACCACCGCTCCCAATCGTATTCCCTACCCTCGATCCTCCTGATGTAGTTGCCGTACGATTTGGACTCACAGACCCGCTGGTATTGCTAGAGCTAGGCGCGGCGCCTGTGATACTAGTGTCATTTGCTGAGGCCGAGATTATAGTACCATTAGAACTCGAGTTGCTGCCTGCCCTGGTACCCGTCGCAGGAGCGGCACCGGCTGTTCCACTCGGAGAGTTTACCCCGGTACCGCTTCTACTCGCAGTAGCAGGTACCCCGTTCCCTGACCCTGACACAGTCACGTTTGAAGAAACACCAGCTCCGACGCTTGCCGTCACATTTGATGCGACGTCAACGGTTCCATTACAGGTTGCAACAGTAGGTACCGCGCTTCCCGGTGCAGTCGCATTTGCAGCAACACCAGCTCCGACACCCGCAGTCGCATTTTGTGAAACTCCGGCGGTACCATTCCCAGATGCAATAGTAGGCACCACGGCGCCAGGTGCAGTCGCATTTGCGGGAACAGCAGCTCCGACGATTGCCGTGGCATTCGATGCGGCGTCAGCAATTCCATTACCGGTTGCAACAGTAGGCACCGCGCTCCCCGGTGCCGTCGCGTTTGCAGTACCACCAGCTCCGACGCTCGCAGTCGCATTTCGTGAAACTCCGACGGTTCCGTTCCCAGTTGCGACAGCAGGTACCACAGCCCCCGATGCAGTCGCATTTGCGGGAACACCAGCTCCGACGCTGGCAGTCGCGTTTGGTGACCCTCCGACGATTCCATTTCCAGTTGCAACATTAGGCGGCGCACCCCCGGATGCACTCGCATTTGCGGTAACACCAGCCCCGACTTTGGCTGTTGCGTTTGGTGACCCTCCGACGGGTCCGTTCCCAGTTGCGACAGCAGGTACCACAGCCCCCGATGCAGTCGCATTTGCGGGAACACCAGCTCCGACGCTGGCAGTCGCGTTTGGTGACCCTCCGACG